>JBAMBI010000148.1:0-539298 GCA_037043535.1 Drosophila putrida
TGTCCTGAATAAACTCACCTTGCGTCCAACGCGATCGATCAGGACCGTGGCAATAAACGTAGCTATAAAATTAACAACGCCCACAATGATGGTACAGACATTATCATCGATAGTTGAGCCAGCATCGTGGAAGATTTGCACCGTGTAGAAAATGACCGCATTGATGCCGCTCAATTGTTGGAAGAACATCAGACCCAGAGATATGAATAGAGGTTTCAGATTGCTGCGCTTTAGTATCTCCATCATTCTATTTTGTGATGCCTCTTTATCGGATTCGGCTTGGGTGCGCATTAATTCCTTCAGCTCGGGCTCCACATCCGCCTCCTTGCCACGCAGCCAGACCAGAGCCTTGCGTGCACGTTCTTCCTTTCCGTGACTCACATACCAACGCGGCGTCTCCGGGATAAGGAGCATCAGTATGAGAAAGGGCACGGGTAATGCTGCACCAAGGAAAGCCAAATGTGACCAGTTTAGATAGGTGCCGGCAACGTAGCATACCACGATGCCAATGTTACCAAACCCCGTGGGTAGAAGTCCCAACGTGCCACGCACCTCCGGTTGCAAAGCTTCGCCCAGATAAACAGGCAATGACAATGAGGCGATACCAACACATAAACCAGCCAGAGCACGACCACAAAGAACCATTACCACATTCACGGCACATGCAATCAGCAGCCAGGCGATTATAAAGGGTACAGCAATCGCAAGAATCGTATTACGTCTGCCCAGATACTCTATAAATGGACCACCAGCTATGCCGCCAGCCAAACCAGCCAGAGGCATTATGCCACCTACCCAGGATGCCTGTCAAAAGAGTAAAAGAAAGCCATTGATAAATACAATAGTAAAACTCTTTGTCCTAATTGACTGATTCACAAGCTCATCGCGCTGTAGGCCAAACGACTTAAGATATCGGGCTAAAATTTTCACACAACATAGATTATAAAGTTACAGAGTCTTGTTCGAATTTATAAAGTGGTAGAAACTCGAAGAGGTAGTAACTTACAATTTGGAATGTTGATTTCTGAATTTCTATATGGAATACATATATAGTCTAAATATATCTTAGTGTCGTGTAGAGCGCTGTTCCTATTTTTCCATAGTTTTTTTTTATTCAACTTACCGCTTGCGGCGTAACTTCAAAGTCCGTATGATTGCGGTCCGTCATCGTGGTGAGCGCAGGGGAAGTATAGGCATTAGAAAAACCCACGACATGGGAGCCTATAGAGACGCTAACTGCAGCGAGCACCTGTAAAGTAATAGATGATCCATTAGTTAAATTCAAATGATGTTAACTCTCGTCTACCTGAGAGTAGGTGCACTTGGGCTTGGGCTCCTCAGCGGGTACCGCAAAGGGCACATGCGTGTCCGCTCGCATAAGGAACTTCATATTAATATGACTTCTACAATTTCTAATCTATGCGATCAATACTTTTTTTACGATTATTATTATGTTCTGATTGTTACAGATATTTTTGTTACGATTTTTGTTTAGTTATGATTGTTACAACATGGTTGCTGCGTTGTTGATGTAAAGCCTATGTCCTTCCTTTTAACAACTTAATAGCAAGTACTGGGAAAGTCTCACTATCCAATAAAAAGGCCGTACCGCTTATCAGGCTTTTTATTAGAAGAAGGACTTGATGCATCTACTAACAATATCAGGCTACTCTCGTAAAATCGGTCTAATATTGTTAGGGCTTACAATTTCATCTTAATTTGTATTATTTTTTTACCCTTCCATTAACATTGTATATTACACAATAAATACTCTAGTTTGTTCTCTCCTGACTTCATATCATGTAACGCAATTTAGAATGGTTTTTAATAGTCTTGTTAAAAAGAAACTGAAAGTATATATTTTAATCTATGTATATATAAAACTCTTTGTTCTGACTGACTGACTGTCTGATTCACTTCGTCATCACGCTGTAGGGCAAACAATTCAAGATATCGAGCTGAAATTTTTACACAAAATAGCTGAGACTATATTATCGTGCAATAAGACGGGGTTTTTTGATATCCGCACTGGACAACACTGATTGAAATGCAGGGTCGTAGGTCAAAATTGTTTAATATGAAATTTTTTTTTGTATTTATTTATTGTTACATTCTGTGAAAGTTAGGTCAAGATCAGATGACTGATTCATATAGCTTCCATAGGAACAGTGGCTCTTGTTGATATAATATGTAAACGTTAGGGAGCGGGGGTGTGGGGTGTTATTCATTGATGTTGCGACTTTCGAGGTAAATTTGCGGCATATGACACTCTTACTCGCTAATCTAAAACAGCTCTACGTGGCTATTGCATTTTGTTATGTGATGAATTTAAAAATAAATACAACTACTAAATATATTAATTATATTGAATGCATCCGATGGATGCATAATCAATGCAGTCTGTCAATAATTGCGCCTTCGATTTGCTTGGCTCGAGGTGATAAGATTCGAAGTATCACTATGTTATCTCTGGGCTTTGCTTATAATGAAATACTTACATACATACATATATAGCATCTGGTTCTGTAAATATGAATATATAACATAGTAACAGTTAGGTGATTACGTAGCTATTTTTGTATGCAAATCGTGTAGAAATCTCATGGATTTTGTCGGGACGGAGATTTGAAAACCATAAATTTTAATATAATGTTCACGTATTTGCACACTGACGACATTGTCGAACTGTGAATTGCATTTGGAAGGTCACATGCAAATCGATTGTTTCTATTTTCAAACTGTACACCAGCTTAAAAAAATGGGGGGAAAATGCTCAGAGAATCATTTGAAATGCATTCATATTTGATTTGTTTGTTTTGTTTGGTTTTTTTGTATATTCATTAAATTAATTTACAATATTCATTTACAATTATGCAGCTGCTGCGAGTGATATTCTGAATAGATTCATATATATATATATTTTTTTACATGCTGATTATTCGAATAGCCAGTTAAATAGCTCTCATTTAGGGTGGGGGGTTTTTTCTTTAAGGGAAGGTGAGATTTGGCTTTATGGATAGTTTTTTTTTAGTCCTTATAAACTAGATACATAGTATATTGTATGTCATTTGTCTACAGCGATAAATTCATGATGTCTTCTCTAATTATATGATCAACAAAATTAGTGCTAAACTCATAATTTACCATCAATTATAAAACTACGCGACTTAACGATTAAAATAATAATTAGAATAATAATAATAACAATATTAATAATAATAATAATATTTGCATAGAGATAAAGGAAATTCTTTTGCTAGAAACACGCAAATTGCTGATCTACTATTTTAGGCATATTTCGGTCATAAACATATATGTATGTATATCTTGTAGTTACAATGATTCTCGATAACATTAGCCATCGTTATCTTTATCGTTATCGATATCGATATTGCTATTGTTATCGGTGTAGTTGTACAACTTAAGCACTAGGGCACTAGACTAATATTTGGTTTGATCGCTTCAAAGATCCTTTTTTGTTGCCAAAACTTGACTGCAGAGCATTACATGTTGAAGGACAAGGGCTTAATGTTGGCCACGGAGGACATACGACGCACACGACCCATCATTTTACGCTCAATATCCTCCAAGGACTTGCCCTGAGTTTCTGGCACATAGAATATCACAAAGAACAGGCCAATGAGGCAAATGGATCCGAACATCCAGAAAGCGCCATGTGCACCCATAGTATCTGCAAAGCATTAATAACAACATTATATATCTGAGTAGTGTGAGTAGTGAATTGTGACTTACCAATCATGTCCTGGAAGGTCTTGGTCACCACAAAGGTACATGACCAGTTAAAGGCCGTAGCCACAGATGCAGCTGATCCGCGTATCTTGGCTGGCAGAATCTCACCCATCATCAGCCAGGGAATTGGGCCGAAACCCAGAGAGAAGCCCAAAATGTAGACCACAAAGCAACTCAAGGGTAACCAGCCCACATTGGAGGTGTCCATGCCGCTTGACTTGCAATAGAAGAATCCACCGAGCACAAATAATGTCAAGATCATTAAAATACCGGACACATAAAGCAAAATCTACAAAAGAAGAAGATAGCATTTCGATTAATCAGTATTTTTGATGGTGTTAAGACGAATTCCTACACTCAGAAAAAAACCGGTCAAAACGGTAGTAAATCGACTCCATCTGTCCATGAAAGAGCGCCATGCACGATTTTTCGTATATCATGCACGCTTGGGCATGACATTTCATGTACAGATGGGTATTTTTTTGTGACCGTATGGGAACAATTTGCACATTTTTCGTGTCCTGTTTCGTAAACAGGTTGTCCTAATTGGTAAATCTAAGTGGTTGTTTTGACAACTAGAAAATGCGAACGATTTGTTCACATTTTAAGTCAAATGTGCATGGTTTTTTCCGGTCTTTTTTTTCTGAGTGTATAAGCTTTTGTAAAATGTCCTGAACAAACTCACCTTGCGTCCAGCGCGATCGATCAGCAGCGTGGCAATAAACGTGGCCATAAAATTAACAACGCCCACAATGATGGTACAGAGATTACCATCGATAGTTGAGCCAGCATCGTGGAAGATTTGCACCGTGTAGAAAATGACCGCATTGATGCCGCTCAATTGTTGGAAGAACATCAGACCCAGGGATATGGATAGAGGTTTCAGATTACTGCGCTTGAGTAGCTCCATCAGTTTATTTTGTGTTGCCTGCCTATCGGCATCGGCTTGGGAGCGCATTAATCCCTTCAGCTCGGGCTCCACATCCGCCTCCTTGCCACGTAGCCAGACAAGAGCCTTGCGTGCACGTTCTTCCCGTCCGCGACTCACATACCAGCGTGGCGTCTCCGGAATAAGGAACATCAGTATGAGGAAGGGCACGGGTAATGCTGCACCAAGGAAGGCCAACATTGACCAGTCGATAAAGGTGCCGGCAACAAAGCACAACAGGATGCCAATGTTACCAAAAGCCGTGGGTAGAAGTCCCAAAGTGCCACGCACCTCTGGTTGTACAGTTTCGCCCAGATAAACAGGCAATGACAATGAGGCGATACCAACACAGAATCCAGCCAGAAAACGACCACAAAGCACCATTGCCACATTCACGGCACATGCAATCAGCAGCCAGGAGATAATAAAGGGTACAGCAGTCGCAAGAATCGTATTACGTCTGCCCAGATACTCTATAAATGGACCACCAGCTATGCCGCCAGCCAAACCAGCCAGAGGCATTATGCCACCTACCCAGGATGCCTGTCAAAAGAGTAAAGAAACCCATTGATAAATATAATAATAACACTCTTTGTCCTAATTGACTGATTCACAGGTTCATCGCGCTGTAGGCCAAATTGCTTAAGATATCGGGGTGAAATTTTCACACAACATAGATTATAAAGTTACAGAGACATGCTCGAATTTATAAACTGGTAGAAACTTGAAGAGATAGTAACTTGAAAATTGGAATGCAGATTTCTAAATTTCTATATAGAAAATATATAGTATACTGCATATCGTACAAAATCTTCATTTCAATCGCTGGATATTAACAAACGTCATGTTTGTAACAATTTTAGAAAGCATGTAGCCAAAGAAAAATAGAGCGCTTTTCCTACTATTTTTCCATAGTTTTTTTCAACTTACCGCTTGTGTCGTAACTACAAAGGACGTCCGATTCTGATCCGTCATGGAGACTAGCGCAGGGGAAGTATAGGCACTAGAAAAACCTACGACAAGGGAGCCCAAAGAGACGCTAAGTGCAGCGAGCACCTGTAACAAAATAAAGTAAAATAGTTAAATTAGCATTTAGTTAAATTCAAAAATATACACTTTTCAAACGGAGTAAACTCTCGTCTACCTGAGAGTAGGTGCACTTGGCCTTGGGCTCCTCAGCGGGCACCGAAAAGGACACATGCGTGTCCGCACGCATAAGGATCTTCATCTTGATGATGACTTTAACAATTGCTAATTTAAACGATCGATACGTTTTTTTTTGCTACGATTATTGTTTGGCTACGATTGTTACAACAAGGTCGGTGCGTTGTTGCCGCCTTTCACTTTAAGCATACTCGATGTGGACTTGAAATTCGTATTCGTATTGAGGACTTTCGATTTAACGCATTTGTTGCGCTTTGCCGGACAAAACTAAACTGAAACTATTGCAATTGTAACTGAAACGGGAACCTGTCATTTCTCTCTCTTTTGCTGATTTCTGATGCCCGATGCTCAGTTTAGATTTTGAATATTGATTTGTGCAGTCACGTACTGATTGCATCGGGTTTAGCACGGATTTATGCATAGATTACGGGTAATACAAGCATGTACAAATGTTACTATGTACAATATACATAAGTATATTCAAGTATAACAGTATTGACAGATCGATGTTCCACAAAACAATTGAATAAGTATGTTTTAATTGAGATCAGTTGAGTGTTTCAGCTGTTGACATTCGCTTATCACGCTGTTTACGTGTGTCTTCTTCAACTTTTCCCGATTAAAAACCCGTAGACGTAAGATGATTGTTCGCCGGTTTACGCCGGTTTATTGAAGCGTCACTGCTGATAATCCAAGTGCAACTAAGCCTGGAGACTCCTCCATTGTTTGTGACTCCCATGCAGTATATGAGACAGAGATAGAGAGAGATTTGCAATGTCCAGTGTCCCGTTGAGCTTGAGGTTGTCCATCACTTTGATTGAGGGCTCAATCTATCAGTTATTGAGGCGTGTATATCCCATATTTTTCGTTATTTTTAGTCTCTGTTATAAGCTAACTTACTGCGTTATTTCAGTTTCAATTTCAATTAATGAAAGGTGGGGTGGGCCGTGGAGGGGGGATGGGGTCAATCTGGGCGTGCGAAAATAGCACGACACGCGCTTTTCAATGAGAAGGAGGTGGAGGTGGGGGAGGAGGCGACCCACAAACAACGCTCTAAATTGCGAGCAAAGTATGAATGCGAGCTTGAAAATGAAAATGGCTTTATGGCAATATTAATGCCATTCATAAGGCCAGTCAACCTCCCTCCCCGAACCTCTCTCTCCCTATCTCTATCCCCCACTCTCTCTCTCACTTAACGCATGTTTATAGGCGCCAGTTTAGCAATAGTCTCAGTCCTTAACGAGCCAACAATAGACTGTACAAAATATCGGTAGCTACGTTTATGCCATGTAAATGGCGAAATATCAAAAATATATCATTTTACTTTACTCCTAATATAAGTTTGTCTATTCTTATCTTTTGATCTACTCACATCGAACTCTTAAAATAAAAAAATCTAATATCCTGATTTAAATGAATCATGTTCATGAAATTCCCTGTCGTATAAACGTGTTGTAATTGAGACTTGTGATTGTAATCACAATCATTACGATCACAATCATTGCTGTCGTCATTCGTTTGACCTACCTGTGTCCATATATAGATGGGATTCGTTGTGGGCCTATAGACCTCCAGCTTAGGTTTGCCATCCTCTGTGATCTGGCGGACAAAGGGCACCGCACGGCGGATGTTGTCTCCCCGGTTATTCCCCATGTCGTCCATTTCGTACAGTCGTCGGCTGCAACATAACATAAAGAAAAGAAATACGAAAATACGAATTGCGTCGCAAATTTAGTTGAGAATCAAGTGAAGCAATTGAAGGAATGGAAAACGGGAGGAATTAAAAAAGGGGGGGAATTATAAATCATGGGAATTGAGAAGAAAAGGAATTTGGGAATCGGATGAATCAAATTGAGCATAAAAAGTGATTTCAAGTAGTTGAATTTTGATATCAGGGGAAACTATTAATCGAAAGGATTAAGAATCGGAAATCGGAATCGGAATTCGTAGGATGAAAGTCGTCTTACCTCTTGCGAGAATCTGTGCTAATAGAGCGCTGCTGTTGGAAGTTCTGTCGTGATGTGAGAAAGTCCTCGTCACTTTCGCTCTCCAGATCCTTGAGGTCGATAATGACTGGCTTGGTAATGTCCTTGGGCCGATGGATGAGACGCTTGTGCTCCGCGTCGTCGCCCTCCTCGTCGCTGTCGGTGCTGGAGCCTTGTAATACTTTGTCGAGCTTGAATGTGACACGGGGATCGAGACTCTGATGTTTGCGACCCTGAAACTCGCGACGTGTCTTGTGAAACTCCTCCTCCGATGAGGATTCCTTTAGCAGATCCTCAAGGAACCGTGTGCCTTTAATATCTAATGAAACATGCTTCTTCGCCTGAAACTGTCGACGATTGTCGCTGGCCAAGATGTGACGCAAATCCTTGAGAATGCCCTTGTGATCGACACTTGTGGCCTTTTGCTGTTGGAATCCAATGCGTTTATCCTCAAAGCTATCCTCGTCACTGCTATCTCCTCCCTTTTTGGCCACCTGCTGCTGTTGCTGTTGTTGTTGCTGCTCTCCACGTGTCTTCTCAAAGGACACACGTGATCCTTTTAGAGATTGCTTACTGCGTTGCAAATCCTCACCTACTCCACTCACAATACTGCGCTGTTGTCGATCCCGATGCGGTTCCAATGATGTTGGCGGTGGCGGCAATGCTGTCAATTCCAAGCTGCCACTAGCTCGCAATGTTGCACGTTGTGGTTGCAACTGTGGAGGCTCATTGATGTCGTCGTCCTCCAGCAATGGACGAAACGATAGCGGCGGCTCGTCCTCCAAATCGTGCAACAGACGAATTTGTGGCTGCTGCTGTGGTTTTTGACGTGGTTGTTGCTGTTGTAGTTGTTGCTGTTGCACTTGTGTTGTTACTTGTGGATGATGTTGTGGCGCTGCCTGTGGAAACGGAAACGGATCCTCTGGCAGTATTGTGTCCAGGCTTGTGCCCGTATTCGATGTCGACAAATTGCTCTCCACACGATGATAGCCCAGATCCTCCTATGAATATTTTTTACGAATTAATTAAATTACGAATCTCAAAACTGGGATTTTTATGTTCAGAATGTCTAAAATCTGTTGCCACACGCGCCACACACGCAATATTGCGAATCAATAATTCGTGCAAGTCCCCGGCAAGAGATTATATATGAATCCGAATCCAAGCTGAGACATTGGTGATTACCATGCTCAGTTGTTCTTAAAATCAAAGCCAAATGTTAACCCCCGATTCTAGATTCAAGATTCCACCTCGTTATCTCTTTATTTTTGCTTTCATTTCATCTTCTTGTTCATTCATTTTATTACACTAATCATGTTTCAGTTTTAAATTAAAAAATATATATATACTAAATATATATATTTTTCAGCATAGGCAACTATCTTACTGATTTTAAAAACTAAAGTCCTAAAATAAAGTTATATTTTGAGAATATCCAAAGAAGCCCAAAGAGAAGTTTTAGCAATGAAAAAAATAACATTTCGTATGCAGTTAAGAAACTAACCTTAAAGATGTTAGATTCAAAGATAAAGGTTCAAATTCGAATCTTTAGAAAAAGTAACTCATTTTCAAATTAATATAATTCTATCTTTTAATAACGTTTTCAATTTCTAGATACATTTTGTAATTTGAAGCTTATATGTTTCTATTTTATTCATATTTTGCTGTCAATATATTTAGTTTTTTTTTATATATTTTATAACCAACGACGTCAAATTAATAAGTTTAAAATTTTTAAATGCTTTTAATTTATTGAAATCATTATGAGCTTAACTTGGAAGTGGATTTATAAAAGACTTCCAGCATTTCTTTTGACTATAAAAAAATAGCTTATAGTATTTTAATATAATTTTGCTATCAAATTTACAATTAAGAATCTGTGGGTCACTCATTGACTGCCGCTTATCGCTTATCGCAGGCGTCAAGAAGCTTGAACAATTTCTGCTACTCAATCTACTCATAATAAATATCAATACAACTGATGAAAAGTCGGTTGAACTTTATAGTATAACTTAGATACTTTTAGTTTCATAAATTCTCCTGCACGTGTGATAACAGAAATAGATAATTCTTATGGGATATAGTATACTGTATAGTATAATGTTTATACTTACACCAGCACGTGTTAGTTTTTCCTTAAGTTTTCCCATGGCGCTGCTCAGCGGTTGGTGATGGTGTCCCCCACCTCCTCCACCGGCTCCACCTCCTCCGCCGCTGCCGGCGCCTCGATTGTCACGTCCACTCATCTTATCAATGACAGCTTAGGCTGAACTTGAACTCTATTTTTTTTGGTTGATTTTACCTTGGGACAACGTTGCCTTTTTATAATATTATCTTTTTTGTAAATTGTAAACAAGGTCTTCTTCTTTTTTGTGTGTGTATTTTGGATTTTGTCTTTGCTGCAAAGAAAATTTAATGTATAGTTTAATAAGAGTTAGTTCAGTTGTACTTTCAGGTTTATTTATAGCACCTGCACTTAGACTCTATATCGAAAGGTTTGACACTGGAATAAATAACTAGTAACTAATCAGTTGGTTAATGTCTACCGTCTAATTGCCATTTGTCTGCTTCTTATCGAGCTTTGTTCTGTTTGTTCTTTGATAGTGCGAGCCCCCTCACATTCTCACTAATACTATAGAATAGAAGCACACCCACTTTTTATTATTATACTATATATACACATATAGTATAACTATGATATATATTTTCCTAGAATTATATTTTGCCAAAATGTCTGTCCTTGATAACACGCGTGACCACTGTGCCACAGTCGCTTAAGAAAGTAGACTGTCAAAAAACAATTTCTCTTTAATTTAAATGTATTTCTAACACCTGTGACATTACTGCTCCAACCAACTGTACAGCACAAATGTGTTTCTTTTATTTTGTGGCATGTGGCAGCTGTCAAAGTTTTTTATTTTTTTTTTTCAATATTTTTTTTATAAACAATTTATTGTGGTATATTTATTAGCTAAGCTGCGGCATAATACTTTTGACACATTTTCAGTGTGTTTCTATTTTATAAGCACTTGTGTCAACATTTTTGCCACTCACTGTTGGCGCCTTTTTCTCTTCATCTGCCAAAATATTGTTTTCGTGTGTTTTGTTTTCAAAAATTTTCCACATTCGCTTTTTTGCTTATTTCCCACACACGAATTTTTAGCTGTCTTATTTATTAGCCAAAAATAATTAATGATAATTTCTTTGGGCCAAAAATTTAAACATTTTTTAAAAATAGAAAAGAAAAACATAAACAAAAAAGAAAAGAGATATATGCGGTTGATTTCATTCCTTGACTTTTGGCTCCTTCGTCATGTGATTTTGTGATGCTAACAAAAAATAACGGGACGCGTGGGCGCCATGACGTCGAACGTTGACGTCGACTTCGCTGGCTTTGCGACCAACCGGCAAAGGCGACATCGACGCCGACGCCTTTGTGGCTGCTGCCATTTTACTTATGTATTTACTGTTCTTTTCTATTGGTCTCGGTAGCCATGACATAACTTTGTTCTTGTATTTTATCGTAAATAGAAGCTTTTGTCTTGTTTGACTTACATTTCCATATAATTGTATGTAACTGTGTATATGTATTGGTATAAACAGCTGCATTTTGTAAATGCGCCGAAAATTGTGCAATTGACCTTGGACGAAGCTAATGGGGACTAGCTCTGCTGGTGATTCACGCTAGTTGCGTATTGTATACATAGATACAATTGTTGGGGGCAGCCTATCGCTAATGGCGGGCAAAAAAAAAATGATCAACCTACGATAATAAGCAACAACTAAAACTATATATGATTCGTACACACAAACACACTCACACTTTTAAAGCAGCGCGTTGCGCTTAATCGTGTCTCTGTCTCACTCCCCATTTCTCTTAAGCACAGCTCACAAATCATGCTCTTTAGCAGTCAGACTCTCTTACATTGTGCTCACGTGCTGTCAACGTCACGCGTTCTCTCGCTCGCACCCAGACTATCATCGTATGCACACACACATACTCAGGTGCAAATTGTTGCTGTTGACGTCTCATTTGTCAACAGTGCAACGTTGCGAATTTGGAAGTGCGTTTTTTGGGCATTTATTTATAAAACAAGCTTTATGTTTTGTTAATTAACAAAGACAAGCCGCTACTTGCGGCATCATTTAAAACCATTTAATCTTTTTGAGACTTAAATTTGTATATACATACTATAAATACATACATATTTTACTTAAGCTTGCACATATTTTAATCTGGTTCAATTAACGCCGCCCACGTTAGTCTGGTCAACTGTCAGACATTTTCATTTTTTGCGTATTTGAAAATTGCAATTTGCAATAATTATTTAGCCGACTTTTCTCGATTCTCACAGACACACTATTGTAATACATAGTATCTAAACTATGTACATATATACATATCTATTTTGTTGTATTGGTGTTGCGATAAAAACAAATTCTAAATTTAGCCATTTTTCACGGTCACGCGTTCTCAAAAATTTTTGCGACAGTTTTGCAAATTCTCTTATGTATCTTTTCTTGTTTTGCTCATAGTTTCTTTTAGCCTTGATGCGAGTTTCTATTGTATTTCTTGTTATTATTGTTGTTGTCTTACAGCACTTTTGCCAAACACACAAATTACGTAAAACTAATGCATTAAATAACTTTAGACTAATGTCCAGACGTTCATTAAAATAATCGAATTGACGTAGTAAAAACAGAAAAATTCGCATAAATTTACATGACAAATTGGCAAATATTTATTTCTTGCACTAGACAAACCAGAGACTTGTATTTTTTTTTAAACTTTCAAATGTAGTTTAAGATTTGAGTTTTATTTTTTGCATAAATTGAAATAACAACACGATACACCAAACTTGATAAGACTCCGACCGGAACTTGTAGCTCGAAGAAAACTACCACAAAATAACTAACGATAAATCACACTGACGAATTGAATAGTTTTTTTTGCAATATTAATTTTTTATTAATTAATAGTAAAATATTAAGTGTATTCTTCGTATTTAAAATGAACGTTTGCATAGTTTTCGCTTTTTCTTGTGCGCTTATCTCTTAAAATTTTACCTTTTAACAAACTACTAAATGTGATATCCACTATAGTGGCACTGAAGCACGAGATTCGAATGCTCAGCGTTTATATAGCGCACACCAATTCACAGAAACTCGTTCGAGCTTTTTTACACGCTGTTCGCCGTTGAACGGTAAAACAGGCAAGAGAGTGAGAGCAATACGCGCTCTCCCACTGTGGGGCCCTCGTATCTGTGTGGAATATATCGGTGTACCAAAGTATGTGTACGCCTGTGTGTGTGTGTGTGTGTGTGTGAGCAAGGAAACATTGACAGATTTTTATTTTGGAGAGCGTACGAAGGCCGCAAAGAAGGCATGAATGAAATGAGGCGCCAATACAGATGTATGTAAATCTGAGTGGTTGTATTTGTGTGTGTGTATGTGTATGATGACGACGCCAACATTAGATAAAAAGTGCAGAGCAAAGTCAAAAGGTGTAAGAATTGTTGTTGCCCGGTGCTGCTGTACGCGCCGGCGCAACTGTGACGTCGACGTCGCTGCCAACTCGGGTGTTTAGATGCTGCGCTGCTTTATGACGCATTTTGGGCATTTCTTGGAGGACGTGACGCGACACAGTGGCACCAGTATTAGAAGCACCCGAAGCTCCAGCAAAAGCATCACACCAGTTATGGTTTTTTATTGATTTGTTTTGGTTATCGCCTCTATTGCTGCTCAGTGTTGGTGACTATATAAAAAAGGCTAAAACTCTCCGAATACTGCTAAAAGAAAATGACTAGGTCGGTTCTTTCATTTTTTTTTTCTGAAAAAGTAAAGGGGGGACCCTTACCTAAAATTCCAACAAAATCGAAAAATCGATTTCTGAAAAATAACTATCTTTAAATGTAGAACAAATTTATAGATCAAATCATGACTAAAATGACATTCCGCATAAAAATCGGGTAAGATTTGACAGAGTTACGCGAGTTAGAAATGTGGTGACCCTGGGGACTGGACTTTGACTTTACAAGTCAAATTTTTTGTCACTTTTGGCATGATTTTTTACAAAAAAAATGAAACTCCTCAGAATCAACTTTAAAGTGTTCTTTTATACTAATTTTGGCACCAGAAGTTGATTAAAAGTGCCAAATCAAGATTTAAAATTTTGAAAATTTTTTTTTTCTGAAAAAGTAAAGGGGGTACCCTTACCTAAAATTCCAACAAAATCGAAAAAATCGATTTCTGAAAAATAACTATCTTTAAATGTAGAACAAATTTATAGATCAAATCATGACTAAAATGACATTCCGCATAAAAATCGGGTAAGATTTGACAAAGTTACGCGAGTTAGAAATCTGGTGACCCTGGGGACTGGACTTTGACTTTACAAGTCAAATTTTTTGTCACTTTTGGCATGATTTTTTACAAAAAAAATGAAACTCCTCAGAATCAACTTTAAAGTGTTGTTTTATACTAATTTTGGCACCAGGAGTTGATTAAAAGTACAAAATCAAGATTTAAAATTTTGAAAATTTTTTTTTCTGAAAAAGTAAAGGGGGTACCCTTACCTAAAATTCCAACAAAATCGAAAAAATCGATTTCTGAAAAATAACTATCTTTAAATGTAGAACAAATTTATAGATCAAATCATGACTAAAATGACATTCCGCATAAAAATCGGGTAAGATTTGACAGAGTTACGCGAGTTAGAAATGTGGTGACCCTGGGGACTGGAAACTTTACAAGTCAAATTTTTTGTCAGTTTTGGCATGATTTTTTACAAAAAAATGAAACTCCTCAGAATCAACTTTAAAGTGTTCTTTTATACTAATTTTGGCACCAGGAGTTGATTAAAAGTACAAAATCAAGATTTAAAATTTTGAAAATTTTTTTTTCTGAAAAAGTAAAGGGGGTACCCTTACCTAAAATTACAACAAAATCGAAAAAATCGATTTCTGAAAAATAACTATCTTTAAATGTAGAACAAATTTATAGATCAAATCATGACTAAAATGACATTCCGCATAAAAATCGGGTAAGATTTGACAAAGTTACGCGAGTTAGAAATCTGGTGACTGGAAACTTTACAAGTCAAATTTTTTGTCACTTTTGGCATGATTTTTTACAAAAAAAATGAAACTCCTCAGAATCAACTTTAAAGTGTTCTTTTATACTAATTTTGGCACCAGGAGTTGATTAAAAGTGCCAAATCAAGATTTAAAATTTTGAAAATTTTTTTTTCTGAAAAAGTAAAGGGGGTACCCTTACCTAAAATTCCAACAAAATCGAAAAAATCGATTTCTGAAAAATAACTATCTTTAAATGTAGAACAAATTTATAGATCAAATCATGACTAAAATGACATTCCGCATAAAAATCGGGTAAGATTTGACAGAGTTACGCGAGTTAGAAATGTGGTGACCCTGGGGACTGGACTTTGACTTTACAAGTCAAATTTTTTGTCACTTTTGGCATGATTTTTTACAAAAAAATGAAACTCCTCAGAATCAACTTAAAGTGTTCTTTTATACTAATTTTGGCACCAGAAGTTGATTAAAAGTGCCAAATCAAGATTTAAAATTTTGAAAATTTTTTTTTTCTGAAAAAGTAAAGGGGGTACCCTTACCTAAAATTCCAACAAAATCGAAAAAATCGATTTCTGAAAAATAACTATCTTTAAATGTAGAACAAATTTATAGATCAAATCATGACTAAAATGACATTCCGCATAAAAATCGGGTAAGATTTGACAAAGTTACGCGAGTTAGAAATCTGGTGACCCTGGGGACTGGACTTTGACTTTACAAGTCAAATTTTTTGTCACTTTTGGCATGATTTTTTACAAAAAAAATGAAACTCCTCAGAATCAACTTTAAAGTGTTGTTTTATACTAATTTTGGCACCAGGAGTTGATTAAAAGTACAAAATCAAGATTTAAAATTTTGAAAATTTTTTTTTCTGAAAAAGTAAAGGGGGTACCCTTACCTAAAATTCCAACAAAATCGAAAAAATCGATTTCTGAAAAATAACTATCTTTAAATGTAGAACAAATTTATAGATCAAATCATGACTAAAATGACATTCCGCATAAAAATCGGGTAAGATTTGACAGAGTTACGCGAGTTAGAAATGTGGTGACCCTGGGGACTGGAAACTTTACAAGTCAAATTTTTTGTCACTTTTGGCATGATTTTTTACAAAAAAAATAAATATTAAAATATTTTTAAATCTTAAACATACTATTTTTGTTTCCCTGATGCAGAGAACATGTGAGCTTTGACTAGGAAACATATTTTACAGCGTTCTCTATTACCAAATGACTCAATCTATCTGTTTAATAGCCAAGATGACACCACATTCGTTTGCTCTGCTTTGCTCTATATTGGAGTCGTGTTAATAGCCAATTGCTTTGTCAGTATGCGTTTTGTTTGTGCCAATTGATTTTTATTTACAAATATGTACATATTTTCAATTGAATATTATTAAATTGACTTTGAGGGCGCGTGCAAATTTTGCAGCCTTGGAGCACATTTGCGTGGCTGTTCTTCATTGCTTTTTTCGGTGCCTGACGCAGTTCCTCAAGTCAAAACCCAACGCAATACCAACACAAGCCAATCAAACTCAAGTTTATCAAAAAGTAAAATAATTAGTGTGGCTCCATTTGACTATTTGGTCTGTGTTTTTATTATTTTTGTTTATATATACACATTGCTGTGAATCGTGCCCCCAATTGTCGAGGGGCTCGTCTTTCTATTTCATAACATGGCACCAACATTGCCTCTCAATGAATTCGCACAAATTCTCCAACTGCTGTTTCAGTTTAAACGGGTTGTGTGTGCTGTCTGCACACTCATAAAGAATTGTGTGTAAAACACACAGATACACAACTGTGTGTGTGTGTGTATGCATACATACACGTATACAGATGAACGGAAAGTTTTCAATCATGATACGTGAAGTACTCAACATAGTGTATACCCTGTACCTGGGTATATCACTGTTTTAAAGAACGATAAATATGTAAACATGCAATACACATAATGGGTATTTTTAGGTTTATATATAGTACTCTCTGTCCACAAAATAGATAAACATACATATGTGTAAGAGTATAGTTGCTATTTGTTTATTTTTCATGCCTATCTCTACTTCTTGCGTCAGTCTTCAGCTCCATCCGATAACTCAACTTATACATAATGTTATTACTTCATCATCAGTGAAAGATAGCGTATGTTATAGTTCAGCATTCTCCTTTTAGCTTTTTTCCTGCATTCCGCATCTTAGGCGTTGACCGTCATTTGCCCTCGACTTTGGCTTCAACTACAATCAAACACCCCAATTATAATTGTCGTCTTTCAAGGCTTTAGTGTAGAGTCGAAAAGTATAAAACGATAATTTGCTAATATGTACACTCATGCCTGTTTTCTGTCTTCGGACTGTAGGGGAGGTCAAACACGAGTCTTCGTCACGAGTCATTTCAGCGCAAAACTTGTTTATCAACCAACCCAAAAATGTTGTTTGGAAAATATTGAGAGTACTACAAAGCAGTGATGCTAACAGCTCACAACAAAAGCAGGACAAACCGGCCAAAAAAAGGGGCAAAAACAGATAAGAAAGTAAAAAAAAACTTTATTATCTTGAAGAAAATCAGTTCTAATCGATGCGAAACAGAACCGAAACAAGTTGCGGCTAGAGTTTATGGTTCCAACTTCTGTTTCGTTTTTGATTCCAATCAGGGATTGAAAATATTGGAATCAAGAATGAAGCCGAAATCAAAGCCCCTATAATGCATCCGAAACTTGTTTCGGTTCAGTTTCGGTTGGATTCCCTGTTTTCTTGTAAAAAATTCAACCAAAAGTGGTAAAAAATTGTTAAATCCAAAGGGGTAACAGACTTCAAACTTTCATAACTTTATTAAAACATAATCGATTTAAATGTGGAATGTCATTTTGATCATGGTTTGATCTAATAATTGATAAATATTTTGTTTTGAAAAGTTAATTTTTTTCTCGATATTTTGAAGGATTTTTAAACTATTATTCATAATAATTTAAAAAATAAAATTTAAATCTCGTTTTTTTGGATGCCAAAATAGTCTGAATTGCCAACACTGCCAAAAGCATGTGCTTGAAAAATAGGGGCCTAAAGTGTATGAGAGTAAGAGTTGTATGAAAAAGTACTGCAAAAACGAAATAATGAAAGTGCAATGAACTTGAATATGCCCTAAATTGTACTTTATAAATGGGAACTTGGTAAAAAAATTCTATTGCATTTTAGATAAAATGCATTTGTAATTATTAAAAGAAACAAAAGTTGAATTTCGTTTAAATTATTGAGTTACGAAAATGAAAAGAATTTCACAAGTCAAAATAGTGATTAGAGAACCTTAACTACACGTTGAACCGGAATGAATTTTAAGTCATATATCAAATAATCATGATGACTTTGACAAAAGTCACTTGTCATTTTTCTTAGTATGAATTTTAACCAAAAATCACAGAAAGGTATATAAGTATATACACAAGTAGTAATGGGTACTCACTTCCCTGTACTTATTTTTAGTGCGATTAAGCAAAAACGAGTGAAATCGCACAAACGGCAAAAGCTAAAAAAGCTCAGACGAGCCCCCAAGACTTGGCGTTCGCTGCTGCACGTACATAACGTGCTCACAGTTAATCAGCAGAGGGAGAAAGAGAAACAGAAAAAACAACAACGCCAGCAACAGGCATTTGTTGAGAGTAAAGAATATATCGAAGCAGAGCACTTGGTAACAGTGTCTGAGATGTAAAATAGAGTGAGATAGATAGACAGAAGATTCTTGGCTCTCACCTTACATACACAGTAAGAAGAGAAAATGAATGTTGCAGTCTTCGTAGCGACGCCAGCTTCGACGCATGCGCAGGCGCACGTATTGCCTAAAATGCTGATGCAATTGGCATTTATTGCGTCAGCAATAATATCTTGTTGGACTGAGTTACCAATTTATGTGTTGGCTTGGCAAAAGAGGCATACTTAAAATGTGTATGTATGTAGGAATATGTGTGTATCTATGTGCATAAATACCGTAAATGGGTGAGAGATACAGCACACGCTAATTAAGCTGATAGTCGACGCCTTTGGCTTTGACATTTCCGGGCAATGGCCAAAAAGGCATGCGCAAATTAAAATAAATTACAAGAAATCATTAAAAGCTTATTTATCTAATTGATGTTTGGGAGTCAGACAATCACTGGCACAGTCACAGTCACTGTCATTTCAATTGGCAAACGATAAAAGCTTTCCGCCCACCATTGCCCTCTGTACCACCACCAATGACATGTACATAGTCAAGAGAGTAAGCAAAAGGGAGAGAGCGTGGGCTGACAACTCTTACACACATAAACACACTCGCGAGTGCAATGAGGTCTTGCGATCTGTCGCACTCTCTCTTTCTCTCTCTCTCTCTGTTTCTTTAGCGCTTTGGTAATTAAGCCAAAAATGCTAATTTTAACATTCGCACACTCGAAAATGCTACAAATAAAATAAAATTTACTTTAGCATGTGATGCCGGACGTTCACGCGCCAAGCAGCATATATTTGTTTTTGTTTTAAATTTTAATTTGGCACACAACCTGCAAATGTACATATGTACGTTTTTACGGTGAATACTTGTACATACATACATGCATATGTAATGATGGCGGTTTATATGACGTGCGAGCTTTGTGACGAGCCTCCAACTAACACACAGAAACAACTAGCAGCACACAGACAGAAAATACCAACGCACACAATCACACACTCACACACATGCATACTCAACCATTTCGACTCTCTTTAATTCTGAGTAGGCAGAATGACTTGCCGCTCGACTAGAGTATTAACTTTTACGAGTTATACTAGGTTAATTGGTAGCTTATCTTAACTTTAGAATGCAGCCAGAAGAACTGATTATTATCAATAGCCACACTTAAAATCGCATATTTATAGCATGACGCTTATAAAGATTGCAATTCAATAATCTTACAAACGTACTTTAAACTTTGAAGTCACTAAAAGGTTTGGTCTGCCCCCTAAAAAAAGCTTTACGAGTGACGCAAGCTTCAATGGGCAAAGTTTTCGCAATTCTTTTGTTGTTTCTATTTTTAAGTAAACAAATGTGTGTGCTTATTTTTTTTCGTTTGATTGGTAATACACACATAGATACTTAGCTAGTACTACGGTTAGCTAGACGTTTTTTATACATGCAATGCAAGTATTTGCTCTTAGTGCACACTCATTGAGGTAATTATGGCTAAATGGCAAAACCAGCGCCCTTCAGCCAAGGTCAAAGTCTCACAACGCGTCGCTGACCAGTTCAAAGTTGTCGTCGTCAGTCTAGCGCTAATAAAAAGCTTTACGTAGATCGTCGGCACTCTGTTAATTAGCCACAGGCAAACATAGAACATATGTACACACAGACAAACTTTAACACATACGACTCTCTTTGCATATATTAATATAATTTAAAATGGTAATTGTCCAACTGGTTATAGCCTTAATCCAATCAATGGGTATAATACAGTACAAACTCGATATTCCGGATTTGACGAATTGACCGGATTACTTATTTAAAAGATCAATCTAGTCAGTCAATAATATTAGTGAAAGCTGATTACTTTTGTGTTTTATTTTACTATAAGCGAAGAAATAATGATTATTATTGAGGAATATAATAAATTTTGAACTTATATTGATTACGGGCCTGCTTTTATCAAATAATATTATTATTCAATTGAAAGTATCTTTTTAGTGTTTTAAAAAATTTCAATATTTTGTTTTCTTAATAAATAGTCCTCCTTCTCGGATTGTTCCAATTACAAAGTGTCAGCATTATCGAGATTGTGCTGTAGTTTTTTAATAGATAGAAAGAAAGTAATATTATTCAAATTATTATCAAGCATACTCAATTCACTTATTTTACTTGCTTGGTATTTGGAAGCAGGTACATATATTTTTAGACATTCCTTAGTCTGGTGCGAAATCTGTTAATATTTCGTCATTTATTTGCAAAACCCGTCGGATTGGATCACTATATCATTGAATAAAAAAGGATTGTTAAAGAAAGCTAGTGAATAAACAAATGTATTGAGTTATACAAAAACAAATGAGATTCAACTGTAATTGAATAATTATTGTATAATATTTTCTTTGTTCTGACTAGCGCCTTAATTTATAAGCCTTTGTGTTGTAGCGCTAGGAATCAAGTCCTAATAAATAAACAAAATAAAATACATAAATAACTAAAAGTTTTCAGATACTTATTTATACAGTAGTTTAATAAAATGTAGTACTTTTCCTATACGCAACAAATTGATTCAATACTATCAACAATTGATTGATGTATCAATATGAAATCAAACTCAACTGATATTCTAATTGATTTATTTTGTAGTATTTCGCAAGCGAGCACAGAAATTGATATTAATAAATGTAAATGTTTTGTATAAAATATTTACAATGCGCTTTAGTTATTTTCCAGAGCTATTAATTACGTGCAAAAATGTTGCATGTCCTGCATAGTATTATTTAAAAACACACAAAATACGCAAAATAAAAGCAACAACACTGTCAGCCAATAAAGTTCGCATTGAGTTTAATTTAAAAACTCAAAAATAATAAAGAGAATTGAAACCGCCACGTGGCAGCTGAGTCAAATAAGCAAACGGCTGTCGCTTAGAACAAGGCCTCGGTGGCGCAGTTGGCAGCGCGTAAGTCTCATAATCTTAAGGTCGTGAGTTCGAGCCTCACCCGGGGCATGTACATTTTTTGCTCTCTCTTTCTATTTTTCGATTTATTTATAGACTTTTTAAATTTACTTATTGGACAACACGAGATCACACGGCAGGCAAATGAGCAGTCAGCCAATAGAATGTCAAATTAAATAACAATTGCGTGCGACAAACAACAATAATAATAACAACAACTATTAGATTACATACTAACTGGCGTTTCCAGTGCTTTATGACAGTCAATCTGTCAGACGGTAGTTACATTTATAGTCACAGATTAACTTTAAGTAATTTATTCATAGATATTGTGATAGTTATAGCTACAGTTATAGTTACAGTTTAGCTTTAAGTTTGTGGCAATTACAATTACAATTGCACAACATTACAAATGACATTCATTTTGCAAACACAATAAAAACTCTAAGAACGTTGAAAATAATTTTTGTTATTTATCGCGTATTGGAATTTTATATGTCAACAGCGTCAGTCACAAAAGTGTAAATCAAACAAAATATACCTCGTAATTATTGTTTGCCTTAAAGGCTATGAACAACAGGTATTGAATTTATTGATTTTAGTTTTCTATTAGTTTGTTTTCGTATTTTTCATCCAATTTCTTGGAAACTTGAATGACACTCTATTTTAGGTAATTAATAAACTGATTTATAGATAAGATTAACACTTATATGTGTAGATACTATTTGTATAAACATATATTTTCTTGGAAAAATTCCAGTTACGTTGTTGACAAATTTCCTTTGAATCTATAAACTGATATACAAGGGTATGACTTTTTGTTCAACTGATTATTGGTTGTATACCCATTGCAGTAATTAGCTAAGGGGTATAAGAAGTTATAGTGTATAGAAATTGCATGCAGACTGTTTACATCTCAAGTTGTGGTCCCCAAGTCAATATTTGCATACACCCACGACGTATGACGACTATGAAGACATTAACATCTCACGTGGATTGCAGTCGGTCCAGTAATCAGTCATATCTAAAGAGAAGCACAGCGATTCTGATAGATTAGAGACAGCAATTGATAGTATCCCTGAATACGTTTAACACCTACGGTGCTATAGTTAATGTTTATAGATAAAAGTGGCAGATAAAAGTTACAATTACCACGAAAACCCATTAAAGTGCTTTGATATTGTTGCCCTATATCCCAGACGGAAGAGTGATCTGGTAATGAAAGCACTTTTTTTAACAATCTGTTGGATACCTAACTTATAGCTTAAGAGAAACAATCAGTATAAGGTATCTGTTAACTAAATATTAACAGATTTATCATATTGTTAGTTTAAATAAATTTGAACTATAAAAAGGACTATCAAAAGTAAATAATAAATTAAAATATATATAAAATATTGTAAATTTGTTTTGACTTTATTTATCATAAATAGATTACTTATAGCTATAGCTAACATGGGAAAATTCAGTATTAGACTTAAGTAGTTTTCCCATTTTTGTTGTTGTTCAGAAGTTTTCAAATCCTTTTTAAAAAAAATTCGGTAAGCTTGTTTAAATTAGTTTCTTAACCAACTTTACGATTAGATTCAGTATGGAGTCTATTAGCTAATAGATTTACTATACGTACTTCTACTCGTATTTGGGATTCATTTTGATGTGACAGTGTGAATACTCGTATTACCTGGACCCCTGGATATCCATTCCCTTAGCTAACAGCTGTTGTTTTTTGTAGCTTATCACTAGTTTGGCACCTGGAGCACAGATTGCTTGACTTGGCTATAATCGGACACCTTTTTGGTGGGAAGGTATTTACTTAATTATATACAGTTACGATTTACACGTGCTCTGGCGCATTTCTTATGTAAAGCGTGCCAAAAGAGCAGATACTCAAGTCCCCAGATACAACTACATTTAACCAGATCTAAAGTCTCCCAATTCCAGGCATTTGTAAGCAAACGCCACAAGGTCAGCGGGATAAGATATTGTGATACTGTTATGCATTATGATAAGACAGGGATTATTGTGTGACTCTTGTAAACAAATCTAATGAATAACGTAACAATTATTATAGACAATTATTCCCGCCACATACATAAGTTTACTAAGCAGACACTTTCGTAATGTGTGCATTGAAATTAATGTACCTTAGTGTTAATTGAAAACATGCAGTCAATTTAGATATTAGACACTAGACTACTTCCAGAACAATAAATTAAGTTTATTTAAGTATTATTAGATGCAATTTTCATAAATTAGTGTTAATTTTAAGACAAGCAAAATTAGAAAATTTAAATTATTTTTAATGCAAATATATTTTCAATATTTCTAAGTCTTAACTAGTGTTGCAAATAAGTTTTTTCCCCGTCAAATCTGGCCTTTTTTCAAAGTCGAATTGGGGGAAAAGAGCTTTTTCAGTTAAAATAACAGTTATTTTTCTGTTTTTTCCTTCAATAAAGTTGGCAACACTGTTCTAAACCAAGGCAGCCAGCCAATAAACTTTTAAATAACGTAGGTTCGTTGGTTCGAGACATAGATCCACATTGTGAGGTTTGTGAACTCAAATGTCTCGTGTGCATTAAAGTCGCGTGAAGTCCTATATTTAAACGCAGTGGAAATTTTAATGGAAATTTACCAGCAAAAAGAAACACACAACGCACAACAAGTACCACACACACACAGCGGCCTCTGCATATTTAGGAATACAAATGTAAAAGGCAAAAGTGAAACGAAAATCGAAATTTTCCATTCATTTGTCGAACGCGTCAGCGTCGATGAGATGCAATGAAGAATCGTCCATTTTCCCTTCCATTCTCTGCCCCTTTTATCTGGTGGATCGTATTTGGTCTTGCATGCATTTTGGCTCTCTCGCACTCTCTTTCGACACACACACACATGCTTATACTTTTTGTTTGATGAGCCAAAAGACATTTTAAGTTTGCAATGCTTTATTGCTGCTCTGTTTCTTTGCCCATTTGGCTTCAGTGGCTTTGGCCTCAGCTTTTTGAAATTGAGTGCGATCATTCACCGTTCATTTTGTTGGACTTTGTGTGCTTTCGACCCACAAGTGGAATGTACCAGAATCGCCTGGTTCCGTCCCTATCTCCCTCTCGGTCTCTATTGACAGTAAAAAGGCACATTGCCAAAATGCAAGTGTCATCGACTTTATTTCCCACTTGGCTGCAATTTGAGTACAGGATTTTATTTTTTTTGATTATTTTATAGAACTTTCTTGTTCAATTTACAATTTATTCTAGTTCCTCTAGAGAGAACACCTGTACCTAAGAGATAATTCCAAAGAGATGGAATATAAATATTGTATAATATGTATAAAAAAATTATATTTAAAAGTTAATTGAACTTTTTTATGCATTTAACAACAGTAGTATTATCAAAAATGTGTTTTGCAATCTTAAAGAGAGATCTTTACAACAGAGGCCGGGAATAGCTTATAACAAGTTAGTTAATTAAGTTTAAGCTTCCGACTTGTTATTGCGTTGTTGGAGCCCTAACGCCAGTTAACAGCTAGTTAATAACAATCACACCTGTGATTCGGTCACATGTGTAACTTTCCACAACTCACCGTAAATTATTCCAATGCAAAAATCCTCTTTCCATCGATAATTACGTAGGTTTCCATTGGCAACAATGTCTTCAGTTTAGTTCACACAAACTTGCACTCTCTTCTTGCATCTCTTTGGACGATGCACTGAAGAGCAAAGTGCATAGTGCAGAGAGGCGGAGAGCGAAGAGGCGTAGAGCTTATTTAAGAGTAACAGGGAGCCGCTTTTGGGGGCACGTTTCGCAGCTGATGCTGCTGCTGCACACAAGACAGGCCCCCGTGCGTGACGTCACGTAAACGAGACCGTTACAGCAAAACGAAGAAGAAGAACAACCACAACTACTACAAAAGCGACTCGAAAACGAGTTGTGTTGTTGTATGGGAGGGGGTGTGGAAGTGGCCAATAGGCATGGCGAATCGTGCAACGTGATATGTGGAATAATAAGGCAAGCAACAACAACTGATCAAGAAAGACAGAGAGTGAGAGAGAGAGAGAGAGAGAGAGAGGGCGAATGCATGTGACCGATTTTGCATTGTCGATAAGACGCAGATATCGAAAGATAAAAAAAACGATAAAGTGTGCTTCCACTTTTCCTCGTGTCTGTCACAAGTGTGAAAATTGTCAAACAGCAAATACGGTCATTTTAGACAGTCAACTGTCATAGCACTTTCCCCCTCTTCGGCCTTAGCCGCTTACCCGTCTACCAGTTAACCTTGAACTTAAAACTTGACGCAAGTCACAGTTACATAAGTCGCAGACAGAGGGAGACAGAAAATTAAAGAAAGAAACAGGCATATTTGCATATCTTGTCTGGTTGTGTTAGGTCTGAATGCATTAGGCTTAGTTCATTGGCGTCTAAGTAGTCAGGTGTTGAAAACCGGAATTTAAATTCCACACATACAAACTATGTACGTATGTGTATAAATGTACATATATCTATTTATATCTGTCTGGTCGTATCAGCCGACTTGTCTAATATAAATATTTCTCATGCCATTTGAACAGGTATTTACATTTATTTGCCCTTCAAAAGGCGTTTTGATTTGAATATGCATTATAAATCTGTTTAAAAATAGATCGCAAGTTATATTTGTTATAGGTAATTTAGTGAATGCTAAATGAGACTCTAATTTCTAGTTAGTACAATATAGTTAAAGTACATATTTTTATATGTATACAGAGGTATATTTAAGTTTTAAGTGTTAAAATTAATATATCTATTTAGCCGTCAACAAAGAAAATAATGTACTATTTAAAATTTAATTACTATTTCATTTTTTAAGTAAACAATTAAAACAAAGTTAAAATAATTTATTAACTTTAAATCTTTTTTATTTTATTTTCAATTTAGGTTGATGTTAAACAAATAAATAAATAAACATAGCAAAAAGGTATTTGGTGAGATGGTAAATCTCATAGCAAACAGCTATGCGTATTCAGTTGCGTATGCAGTAGCTTGTGGGTGTCATAGCAGGCAGCTATGATCGATATCTGCAGAGCATGCCGCAAACATGGGCGTAGTTTTTGATTAACTTTTCATATTGTGCAATTTGCTTGTTCAAGTCACCTGAGTGAGTTTCTGTCTAAGTTCTGTGTCTGTCGCGTCATTTGTCACGTTTCATTTCAGTTTCATTTGCATTTTTAAATGGCCTGACAATGCAAGTTTTTTTTAATTAACCCGATTTTAATCGTCTACTGCGTCTGCTGTCGTTTTGCATAACGCAAAAGATGCTAAACGACGACACACCCTCCATTTGTCGGGCCCCAACTGACCCAATCCGACTGCCAGCAGAATTGCAAAATCAACCTTTAATCCCCCCAGACCCCCCTTGAATTTTTTAAATGACGCATTAAATAAATGTGCACAGTGTGACAAAATTGTAAGCCCTTAATAAATTACTTTTTTTTAGCTATATGAAGAACTTTCTTTATAAATTGTATTATGGCAATTTTTAAAATCAAAACTTTCTTAGGTTATTCAAAGCGTTCAAAAACTAAGAGAGACTTTTATTAACTTTTAGTGGGAAACGAGAAAATTTCAACAATGAATTCAAGTATTTAAACCAAATATACTCTTTACAATTTACTTATAAGTATTTACCGTTTTAAAATTTCAAATATTTTGCTACTGCTAAAATTGCTTGTGTACCACTGTGACTCCGGCCCCCTTATTCAACGTTAGATCGGTTAGAACAGATCATATGCGAACCGTAATTGTTTATTGACTTGATTGACTTTAACTTGCCCAGACAATTATTATAGAAAACAGATGAACTCGTGCTCAAATACGTATGATGAAATATACTTTTATGAATTGCCATACAAATTTATATACCTACATACATATATACACTTATAGGAGAAACTATTGTTCAGTGCCTGAAATTTCCAGTTAAAAGAAAAACAACTAGTTTTAGTCCAATTTCTCAAAGTAAACTTGCGTCAATGTCAATGGTTTTCCATAGGAATAGAAGGTAAAATCCAGACGATAGACACCCGATGGAACTGGCATATTTAGTTTGGTACAGTCCAGAGCAAACTTTTCCACACTCATGTGATTCTGTAAAAGATTTAATTACTCCATATTTTTCCGGTTAAAACAAAAATACGCACCTCGTTCCAGGGACAAGAATGATTAATATTGCTGTGTTTACTTATTGCATTAAAGACAAATCTCTCTAACGTGAATTCGTATCTTTTAGAAGCCATTAATTTACAGAAATCAAAATATACGTTATACATGAAAGGACGATATCCATCGCTGCGTTGAAAGACTTGCAACCTTGTGGTCAAATTCGTAATGGGCAATTTTAATAAGCTGACTTTTAACGATAATTCCACCCAGTTTCGTTTGATGACCTTTAAATGGCAATATTCGTATTTGGTAATACCCTCATTTGTGGGCAGATCCATGCATTTGACATTCGTGAACTTGAGCAGACGTCCATCCTAAAGGAAATAAGAGGATCATTGATCCAATTTTTACCCTAGTCATATTATCACTTACAGTCATGCCACTGATTGTAAGCAGCATTATAATTCCTAGTATTACCCTTGGCCACATTTTGGTAACTAATGTAAATTTCAACTTGAATTTCCGATCAAACCAAAATGTTTATTTAAACGATCCCCATTGAAGGCTACAAATTCATAGGACATTTAGACTATTTTAATTGATCTAAAATTGGAACAGACTAAAAATTAATAAGCAGATAGTTTTAAAACTATTCATATTAAAAAAAAAGAACAATTAAATAAATTATATAAATTTAAAATAATTTTGTGGTATAGAATTTCCCAAACTGTTTAGCATTGAGTGAAAAACAACAATTGAATCATATTTTTTGCTGCTCTATAGCTTTCAAAATAAGTGTGAATATCAGATTTCCTAGTTATTTTTTGCAGTTTACAGTTTTCTTGGTAAAATAAAAACTGCCTTTCTACGTGATTGAGTCCATGTCAGGCCATGAGAACCAAATGCGTCATAAACTCGTAGTTAAACAGAT
This sequence comes from Drosophila putrida, assembly GCA_037043535.1. Taxonomy (NCBI): domain Eukaryota; kingdom Metazoa; phylum Arthropoda; class Insecta; order Diptera; family Drosophilidae; genus Drosophila; species Drosophila putrida. The sequence continues at coordinate 28,627 of JBAMBI010000148.1, forward strand.
ATTTATGTTTTATTTCACAATTCATGATAATTTTGTTGTAATTGTAATATGATTCGTCGAGCATATCAATATTTTGGCCTAGTTCAAAGACCAATAACCGAATCGAATTGAACGCCCACTTAAGCATTTTACATGTAGAACGCATTTAAAACTCGCTTATCGTACGATCGGCTATTGACTCTATACATATATGTACTATATATATTCAATTCGTGGAAATTCATGAAAAAACAATGTTAACAATTTCCTGTTTTTGGGTTTCGGTTTTCAATTACAAATCCAAGCAAATTTTCTTGCACTTTTTCACACCAAAAGTTGATGTATTTACAACTTGCATATAGTTTACTTTTTACTTTTGACTCATTCAATGCAAAGCCTCACTTTTTTTCACTACATCGGTACCTCTCCCTTCGTCCCATAATCCCCCTTTTTATACCCTTGCAGAAGGTATTATAATTATGCCACGAAATGTGTAACGCATTGAAAGAGACGAGGAAGATTCCATAAGATAATTATATATTCTTGATCAGGACGTCTGTTTGTTTAAATGCAAGCTAGTCCCTCAGTTTTAAATCTATCTTAAACAAACTTGGCACAAATCCGTCCGTATCACTATATTATATAGCTGCCATAGAAACAAGCGATTAAAAATCAGTTTTAAGTATGAAAAACTTGTTTGCTTCCTAAGTTATCTCAACCAAACTCTCAGACTGACCAAATTTGAATAAAATCGGATAACTATATCGCTATAACTATACTACAATCTTTCATACATATGTCGAAATTTCAAAGGGTATAAAATCTTTGGCTTTTAGCTTTTTTGCTCTTTTTTTGCCCAAGTCAGCAATGAGAACGGGCCAGCCACTGTGGCGTATACGTGTTGTCCCCAACATACAACATGTTTAATGACACCGCTTTTACGCAGTCGATTGTCCGTTTAATACCCTATGAAAAGGTCAAAGCGGGTATGTAGCGTATAGTTGCTTAAGGTTAGCAAACAAAGAAATATAAGACTATATTTGCTTAGTTTTCAATCAATCAATTTTTTACTTTATTTAAATTTAATTGAAAACTTTCGATCCGTACTTTAGCTTATATTGAAATAGTTTTAGTTTAATAATTTAAATGCATTTTAACTTTTAAAATGATTCTCAATTATATGGATATATTGTAGATATAATAAAATCTTAAAATAGTTTATAAGGTTTCTCAAAAATACAAGATTTTTGGACTTTGTCAATAATATTTCCTATTCCTTGCTCCTGAAAGTATGCAATACTTTGGCTTAAATTAAAATGTTTTTTTAATTTTATCTTATGGAAAATAACTTGTTTATTTAAATATTTTGTTTTAATATCTATATATTTTATATTAATATCTGGATTAATGGGTATCTGCCAGTTGAGACATGCAATATTATTCTTAAAATGTAGGCAGCACATATTAATAAATTTTTGCAAACGCGTTCATATTTCGAAATGTCAACACCAACACCTGCACTTTAAAAGTGGCTCAGGTGATGCTTACACACACACACACACACACACACACCACACACACCTATATTCACACACTGATTGAACGGTTGTTGTTTTATGCATTGTCTTGTTAAATTTACAGTAATTCTGGGAAAAGTTGTGCAGTGAAAACCGATGCGTTGTGCACCAAAGTCAGTGACCTCTCCCAAGAAAAGGCTTCGCACTTCAATTTTGTCTTAAACCGGAACTTTTAATGTACTTTTTGAATGAAAGATACTTTTTTTGAAGAGCTTGTATTGTTGAATGAAAAGTATTTGATTGCATTACGATAAATCTGGAAATTGAAATCAGATCGAAAGGGGAATCGGGTGTTAGTCGATTTTTATTCATAATTCAATTTGTTGCCGTTTTTGAAATAATATCTTCGAACTTTGCATAACCTCTAATTGTTGACGAGACGGAAGGAAGGAGGAAGTGTTTACTTGAAACTGTCCGATTATGTCCGGTTACTGCCTCTAATTGTCACCCAATGTCGTTGTTGTCGCATTTAACATCCCACTGACAATTCTAGATACGAGGGTGGGCTGAAAAGTAACTGGTCTACGTCGAATAAATTAATTTCTAAATCTTGTTTTTGGAATAGAAATTAGTTTAGAAATCAATTTATTTTATGTGGCGGCTATTAAACTTCTTAATGCTTTTCAAATAAAAATATTTGTCATTAAAGTTAATAGGCATTTTTCCACAGTTGAAGTCAAATTTCTTTCTATTTTTATATCTTTTCTTAACTTGCAAATAGCTCAGAAATTATATCTCCTTTTAAAAAGTGAGATTTTAATGCTTAAGCCAATGACTTTTTAGCCCACCCTCCCTATACTCTATATGTCATTCTTACTTGATTTATTCTTCTTCATTGCAGATTCCTGTTTGCGCTGCCAGGCGGAGAATAAACGTGATGTTTTGGGACGTCAGGATTGTGTTGTTGTTTGGGGCGAGTGCAATCATTCGTTCCATCATTGCTGCATGTCCTTGTGGGTCAAGCAAAACAATCGTTGTCCTTTGTGTCAGCAGGAATGGTCCATTCAGCGCATGGGCAAATAGGTCAAACGAATTTTTCCACATGACCTCATGATATTTACATAGCTTTTAAGCCCAACAAGTCTCAGATAAACATTAAAAATTGTCAAACTTTAGAAATGTGAATTAATAAAAATAAAAAATTAAAAATAAAATAAACAAAAAAGTTACATACATGCCCCGGGTGAGGCTCGAACTCACGACCTTAAGATTATGAGACTTACGCGCTGCCAACTGCGCCACCGAGGCCTTGTGCGTACCGCTGCCTATCGTTACATTTGATTCTAGAATCATTCTAAAAGCATTTTTAATTCGATTTTGTAGCTTTTACTTGTACTTAGAATAGTTCTGAATGTTTTCTGTAGGCCACCTGCAGGCGCGAATTGAGCTTTTGCTTGAGAATCGGGTGAAAAAACTCCACTAGGCTTGTATAAGTTATTGGCAAAGCGTCCACCACCTGTCCCTTTGGCGCAGAGGATAGCGCGTTGGACTTCTAATCCAAAGGTCGCGGGTTCGATCCCCGCAAGGGATGTAATAATGAACTCTGGTAAAACGGAAGTTCGGTAATTTTTTTTTATTGTCTAATTTTAATTAACATTCAGAGGAAACTTAGGTAACAACATGCTTGCCTTGCCGATCACGCTTTTGGTTGCAAAGATGGAGACAAATTTCGCTCTAGCACCGGACTTTTTAGCTGCAATTTCTCTACATTGGCGGCATTTTCTATTATGGTATCGTCAGTTAGGCGATTAGCACGCAATTCTTGTATGGAAGCTGCCAAAATAAATTAACAAATTAATCACCAATCAGCTGTAAATGCATTTAGCAACAACTCACGGCTATAAGGTGTATATTTATCTGATAAGATACTCTCCAGGTTGTAGCCAATGAATCCCACAACGGCTGCAACAGGCAAAGTTAAGTATACAGCATTTCGCCGCAAAAGCGCCATTACAATCGGCCACATTTTGTATTTTAGTTGATTTATTTATTTATTATTGTTATCCAAAACTAGTGAACAAATTGAACCAAGATTGCCAGACTGTCAATAACAGTCTAGTTCTAAAACTAAACAACATGGTAGCTGGTAGCGCTAGCAAACAAAAGATGGCGCCGTACTCTACAGAAACGAGTTGACGATCTGAAATTTTCCTCATAAATGGATAAAGATTCTATATAATCTTAAATTTGCGCGCAAATTGAAAAGATTGCCTGAGTTCAATAAGAACCTAGTTCCAAAAGTAAGCAGCTTCTCAGTGCTATTGAACAACAGATGGAGAAACATTTTTAAAACTGGCGCCATCTTTTGTCCCTGTCCCTGTTTTTTGTTTTGTTAACATTCGCTTGGCTCGCTGGTTCCGACTCTTTTGTATATTTTGGTTCCATAAATAGCCTACGCGATTGGCAATTCGGTAAATTTGTGCAATTACAACTTTTGCGCCACCTTTTGTCCGTTATCGGGAGCATTCATTTTCAATTATTTACCAAACGACACAACTCTAGAATTAAGTAAGAGCGAGACGTGCGAAGAGTAAAGAAACGTATTATTGTTGCAACAAATTATCGTTGGAATGCTAAAATAGCAACGTAAAATCACAATAAAAGAAAGAGCTAAAAAAAACGAAAATTTAATCGTTTTGTATGTTTTTCTGTGGACGTTTAGAATTTATTGAGCGAGTGTAATGTGTATAAAAATAATACCTAGAAATAAAAATCGAAATCAAGAGGAAATCAAATGCAAAGAAAAACTAATTTACGTATTAAAAAGTAATCGTAAACGGTTTAATCACAATTGCAGTTTTTGCTATAATGTATAATTATAACGACGCAACAGCAGCCGCTACAACAACGCATAAGAACAAAGAACTTCAGCGCATTAGCTACCAATTGGTACAACAACAACAAGAACAACGTCAACAATAAGAGCAATAAGAACAGCAACAACAACAACGGCAGCAGCCGCAGTGCGACGCATAATTTCCTGCTTACCCACTCACACACACAAACACAAACGGTAAAGAGCGTTTGGTGTTGCGCGCGTGGGAAGAGGGGACCGTCGTAACGGCTAACCAACAAAGAAAAATATCTCCGCAAAAAGAGAAAGAGTAAGAGGGAACAGAGAGCCAACACGCAGTGTAAGAGAGAGAGAGGGCAACGACAGCAATTCGCGGCGCATAAAATGACCAATTCGAATCATCGTCATCATCGTATCGATGTAAGTCAAATACTCTCTTTTGTTGAAAACTATATTTTGATATTTATAATGCATGCAATTTTCCAAGGAAGCACACGAAAGTTGTCAGAAACGAAAACAAAAACAGAACTTTGTTTGAGTTGTACGAGGGGGAGGGAAATGTGGTTGTCGTTGTGGTGTTCTCTCTTTACTTTGTCTCGCCTGCCTGGCTGGCTGGCTGGCTGGCTGGCTGGGAATGCAATTGAAGCGCAGTGTCGACAACAGACAATCAAAGCAATAAAAGCCAATACGCAACAACAACAACAGCAACAATAAACAGCTTCCTTGTCTCTCATTGGCTGTACATACATATGTATACATAAACTATGTGTGCATGTATGTACATAGCTGTTGCTCTTTTGTTTGCGCGCATCAGCCAAAACATTTACTCACCCACACACACGCAAATACGCAGCAAACTCCAGACAGAGAGACACTAAGTTAAACAAGATTGGATCCCGTTGCACTGCAATTGACTATGCACACATACAAATGTACACTTCAATCTTTTGATTTTCTTTATATTTATTTGTTTTTTTTTTAACAAACTTGGTTCTTTGTCGCCTTTGTTGGCGCTGTTGCACCCAAAATAAAGTAAAAAAAAAAACCCGCTCCTAAAAGTGTAAGTGACTCTGGCCGCCCAACCCCGAACTTGTGTTTCTGTTTGTCTTTTTACACAAGTTAACAACGACTTTACGGCTTTAGCAAAAGTGCAATAAACTCGTTGACTCGTTGGTCCTCCACAACCCACAGCCAGCCAATCCCAATCCCAAGGCAAGGTCTGTCCTCAGTTAATGACCAGTGTCGAGAGCTTCTTGCTCTTTGAAGTCTGCAATGTAAATAAGTAAATAAGACGGAAGAGTAAGAGTGAGAGTGAGCTTTGAGTCAGAGCCCTCTTCTCTCTCTCATTCCAGTTGTCAAACTAATGCTAATTGCTTAAAAGGGGTAAAGGGGGCACCGAATTTAGTAGATTTACGTTGCGGTTATCGTTTACTAAAATAAATAAACAAATTCGTTTGTTAATATGTTGCTGTTGTTAGTTGTTGACAGCAAGCCAAGAGTATTAACTTTATGAATGTATGTGTAATTTGCAAACAATTGCTACAAGTCTTTTAATTGCAAAAACAGCTGACATGAAAGTGCTACCGTCTGGCAGCACTATGCAAGCAACTAAAAAGTGAATGCAGATGTATAGATTCATTTAATGGGTTGGGTGGGGTGGTGGTGAAGGGGGGTTGTAAACGCAGCAACGGAATGTTTAGTTGATTCCATTCCGACATTTGTTTTTGTTTGTCAAGCGCTTACGCTCTCTCGCGCTCTCTCACACTCAAAAACACACACCAGTGTTGTCAAACCTTTTTGTAGTAAAACAGCCAATTTGATAATAGTTAAAAAGTAGCTGGAACTAGCTAATACATAAATACTAAATATGCTAAAGAAAATTTTAAATATTTTACAATTTAAATTTATATGAAACATATTATATTAAAAATTGCATTACCTACTTCTCTTTCCATTGTATTAATATCTGCAGAGAATGCATTAATTCTATCTATTTTTGCAATTACAAAATTGGTAAATCTAGCTATCTGTAATTTACAGTGGCAACGCTACTCTCACAGTCAAACTACTCACACACACACTCGTATATACGCTCTCATTGAGACTTTTGTGTGTTGCTTTTTGAGTTGTTGTTATTTTTGTGGGTGCATTGCACCGCCCCAAACGACGCCCCCGCTCACGCAATTGCCAAACGCTCTATGTGCCATGTACGTGTGCATGCTTATGTATATGCATGGCTTGCTGTGTGTGTGTGTGTGAGTGTGACCCCACATGCATTTTTGACGCCCGAGCGCAGCACAGTTGAGCTTCAGCTGTTCGGTCGCTCAGTTCTCATTCTGCGCTCTTGTTATCCATGTCGACTTTGTCGTCGTCGTCGTCGCTTGTCATTGTCTCGCGTGTCTGCATTTAGTCTGGTTGTGTGATTTTGGTTTTTCCAGCGCAGCAACAACATAAAAAAAAGAAAAAAAAAATATATATATATAGAAACTGTTGAGTGAAAATTCTACTGCAACACAGATATAATTAAAAAGTGTGCGTGGGCGCACTATGTTAAACTACAGAAAATAAAGCTTAATTAAACGTCAGCAGCCAGCCTATAAACATAAACAAATGGTACGCTCAGCATTTTGTTTATATACATAAATTTTGTACGTGTTTTTATTTGTTTTTTCTTGTTGGTAAATAGGCATTAAAATAAATGTGTCTCTGTGTGAGTGTGTTTATGTATTTGCACATTTCGTTTTATTGCAGTGTCTGTGTTTTCTTGTTGTTTTTTTTCTCGCTTGCAAATTGTTGTTTTATCTGCTTCTTATTGTGCCCGTCAGCTGTTCTATTCTCTTTATCGCTGTGTCTGTTTTGTGCTCAAGTTGTAAGTACATAGGTAGAGTTTTTGCAATTTGGCCATTGTTGTGCTTTTTTGTGCCTCTTTTGATAAGGCTTTCTTTGCGTTTGTGTTTTTATTGCGTCTCGCTTTTGATTATTTATTTTTTTGCGTGTTCGCATAATTTGTTTTTGTGTGCGAGTGTGTGTGTATGTATGTATATAAATGCTTGCACATACATGCGAAAATATGTAGCACAGATATGCACACAGCTGACCTAGTTTTCGTTGACCTTGTGGCCTTCGAGGGGCCATATATGTACATTGTCATAAATATACAGATTCTCTTGTACATATATACAATAGATGTCTGCCTATCAGTTGAATACAATATCAACAACAACAAGATGACTTGATAGTTTGCTCTGTCCTATTTGGCCATGGCTTATATTTAAAATGCAGCCCAGTTGTCATGTGCCTTCATGCTTACATACATACAAATGTATATAGATATGTATGTACATAGTTGTGCATTTGTTTATTAACTTGGCCATAACATTGGTCGTGGTCATGTTACTAGCAAATATAACATTTAAAACCAATAATTGTTCTACACATATATGCTGTTAAATGTTAAATGTGTACATTTTTAATTTTTGTTTACTTTTCAAGACGATCCACACACACACTCACACATAAGCACACGCACTTACTCTCTCGTTTCCCTCTCTCTCTGGCTTTGGCTCTCTGTGTTTGCTCTTTCATTGGCTTACTCTTCGCACCTCTATTACTGTTACTACGACTCTCAGCTGTTTTGCATGGTATAGCGGTACTTTGCCTTAGGCATTTTACGTGCCCAACAAATGTAATGGGTAGAGCGGGAACTGAGGACAGCGGACAGAAGTTAATGTGAACAGAATCACGTATTACGTGTGCGGAACAAACGCCATAAGTTGCACGACTCGAATGCAAATGCACAAGTGCGAGGGTAGCTTAAAAAATTGTTGAATATTTGTTTTTTTTTTTAAATTATGAGAGCAGTTTTTTTGGAAATGAGTTAAAAATAAAACTATTTTCAAAGAGTATAGTTTCTTAATGTTTATTCAAGTTTATTTGTTAAAAAAATTGGAAAATTACTTTGATTTAAATTTGAAAATAGCACAAATAGTTTCACTTTAAAAGTGTTGGCTTATAATATTTTTAAATTATTATGCGGGAAACTATTTAAATATGACTTATTCTGGCTTAATTTTTTGTTATCATATTTTGCATAATTGTTTATTATTTTTGAATATTTGTCCTATTTCATTTAATTCAAGAGGTTAACTTTAAATACTCAAATGGGCATAAATTGATTTTTTTAGTATTTAGAAAATTGGATAGATTTTCGGATGGGGGATTTTGATAGTTAATAAAAATAACAGAAAATAACAAAATAACAGTTAATAAAAATAAATACTGATACACATTTTCTTGTATTTACTTATTGAACCACCCTCGCAAAATCTGTGTGACCATCACATTTTATTGTGTCAAGTAAACAGTGGACACCTAATAAAGCGAAATGAACTGAAGCTATTTAGTTTAGTTTCGTTTACGACGTATGGGAATTATGAATAGAAATTTGAATTTGAATTGAAATGAATCTACTCAAGTACTTTCTGACTACACATACATACAGTATATAGTTGATGTGTGAGATACAATTACGTCTGTACCGTATTTGGGCCATAAGTTCATTATTCTTGTTCGCAGTTGTGTATTCATGGCTTTGAGTGTGAATTGATTGAGTGTAAATGAGTTTGAATATTTAATTTGTGTACAAAAGATACTTATATATGTACATAATTCATAAAGTTTTGATCAATTAGGCCAAATTACAGGCAGCATTTATTCCTGAGCCATTATGAACATGTTCATAATAATTTAAACTGGCATACATTTACATACATTTAATGTACACTCATACACGTAAAATATTAATTTAGTCCTCGCTATCATCATTTTTAGATCTAACATATGACAATCATGAAGCTTTATTGTTGCTATACATATGTACATAGATATACGACCCTGTAACTATTAGATACAACTATACGAGATATATTTGTAGATAGCAGATAGATAGACTTTAATGATGTGTTAGATATGATATTGTACCTAATGTGTTTCCTAAAACATAGTAATAATAAAATACAAATTGTTGGTTGATTTCTTTATAAAAACCATTAAAATTTTAAATATGTCTTATTTAAAGCACAAATCTCTGAAGATTGACAACGATAAAAGCAATTATTTCAACAGGAGTACTGTGTTTTTAGTTAAGGAAGAATAAATATAGTTATTTATATTTCAAATCTAGGATCGATTTGATCACTATCTTATTGAGTGATTAATTTATTGGATGCCTTTGTTTACTCTCACTGGTTAGTACCCGTTCTCCGACTTTCAGTATTTCATTATTATTGAGACCCCGATGATCAACAAGTTCCATTCAGCTGTTGATATTTGTTGCTGCTGTTCTGATGTTTTTTATTGTTGTCTTTGGTCGCTTTACTCAAATTCGCAACACGTTCGATTGCCTTTTTTAAATTGGCTTTGATGGTTTTTCATTTAAGCTGGCATTCATTTAAAAAAATATATATTTTTTATATATGTATGTACATATGTATGTAAATAAATACGTAGAGGGGCAGGGAAACAGTCACAGGCACATGGTCATTGACTGGCCGTCAGTTTTTGGTCGTTGTCGTCAGTCTCAAACATAACACAAAGCGGGCGAGTTGGGCTCGACTTGAAGATCTTTTTTTTGGCCATACCATTTGAAATTCGAATTCGAATATTTTGTATGTACATAGTAAAAATTCAATTTTAAATTTGAGAATTTGTCAATCTTGGGCATGAATCTTTATGTGATTTAATATGTAATTATTTCTGTTGTTCTATTTCCCACGCAAAAGAAAACGTAAAACGACAAAGTGCAATTGAACTGACAATTTACCACAGTGTAAAATATTTAAATATTGCCAAAAATAATAAGGAAATAAAAGTGACAGCGATATCGATAATTAAAAGTAACTGAACGCAGTTTGAAAATATTAAATACGTGATTTTGAGAGAGAACAGAAGAAGAACGTGACGTCGTCGTCGTCTCTTTGCCCAGACATTTATGGTTTGTTTTTATTATTATTGTAAGCTGCAGCCAGCAGAAGCAACAGGAAAGAAGATAGCGATAGCGAGAAGAGAGCAGGAGAGAGAGGAAGCAACGTATCATCAAAATACGCAATTTGTGAATATTTTAATCGTGCATTCACACGAGAAGACAGCAAAGAGCGAGGAGCGAAGAGAGCTTTGTGTGATTTGAAGCTACACTCAAAGAGAGAACAAGTGAGAGAGTCTAAGTGAGCGCGTAAGCGAGAGCTTCTTAAAGAGTCAAAGCTTTCGACGTGTGAAAGCAAGACAACAAGAAGAGTTTACGCACAACAAACGGCTTGATGTTTGCGCGCAGTGGAATTAGCGCTTCGCCCAATGGAGGCGGTGGGAGAGGGAGAGGCAACAGCGAAGGCGGTGGGAGCAGTAACGGCGGTGGCGGTGGGGCTGCTGGCAGCATTGAACTGTTATGTCCACCAAGCGGCAGCAGCAGCATTAGTGGCAGCGGGAGCTTTAGCAGCAGTGGCGCAAGTACAACGGCAACAAATAGTACCAGCGTTAGCGTCAGTGCGTCAACGCCGCAGTCGGCAGCGGGAGCGGATAATGGAAGTAATAGCAGCAGCAGCAGCGAGAGCAACAACAATGCGAATGCCAATCGTAATCTGAGCTTACAACTGATTAATCACAACAACAACAATAATAGTCACAACAACAACAACAATAGTAATCATAATAACAATCACAGCACAAATCTAATCAGCGGCATCTGTAGCAGCATTTGGCGCACCGCAACCTTTGGCAGCGCTGCCCCAGTTGCAAGCTTAATGGCGGCAGCCAACAACAGCAATGGCAGCATCGGCAGCAGCAGCGTCAGTTATTCATCCAATACATCCTCAATTACGCCAACAACAGGTGATGAGGTGTGCATTGTTGAGCAGCAGCAGAGCAAGCGTACAGTGGCTACCAATACAAATAACATACAAATGCAGGACGAGTCCGTAAGAATATAAAAAAACTAAAAAAGAAAAAAAACTAGCTTTGATTTGTTTTTGAATCCACTCTCCACCTACTCGATATGGCATCTGTCTTTTTCTCTCTTGCTTTGATTATTTACTCGATATGGCATCTCTCAATGGTCATTCATCAAGGCAGCCATCTTGTCACGCCTCTCCTTGCCTTTGCCCCCCATGTCTAGCCATACTCTTTCCCCTCTCTCTCTCTCTCACTCTCTTTCTCCACTCTTACTCGCTGAGCATTGTTCATCAATTAATTTGTACTGTTTTCTTTATTTTTCGTTCTTTTTGTTTAAGAATTTTTTGGGGCAGCCTCAATTGAGATTGAAGTTAATTGTTTTGTTTTGGTACAGCGAATCCATTAAACTTTCTATTAAAATCACTACATACGCATAAATATACTATATATGTATGTATATTTGAAATGAAGACTAATTGTTGGGGTTATATTTGCAGCAAACATTCCTAGGCGCCACCGACTTAGACGATGAGCTAATCAAACAACTGCCAAAGGAGGTATTGCTGCGTGTTTTCTCCTACCTGGATGTCGTCTCGCTATGCCGCTGTGCTCAGGTGCGTTGTAATCAACACCCTAAAAAACCCATTTGTTATAATTAATTTGAAATATATAAATCATTACAGGTGTGCAAATATTGGAACGTACTCGCCTTAGACGGTTCCAGCTGGCAAAAAATAAATTTATTCGATTTTCAACGTGATATCGAGGTGCGTCCCAATCCCAATAAAAAAAGACATTTATAAAAAACTCCCTCTATCTATAAATAACATAATACTGTCCCACAGGGTCCGGTGATTGAGAATATATCGCAACGATGCGGCGGTTTTCTCAAATCCCTATCGTTACGTGGTTGTCAATCGGTGGGAGATCAGTCCATCAAGTAAGTTACACACATCTTAGTGACAATATATACTCCCAATAATTTACATTAATGTTCATCTTTTATTAGAACTCTAGCAAATCACTGCCACAACATCGAACATTTGGATCTGTCAGAGTGCAAAAAGATCACAGATATATCCGTCACAGATATAAGCCGATATTGCAGCAAATTGACGGCCATTAACTTGGACTCCTGCTCCAACATAACAGACAATAGCCTCAAATATATATCGGATGGCTGTTCGGTAAAAAAAAAGATAGTCTTTTAATTTCTAAATACAAGTAATTAATTCAATTTGTTTCCTCATCTTCAGAACCTGCTCGAGATCAACGTGTCCTGGTGTCATTTGGTCTCGGAAAATGGTGTCGAGGCGCTGGCTCGCGGTTGTATCAGACTGCGAAAATTTAGTAGTAAAGGTTGTAAACAGATTAACGACAATGCCATAACGTGCCTGGCTAAATACTGTCCTGATCTAATGGTGCTAAATCTACACAGTTGTGAGGTAAGTTTACCCTTGATTCTTACAGTTTATGGTAAGAAATCTAGAGATTATTTATAAACTTACATTTCTGACACTTTTTTAACTAAATTTATTTGTTGCAACATTTAGACCATCAGCGATTCGTCGATACGTCAGCTTGCGGCCAATTGCCACAAGTTGCAAAAACTTTGCGTCTCCAAGTGTGTGGAATTAACTGATCTCTCGCTGATGGCATTGTCGCAGCATAATCAACAGCTGAACACGCTGGAGGTGTCCGGATGTCGTAATTTTACAGACATTGGTTTTCAGGCGCTCGGACGCAATTGCAAGTACCTGGAGCGCATGGATCTGGAGGAATGCAGTCAAATAACAGATCTAACGTTGGCCCATTTGGCTACAGGCTGTCCCAGTCTCGAAAAACTGGTAAGCTTAACTTTTTTACTATTTAATAGAGATTAAAATTTAAATCTTCTTTATTTTAGACGCTGTCACATTGCGAGCTAATAACTGACGATGGCATTAGACATTTGACCACAGGCAGCTGTGCGGCTGAAAGTCTTTCTGTGCTGGAACTGGACAATTGTCCATTGATCACAGATCGGACGTTGGAGCATTTAGTGTCATGCCACAATCTGCAGCGCATCGAGCTCTTTGACTGCCAGCTCATCTCACGTGCCGCCATACGCAAGCTGAAGGTGCTACAAGTTTTAAATTAAGTTATATCAGTTAGACGTAGAGTAGAGTAGAGAGTGTATTTAATTTAGAGAGGGATGTCTATTCCTGATCAACTAGGGACTATAATAGCTAGAGCAAGCAAGTTTATCACACAATCTTCTATGATTTCCACACAGATTAAATCTGCTTTCAGTTTTTGTCAGGTTTCTTTTAGAGAACCCAAATTTAAAAGAAAGACGCGTTTTTTCTTTCTGTTTAATGATGAATAATCGCTTTTATTACTATCAAACAATGTTGGATAAATATAGGCATAATTATGTTTGTTTCAAGTCTTTTAAGCAGCATTTCCCCTAAATGTTGCAGTTAATTCATAGATACAATTACTAGGTATTTAGCTTGAGTATCCAATATTTGGATTAAGTGTTTCAGTTTTTTTATTAACTTTATACCTATGTTTATATTTGTTTTAGAATCATTTACCAAATATCAAGGTGCATGCCTATTTTGCGCCTGTGACACCGCCAGCTGTGACCACTGGACATCGGCCAAGATATTGTCGCTGCTGTGAGATTCTCTGAGATACGGCCATTGGCTTTGCCAGACGGATAATGCGTAAATCTGCCACAGACTGATGTTGGCCTGTCTGCATCGTCATGATTGCCATGGTCTTTAGCCTGATCCTCATCTCGATGCTATATTTGCTCGGTATGCTCGATGGCGTCTGGTGAATGTCCAATCTCACCACACACACTCACACACAAACACACACACACACAACAATATAACTGTGTATAACTAAAGCAAGATTCTAATATCGATATTTAAGCAACCGAAACGAATCGAAACAAAACAAAAGAAAACAAGAAAAACAAACAAATTATAACGAAATTCGTAGTCTTTTATGAGAGAAAAACAAAACCAAGCTAACATTTAGTATTTAGTTTGCGAGAGTTTCTAAAACTTCCCTCAAAATATGTAAAATTGTGATTATTTTATTTAATATGCTAAGCTGTTATTATAACTAACTAACCTTTTTAATTTAATAGTTTTAGTTTTTACCAATAATTTCCTGTAGTTTGTCGTGTGCATTAGAAGTATTAGAAGTTTTTGTGTTTTGTATTGTGTTTGAAAACTTTTTGATTTAGGGTAACGTTCAGATAACGTAGTATCGTTGTGTTTGAGTCTCTTTGCTGGACCTTGTCAACAACCAATCGAACTGAAGTAGTATACAAAGTATACATCTTTACAGATTTCAATAAGAATATTATTAAAATTTGTAAAATTTAACCAATCCCAAATAAAAACCAAGCAACCATTACAATGATTCCAACTATAAAAACCAAAACCTAACAACGAGAAAAGGTTGTTAACTAAGTATATTAATAGTCTAGTGGTTGGTCTAGTAAACTTGAGCAAATACAACGATACTAGTTTGTGTAGATTGTAAATATATCTACTTTATGCTTAATATATTCTCCACTTACACACACACAGACACACATCTATTGGTAGCTTAAAATATGCATGCGGATTAAATGTTGATAATTTATGATTATGATTTATGCTGCATATTTAAATATATAACTGAGATTTGAATAAAGTCTAAACATGTCGATAGAACCACTAAGCGTTCACCTACACACTCACACACACACACACACATACACTGAAAACTTTAAGCTATTCCCTAATAAATGTTGCTAAATCTACTTTTTTTGTATAGTGCCAGATAAACCTATTTAACGTAGAACACAATATAGACAGTCATGTGTCCACACACTATGTTCAACTAAATGCAAATTGTATATTACACCAAAACAAATCGAAACAGAAAAGATAAAGATATAGATAAACAAGATGATAAACAGCAGAAATGATGATAAATAAAATAAAAACTAAAGTGCAAGCAAGTCTTTTACACACAAATAAACCAAACAAACCAACAAACAACCATTATGGATCAGCGTTTCTAAAACACAATCTTCTCATAAATAAATCTATATATATAGAGATATATATATACATATACTATAAAATGAAGATAAATATATATATTATATATGTACATGTATAATTGTCTATTTTGTAAATGTATTCCGCACTTAAGTCGGTTACAAAAGTCGCCAACATTTCAATGATTACCGCACAATTTCATAAAAAAACTTATACCCTAGGATTTGTGTTCTCCCAAGTCTCCTTTTTGTTAACTAACGGTTTCCTACAAAAAAAACATATAGTTGTACAAAATCTAAAGAAGAAAACTATCCTCTAATTGTGCGCAAACCTGGCCCAAATAATTAAACACACAACAATCGATTGGGGTCTTCCCCTTTCTCTTAATTTTCATTCTCCCAATCAAGCGAAAGTGCACTTTCAATTCATACGCATACTTACACGAACCACTGTTGAAATTATTCTAAGCATTCGGAAAATGATGTCAGTGGAAAAGCCATAAATAATAAATAAATTTGTTCTTGTGTTTCATGCGTATTTATAGCATTTTAAATACCGATTATTGCCACAATTTAATAGTTTTTAGTTAATCTATAACTTATTACTTTCTAATATAAATATATATATATATGTGTATATTTTAAACCAAGTGAAAACTCAATAGATTTATGAAATCGAAAACTTTAATTGACTTAATTTAAGGAGCAAATACGATTGCAATAGAAATTAATTTATAAAACTAGAAAAACGTTGTAATAAGCGCTCTGAGGAATGAGGAAAAAGATTACAGTATGCTTGAAAATACGAAATAATATAAAATGAATAAAAAAATGCTGAATTTACTCGAGTTTTCAAATTGGCGCGCTTTTCAGTGTTGCCCCATACAGCGAATATGATTAATATAGTATGGGACAACACTGTCAGGCTACAGACATCGGTATCGGTTATCCACCACAAGCTATCGAAATGTACGTTCGATAGCCATAAGGTATTCATCGATTTTATCGGCTTGTTCTTGTATTGGTTTGCGGTAGACGAAGGCGTAGCGAATAATAAACAAATTATGTCGATATTTATAAACAATCAACTGCTGTTTCAGTTATAGTTGAGACTGGATGTAAGTGTGTGTGAGTGCGCGTAATTATGCAAAGCGTAGCAGCTAAAGGCGGTGAAAGTGTTGTTGTTGCAACGAAATTGGTTTTCGTGGCTCGCAACAACAGTTGTTGTAGTTCAAGTTGTTGTGGCATTTCGAATACCAGCAATGTTACATTTTCCCAATTGAAAGCAACAAAGTGAAACGGAAAAGTGTTAGAATAAATAGCAACTACAGAAGTGCGGGCGACAAGCAAAAAACATTTGCCGTTATTTCTTTTTTAATTATTTTTCGGTTCTCCTGCTTTTTACAGCTACATATGTATGCATACATGTATATATGTATATGTATGAGCGACTCTGCGCTGTTATAAGTTCAAGGAAAGCACAAAGCAAAATTCGAGAAACAGATTAATGTGCAATGCAGTTATAAAATAAACGGCGCTCCCCCGCGTCCGTTATATTATTATGTAAAATAAATAGAAACGCAATTTAACCTGTTTGTGTGTGCGTATGTGCAATAATATATATATTTATTCAAAGTAAATATAAAATTAAGCCCAGCAAAATAATCAATGTGCGAAAATTTGCAATAATCCGGTGTAGGAGGTTGTTGCGGTGGGAGCGAGAGAGCAACAACAAAGCACAGCTGAGCGACAGCCATTATCTATGCTTGTATGAGTGCATCAGGCGAAGGAGGCAATAGGCAGTAAAGGAGGAGAAGTCGAATCGCAACGGATCGAAAGCAACAAATCAATAGTTATTATGTGAAACCGAAAAAAAACTGCAATTATGTCAAATTGAATCAACAAATTGATGGGAAAACCACAGCAATAATTTATGTAAATGTATACATAAAACAGAAAGCAGAGCAATAATTGCCTAATTCTGTACTCTTCGTTTTTTAAAACGTTTGTTAACCGGTAAGTCAGCCATTTTTATTCCACATTTCACTTTGGTTTGCGCCTTTTCAGAAGTACAAAACTTACTAAGGCTAAATCGACTTAATCGATTTTAATCAAATATATTAATTTTATCAAATATCGATTTTTCATAATCGAAATATTGTTACAATAAAACATTTCTGTAGAGACAAACAAGTTTTTTATAACTCTGTACTTATTTTTAAATTGCTTTACAAAATTACGATAAATTGATCTCTAATTGATTTTTAAAATAATTGATGGTTCAAAAATCGATTAGCCAAACATCGATGATTTTGCAAACCCTTAATAAATATCCCTAAACATATGTACATACATACATATGTATATTATATGTACTTTTATGTGCATACAAGTATGTATATGTAGTCATTAAGTCAACAAATTGCTTTTAATTACTTTGAACTTTCTGCAGTCTTAAACTTCTCTTGCAATGTATGTATATATAGAAATGTACATACATAACAGAATTTATGGCAGTTAGGATTTCACACAAAAGAACTTTGAATGTTTTGTTGTTGAGGTTAAAAACTTGTTTCTGCGTACATAGAAATGTACATGAAATGGCATAGCAACGTTTCACTTATACCTGTATATTCATATATAACTGCATATGTACATACATCTACATATGTTCTCAAGTATATACTGGTTTCTCTCCCTATATGGTAAAAGTAAATGATTTCCATTCACGTCTCACACTGCGTCTTATTTCAGTTTTTGTTTTGTTGACAGACAGCAACAGCATCTTTTCCTCCTCTATCCGTACATGCTCATCCGCCCCCACTCTCTTTGCTCACAGCTTTACATTTGTTGTTGCTGCCTTAATCAGCTGTGCGGTGCTCTCTCTCTATCTCGTTCCCTCACTGCTTCTTGTTTCCACTGATGTTTTTGTTGGCTAGCCTTGTTCTTTTGCAGTCAGACAAAGAAACTGTTAACGCGCTCTCGCAGTGTATCCTTGATTTTGTCGTTTGTGCTTTGGAGCTTAATTTCATTTCCTTTTGCTCGGCACCAACAACAAGCAGACAACAAAGAGAATATTCTTCGTGTGTGTGAGTGAGTGACAGAGAGAGAGATGTGCAAGTGTGTGCCTATTGATTTAATATTAACATATGATTGACAAATTTGTTAAGTTAGATTTTAGAATGCACTTTTTAAATGTTATAGAATGAAAATTCTTAGGCAAGCATTATACAATTAATACCAATTGATGGTGATAAGTACTTACTGATATTACAACATTTCTTTGTTGATTAATGACAATAAAACGAGTTCTCTTTTGCAGGTTTTTTTTTAACGTTTTATTGTTAAGATTACGTACTTTATATTGCATACCTCGAATTCGTATTATTTAAATGCAGTTCATGGTTATCGGTCACGTAAAGTATTTATAAATAGTCTTATCTTATTATTCTGGTTTATTTCCTCACCGTTTTTTACATACAGTTAATCAGTTGTTAATGAATTGTTTAAACTTTAAAGTAATATTCATAATCTATATTTTTAAATGGTAATTAATTTTTGTAATTTCAAATTCTCCATTCAAAATTGTTTTTATCAAAATTGTTCAGAAAAGTATTCCCTAGTCAATTTAGTCGCCCCTATGCTGCGTTAACAGATTTTTTTCTGCAGATAAGCTTCTTATCTTCAAACTACCAAAAATAAATAGGAGACTACATAAATTAACACATATTTTGTTGACTGAAATACTCTCTACTTTATATTAGAAATCGGGTAGTTGAGAAAACACAGAGATAAATAGGAACACCATTGTAAATTAATCCAGTGGGGTAAGAAATTGCAAAATTATGTTAAAACTTTATTTAAAAGGGGCTCGACAGAAGCATAGTTTTTCAAAAATCAGAGTAAATATTTGGGCGTCCATAAACATAATACTTAAGACTTACTGAGGGTATCGCCAAGTCCACATACACTTAACATCTGTTCTATATATACTTTTCTCTTTTTTTTAAGCCCCGACGCATAAGTATTCATATTTTCATTAATTTTATATGGGTCTGTGAGGCAGAAGATAACAGAAAATCAGCCGCATAAGGAATATTTTCTAGACTTATCAAAATGCTGTCCTCCAGTTCATGTTCATGATTATCTGGTTATCAGGAATGGAGGTGGGAGAAGTGCTATGCACTTATTCAGGGTCGTATATTAGTTTTAGATGATAAACATTCAAAACAAATACAAACAAGTGAATAATAAAAACTACAATGTATGATTTATTCACTGATTCACAGTTTTTACTGAAGAAAGAAAATGAGAAGCCTGACTTTCTTCAAGTTGATCTGTCATTTGTTCAATGTGTTCGTTCTTAAATGAGTTTCAATGAGCACATCCTGAGTTCTTTGTCAATGAACTGCTTCAGTTGTTGTTTTTTTTTTCTCTTTGGGTGGGTGGTCACACTGACCAAAAGCAAAGTCTGTCATTGGCCTCTTCACACTACGCAATATTTTAAAATTTTACCCCATGTTGTTGATGTTATTGCTGTTTAACAGGGAATGAGGGAGAGTGAGAGCGCGCTCAGTGACCCCGCAGTAGCTGTTACTGCTGATGTTGCTGTTGCTGTTCCCCACCTCGCTTGTCTCCTTTTGCGTTTTATTTTACGTTATTTGGTTTTTGGGTTGAATGACTTTGGACAACGTGTGCGCAAAAAAAACAAGGAAAATAAGAAAATAAAGAGCGTAACATTTGAGCGTTGCCAGAGAGCCATTGAACCCACCAAAATGTAGACAGCTGATGGACGCCAATGTTTAGCAGGTTAGTAAGAGAGAGAGAGGAAGAAGTGAGAATATGATTTTGATTAGAGGGGGGAAATGGAATGTAGATGTCTCGTGTCACCCTTCCAATGACATTTACAACAACAGCGAAGGGGGGGGAAGTTGTCTCTTTACCGTTCAAGGGGAAGGTGGAGCTGCCAGACTTGGACAATTTCGCTTTGATTGATATTCGTGTGCATTGTTTTGATGGAATTTGCGTTTCTTTTTCGTTTCTTTTATTGTTGTGAACACGCACACAGTTGTAATTTTCTCTAAACAAGTTAGCATACAACATTTTATTTATATCTAATACAATTGTATTAGTATTATTCTGTGTTGTTCTGATGACGATTCCAATTCGATTTTACTTGATTATTTGCTGGCAACGGTTTTGTCTTCTTTTTTTTGTTGTTTTTGTCTTTGCTGATGAAGTGCGTCATAGCTTGTTTCTGGCGTTATGTATTCATGTATATTCAGATGTTCGAGAAGATATACCAAATTTGGATTTGTTAACTTCATTACATAATGTAAACATTAGGAAAAGAACGTGAAAAGTAATAAATTAACTAGTATAGTTAATCTAATGGGTTGTCTAATGTGTGTTGGTACTCGCTTTGGATATTTATCGATAATTGACCTCCCATCTTTAAGCACCTCCCACATCGACTTCCTCCACACATATTTGCTAGTCAGTGCTGACAGCCAGAGCTTTTGCGATCTTCACACTCACACACACACATGTGGAGATCGAAGAGAAGTGCTTGATCTTAAATGCAAGTCCAAAATCGACAATGTTAAGAGCTTTTTGCTGCATACACATGAATCTACGCATTTACTGTGTCTGTGTATGTTTGTAAGTATGTTTCTATGGACATAGACTCGTGTGTAAATACGTTTAGAGGTAATACTTGTGTAACAATCGTCTGTCAAGCGTCTATATTTGCTTACAATCAATCTCAAGCGTCGGTCCAATGGTCACAGTACATATGTACATACATACACACCTATTTACAGCCATATATATATATACATGTACATGTACACAACAATTGCGTTCTACACAATTTCACATTTATAGCAACGTGCGGACCATAACAAAAGTAAGCACGATGTAATTTATAAGTTATGGTAAATAAAGTCACCCACACATGAGCACACACATGCCGAGAATGTTGGAGAGAGAGATAGACAAAGAAATTGAATACAAAGTTGCTGCTGCTCTGACGATAGTGACAATGTTGAATTAATGTTTTTGTAAACATTTACAAATGTGTGTGTATATATACATACATATATTGTTGTTATGGCTTAGTTTTTATTATTGTTTGTTGTGCCGCCGCTTTCGTAAGGTTTTTAACCGTTTGATTATCAAAACAGCTGATCACAACAATTAAAAACAACTGCGCACATGCACACAGACACACACACACATTCACACCTTAATAGACAGAAGCGTTTGCCCTTTTTATCAACACCTCTCTTCAGCTGTCAATCTCTAGTGTCGCGAGAGAGAGTGAGCGAAAGAGAGAGAGAGAGAGTGGAGTGCAGCAACATTTTTGGCATGTCCCCCCCACACGCACAGACACAAGCACAAATACACAGACACAGACAAGACCAAAACAGTGTGTGCCCATTGGTGTTAGAAGAAAATAAGCAATTAAGTCGCTTGGGCGAAAAATAAAACACATCTGTAAATAAGTTTGTATGTGTGAATATAAATATGTGTATGATATCTATCCAAGTATGTATTATATCTATATACATGTGTGTAGGTAGAAGTGATCACTTAAGTGATGTCTTTGAATCTGTTAATCTCACTAACTACAGGGTATATCAAGTTATTTATATTTTTATTAGATATCTTCTGTTATTGAATTATAATAACCTTATATTAATAATGGACATATACTATATATTTAGCAATTTATGATTTGCTATCACATGTTTATAAAGTGTGGTGTCGTTATAGGGTATTCTTATAGTCGTACCACTTAATAGCTCAATATTAAGTACATATTTTTTCATAGACTACAGAATTCCGCTTAATTAAAGTTGAACGTTGAACGCTTTTAATTGAATTGAAGCCAAAAACAATTTCAGTCACATGTTAAGTTCTTTGTAACTTCATTTTAGACTTATTGTTGCTCTTCTTCTTGCTCTACCCCTTCATCACACCTTTTGTAGAAATACCGTTGTCGTCTTTCTTTTTTTTTTTGTGATTGGTCCAAGTAGCATGGAAAATTTTCTATTTTTAACATGATGAACTCTGTTGAAACTCTACCTGCATTTAGTGTACACAGTTCACTTTTGATGGCAAACACGTTTTATTTAAACTACTAAGTACATAATGTGAGATAAAAGAAAAACAACTGAACCAATAGAGTCAATATTTGTTGAAAACCTGCTTCTTATCTATTGATAGAACCCGATAAGCTGACTGACCTTTGTGTCCCTGTCAAGTCCATGGGAAACAACACGACCACAAGGAATCTCGCTCAACTAAAATACGTTTAAACTTTAAAGAATGCATTTGTTAAATAATATTATCCCATTTCATAATTTTATATATGTTCATCTCTTTGGCTTTGCCTAAAGATTATTTCCGGGAGGATTAACACGGGAAAAACGCCCAACTCATAAATTGCAAATGGTTATTACCATGACCATCCGGGTTAAGATATGACAACATCTGTACCCTAGGCGGTAAGATAGGAAGCCCGATATCCCGTTGTTCAGTTGCCTGAATTACGCGGTCTCTTAACCAATACATAGATATCGTAAGCAGAACCATTTTGCTAATAAGATTTTCTCGTACCTGAAAATACCTTTTAGTTAAGTTACTGAGATTTAAAAACAAGACCCTCATGTTATTTACCTTATAGTCTGATGAAATTATATCTGTGCAGCTAAAAAGTTTATAATAAGTATGCATATTGTAAACTTATGAGTTCTCTATGAATTATTCATATGTACATATATGTGCGTGTGTTTGTGTATCTGTGTGTATACAAGCAGAAAAATCCCAAATTCAAGGGTTCAACAAATTCTTTTGTTTCCTGTTTTTTGCACAGGAGACAGACAAATGTGTGTACGTAGACTTATACGTATACTTGTGAAATATGTATAAGAGCAGGCCAGACCACAGTGCTGTCAACATCTCAAGCGCTAAAATAGCTAAAAAAAATAGTTGAAAAATAGCCTTAAAATATCAAAAGAGTTTGCTTATGTGCATTTAACAAAATTGTGTCAATAACGAGTACAAAAATTTGGTTTTTATCTTATAGCTAAAACGTTATTTAGTAGATATAAACAACGGTATTGACAGTATCTTAACATTTAAGTAATATATTCCACTTCTATTAAGCCTAGGACACCTTAAATAATTACCAAATTAAAGCTATCTGGTAACCTCAGAAACTAAACCAGTCATTTTGAAAAACATCCAGAACCTATCTAGTACTTCATTCAGTGCTTTAGCTTGTACATTTACAAAATCGCCAAGTCTGGCTACTTAACAGCTAAAACGGCAACACTGGCAGACCAGACCGAGACCAGAACCCAGACAAGAAGAGAAGACGTCGAAACGTTTTCTTTGTCTGCGGGGCAGATTCTTTGTTGTCGCTGTTGCTGCCCCGCCCCCTTGCTGCCTCCATGCGTCCGCCAACTTTGGCTTCTGAGGTCATTAAAAGCTTGTTCCTCTTAACGACAAGTGATTGTATTTGTATGCAAGGCACTGTGTTTAAACAGAAATGGCATTAAAATCAAAGAAATCATAACAACATGTTGAAGATGATAAAAGTAAAGTATAAAAAGGAACATAAATACATACATATGTGTGTGTGTGTGTAATGTCACTGATAAGGTGTTGATGCAGTCCAAGAACAATGCAAGGAGAAAAAAAATAAGACAAACATAAATTGAATTATGCTTGGAACGATGTTGTCTGGGTCGCAGACGGCGGCGCATGCGTTTTTAGCATTGTTTATTTACTTTGCACAAAGTAAGTGAGCCAACAAGTACTTGCACACACACACACACACGCAAGAGAGAGAATCGTGCATATACGAAAGTGTATATAAAGCAAAAGCAACTCAGCATTTAACAACTTGACAGAAGCAGCGAGCAGCGCAGCTAGCAGCGCCAGCATCAGCCATCAAACATATGGAAACGAGTTCGCTGTGTATACATGAATGTTCATATGTGTGTGTGTACGTGTCTGCATGGTTTGCTTTTGTTATTGAATCGCTATCACGGACACCAACAACAACAACAACGGCAACAACAAATTTGCTTCCATATACTAGACACAAATACATATGTACATAGTCATTTGCTTATTTACTTGTCACGCATATGTTTTGCCTGCTCTGCTTCTTATTTATTGCACTCTCTCGCTCTCAAATGCTTGGAAATTCCATATGTTTTTTGTATACAAAGCGTTGCGCAGCAACATTGTTGACGCAGCACAAGAAGTGTTCTTAGCAGCATATGTTGCTAACAAACGTGTATATCAATATCTTCCCCTACGTATTGCCATGCCAAAAACTAGCCACATAAATGTGTATTGTATATAAATAAATGTACGACGTAGTTTCTATATATGTACATAGCACACACACAAAGTACATAAGCCACGTTCGCTTTGTATATAAACAAAGCAAGCAAGTTGCCAGTGTATGTGTGTAAGTATCTATCTGGCGTGTGTTGCTGCGCTGTTGCTGTTGCTGTCGTGTGTCTGAGGCTCGCTCGCTCAGCTGTTTTAGAAAGTTGCTGGCAGCGCTTATGTTCATTCAAGCAGCGACAGCGCAAGCGACAACATCAAAAACGTCCCCAGGTCCAAAAGAAACAAAGCAAAAAGCTCAAGCAAAGAGTAAAAGCAAAAACCAAATTTGTGTAGCTGGCAAAGCGCAGCAAAAAGTGCAAGAGACTAAAAAAAAACATAAAGAAAATCACAAATATCGAAATATCAAATTCGAAAAGCAGTGAACAAGTTTTCCAATAATCTTTTTGCTCCTTCACTGCACAGTGCAAAGTTAACCCAAAGACAATACGCGGAGTTTGTTTTCTGCCTGCTGACGTTTGTTTTCGTTTCTTTTCATTTATATTTTTTTGTTTCGCGCTCTCGCGTGGACACACTTGAAATCGAGCAGTGGGAGAGATAAAGAGAGTCAGAAAGAGACTGTTGTGCTTGGTATTAGTGTCTGTGTGTGTATGTGTATGTCAATTTCGATTTGATTTCAGTCAATTCACGTTGAAAACGCAACGCAAAACCGTTGAAAATTCAAATGCTACGTTCACATTTGGAATGCTGCTGTCGTTGTCAGCCGCTGAGAACTAAAACGAAGCAAATTCAACAGCGATATCAGCAAGAACAGCAACAACAACAACGTCGACAAAAAACTACAGCCACTGTGAAGAGCTAAAAAAAAATAAAGTATAAATTATGAGAACAGTTGTGAATTGAAAATTAAGCAAATTTCAGAGTAAAGTCAAAAGTTGAACAGCGAGAAATTGAGGAATTCAAATTAAGGTTGGTATTTGATTTAGTTTAAATAAATCTATAATATATTGTTTAACAACAAATAAATAAATAAATATATTGGTGTGTTTATATTTATGTGTGACGTCGTGGCCACTCAGCTGTGCGTTGCGCATGTGTTGGTGACGTAATGCCTTTTGGCGCAGCAAGCAAGCAGCAACAACAACAACGTAATAGCTAAAGCTTATAAGTTTGCCCACCCACACAAACGTAGATGTGTGTGTATGTAAGTGACACATGCGGTTAAGCTTTTCAGTCAGCGTCAAAGTTGAATAATTGCAGATCGCATACACTCGCACACACACACACACTTTCATGCAATCACTCTAGGAGACTATACGACGCCCCCTTCAGCGTTGGCGTTGCGCTTGTATAACAAATAAATAACAGAAAAGCTAATTTAAATGTTGCTTAGCGCTCTCATTTGTGCGCTCTCTATCTCTCGCTCCACTCCCTCTCTCTCTCTCTCTCCCTCCACTCCCTCTCTCTAGAGATGCAAGTGTGAGTGAGTGTTTGTGAAGCCAGGAAAAATACTTGCTTTTAGGTGTTTTGTTTTGATTAGTATTATTTTTTGTAATATAATTGACACACATTTTCTAATTGTGGCGTAAACTCGTCGCTTGCTCACACACATACACACACATGTGAAAGAAACATGGATCGTTTTTCAAGCTGTCAAGTATATTGAGGCGCGGCGCTGCCAACTCGTTTTACAATCAGCTGTAACGGCACAGGTGTGAACAAGAGGAAACATGTCGTGCAGTTGCTAGTTAGATCTTTTATTTAACAGCTGCTTTTTACACATTTACACACACACTCACTTTACAACCAGCAACTGGCCTTCTGTAACTCGTCTAACGATAAGAACTTTAAATAGAGCGCTCAGTTGCATAACATTAGTTTCAGATACATTTAAACACACACACACACACATTCTCAAGTTGAGCATCAAGAAGCATCAAGGTTGAATGCGCGGTTCAAATGTAAAGTAAAACTTGTTCCGATTTAAGCTAACTTTTTCTAACTTTGGAAACTTTTAATACCAAGTTCACTTTAAAAGTAACTAACTTAAGAAAACATTGCTTTGAACAACTAAAAACTATACATGATTTTGAATTGAAAAAAACGGAAAGAAAAAATTAATTTTAAAAAAAAATTTGCGGAAAATTTAGATAAACCCAAGCCGTTTTCCTTCAGAAGTATACATGTATGTATGTATGCTAAATACTGATTAGCCCACCCTCGTACTTTTAGTAGATAACACAATTGCCAAAAATGGCCAAATCGCATAAAATGTCTGTGTGTCTCTCTCTCTCTTAAAATAAAAGCAGAAAGCAAAACAGACATCAAACAGCTGTTGTTATCATACTACACTTATGTACACCAGCACATGAATGTATGTACACATACATACATATAGAGAACTGAATATGTATAAAAACTAATTTTGTTTTGCTTTCGCTTCGTTGTGGTTTTTGGGGCCAATTTTGTATTCGTACCTTATACATTTGGTTTGCTCGATGTTGTTGAGGTTGGGGTGGGTTGAGTGATGGTAGGGGGTAAATAAAACTGTAAAATGAAATGAAAGAGCGATAAACAGAAAATGCGTCGCTTCGCGTGTAACTTTATACAACGTGCGCAGTTGGTAATGTAAATGAACAGAGAGTGAATGGAGATTGGAGATAGGCGGACGAATGGAAAGTCATAATTAAATGAAAATGAGCAAACGAATTTATAGAAAAGTAAAAATATACTTTCTGCAAAAAAGAAGAAGTGAAACTTGCAATGCTCACAGGAGGTGGAGATGAGATACTTCTTTGCCATCCTCTTTCACTTGACTCGAACGTGCGGTCATTTGCTTTTGCTCCTCTTCTTTATTAAAGTCAATTCTGAGTGCGAGTGCGAGTGTGAGTCTCTGCTCTCAATTTGCAAAGCGGCAGAATTTGTTTTTGGGCTAAAAATAAAACGCATTGCTGCCCGCACTCGAAAGCACACCACACACACTCTTACACTTGTCACTGATTGCGTCTTCGTTGTCCTTTCCTGGCATTGGCACCTCTCTCACTCTCCAGGCAGTGATGGCCCCCATACCTACCATTTGTGCAAGCGAGACATGCTCACGTGCTCACGTTACAGACAAAGAGGAGAAGAGCAAGAGCGAGCCAGAGTAAAGAGTAATGCTGCTGCTGCTGCCTTGCGTTTGTTTACAATTTAATCTTACGGTTTTGTTTTTGCTTTTTCCGTTTACTGCGCACATGTGAGTGAAGCTCTTCTGGAAACGTATGTGTGTGTTTGTGTGAGGTGGGGAGAGCAAAAGAGAGAGAGAGAGAGAGAGTGAGCGCGAAGCCATGTAACTCTTTGTGTAAAAAAACAGGGTGTCTCTGTGCAACATTTGGAATTGTATTTGGGAACTAAAATAATTTATTCTCTGTTGAATGAACACAGTTAATAATGCCTGAACAATGTCTCATTATGTACATAAATACATATAAACATTTTATAGCTGACTAAGCCCTATTAACTGGTAATTAAACAACAATTTTTTCTCATTCTAATTGCAGCAACAAAGCTAAAATAATGGATTTTTAACAAAGTAAAAAGAGGTAAGCGAAAAAAGCACTTTATACAAAGTAAAAGTAACCTTGAATTAGATTTAGAATAAAATATGAACATACATTTCAGGTGTTTTTAAACTCATTATTGTCGAGGGTATTATAAGGGGAATGGTTCAAAGTAATGGATCATGTCAAGAAAGTATCTTATTGTTCTTTTAACCTGAGCTTAATATCAATTCTACAAGTTTTCTATTAATAAATTCCTAAACACACGAGCTTTGAATAACCAACATACTTGCCTTTCTAATCTATTCTTTCAAATACTATACTACTCAGTTTATAGTTTCAAATTCTGACCGCATTTTGCACGCCTAAAAACCCATCTTTGAATATAAATCCACAAGGAAGTTATCAATAAAAACAAATTTTATTTATCCTTAAAACTAATATGCTAAAAATTTACTTATATTTTAAAGTTACCCTAAAACAATGTTATAACTGGGGCCCAGTGCCCACAATGCACAATAAACAGCTTACATTTTGTGTGTTGTCAAGTTTTATCAGTAGATTTTATTCTAATTTATTTCTATTCGGAATTTTGAGTGAGGAACCTTGAGTTATGGTAACATGTGTACACACACTACGATATCTCGACCACTTTGTGTAAAATTGTACGACTTCAGCTGGGAAATAGACGTGTAATGCCTTATCTCATGGCCTCTCTTGTTCCTGATATATGTACATACATACATATGTACATATACAATGTACAGACATATATTTTGTAGTGCCCGACAAGGCGGATCCATATTGAAGAAGGTGCGGCAATTTCGTATGCTCGCTCAGCTGTGAAACCAAACTGTAGTAGAAATGACTACACTCAAAAAGTCCCGACTATAAGAGACCCTGTATTTGTTCTGAAAAATGATATGTATATATTCCTTTTTTGTTGAATATCTCCCAGGCTTATTATCCAAGTATGATTAAAAATTATAGGACATATTCAAGCTATATTATATATGATTTCTAATTATACTAAAGGCTCTAGCTTCTAAATAGTTTTTGTAATTTAAATATTGATTTTTCGATAAATGAAAAGAACAAAGTCAACTTCAGACAGACAGCGCATTCTTTTTACGACCAATCTGATAGACCCTTTGAATTATATATGTGCAGGGTCTAAAAAGGGGCTGTAGAGGGGAACAGAAGGGGACAAAGGGCAGAGGGGGCTGCAAGACCCATAGATAGGTAGCACTTTTGTAATACGGGCACATTTTGTAAGGTCGACAACGAGGTCAACAGCGTTTTGAAAAGCTCTATTGTCTAATCAAAGGCACACATAAATACAATATGTACATATGTATATGTGCACGCTTAAATAATTGGACAGTGGGAAAGAGAGAAACAGAGTGATGGTGTGTGTCTATATGATGTAATACTCGATATAAAATCAGCTGTCTTCAAAGTGATGCGTTGCATGTGCAACACTTCCGCTTTTGTGCATATGACACATGCCCAGCAACAACAAAATGAGAATTTAATATACATATGTACATTGTACAGTCATGGATAAAATTAATTACAATTGTAAATGACACTTTCAAAGCAATAATTGGGGTTTCAATGTACAAAAAACTATATATTGTTAGTAAAAGTGAAAAGTTAACTATTTGTTATATATTAACCACATTACGAATATTGCTTATATTAAAGTTATGAGCAATAAGATGTTAGCAAAAAAAATAAAGATGGAAATAAAAATAATAATAATAGTAATTAACAAAGAATAAGAGAGGAAATTAAATAAATGAATCGTAAGAAATCAAATGCCATTACTTTTGTCCGTGACTGTGTGTAACAAACAGTGTACACTATACATATGAATATATTTTGCTAAGTATACATCCAATTAGCCATCAACTTTATCTGATGACGCATTTAGTGTGGGGTGACTAAAGAGAGAGACATAAGAGAAATGAAAATGACACGCTTGAAAGTTATTTCATATTTGTTGGCGCTTTTTTTCCCCATTTTTATTTTGGCTGCACTTTTTGTGTGCTTACACGTGTGCACGTTGTTGACGCTGACGTTGACGTCGGCAGCGACGCATTTCATAATCGAAAAAGGCAGCCAAAAAAAAATGAAAAAGCAAAGGAAGCAGCGAAGCGAAAGGCGACAGAGACGTCAACGTCGGAACTTGTTTTTTGTTTTTGTTGTTTTTCTTTTCGTGTGTTGTTTTTCAAAGTTGCAACATTTTGTTGCTTTTCAAATGAACAATTGTGAACTGGTTTTATGGGTTTAATGCAGCGCCATCTAGCGTTGGTGCAAAGCATTGGTATGTATGTATGTGTGTGTGTGTATGGATAAAAGTGTGTAATTTGCCTTTCACTGTTGGTCACAATCATTTGTTTTATTTTTCTTTCTTTCACATATTTGCATAACGGTACACACAACCACACACACACACTCACAGATAGACAAATAATTCACAACATGAAATGTTGTCGTACCCGGTAATCAAATTAATGCAAATTTTTACAATGTGCACTGAATAAGAGTAAGAAGAAGCAGAGAACGCACTCAGCAAAAAAAAAAACACCACACACAACAAATACATAAACAAAATGTATGTATACATACACTCACATACATACATTTCAATGTGCACACAAACGATTATTGCAAAATCAAAAAGCATGCCAAGGACGGCGGCCAAAGCAAAAATTAAATTAGTTCACAATGAAAAATAAACATGACAACAAAAAAAGTGCAATTGATTATGTTGCTAACGGACTGCCAAAAATGCCGTTAATTTTAACTTGTTTGCCTATTCTCTTTAATTGCTCAAACTTTCCCTAAACTCATACTTACAGATAATACTTGAAGAGCTGCAGTTTTTCAGTAACAAACAATTACTTTATTTAATCCGTAAGACTTTGTGATTATTTTTCAAATCATTTTAAATTTAGTTTGCATTTTCCCAGATGCTCTTTGTTATCAAATTAGCTTTATATAAAAAAATTATATAAAAATAAATTGCATTCAATTGAATAAATCAGCTTTTCTTTATATAAAATAATTTAGTAAAAGAAACGTATAATGAAGAAACTTTACAATTATTCTCTTGAAATAAAATGATTTAAAAATATTGAATTAACCTTAATGCATCAACAAAATTATTGGGCACATATCCAACGATATTATTTCTTTTATAGTCATTTTTAAAAATAATAAACATTAATATTCGTGATGTGCTAATAATTTTTGTAATCACTGTATGTAATTGCCACGTTTTGTTGCGCATTACAACTGCGTCAGAAGCGACGCAGAAATAAGCCAAAAATTCTTCTAAATATTTGATTTTATTTTATCTGCATAAATTCCGCTATTCAACTACATATAAGAAAATACAAATAAATACATACATACATACATACATACATAACACACATAACACATAAAAGAAAACGTAAATTATGCATAAATAAAAAATAAAAGCGAAGCAGCGATAATGTAATCAAATATTATTAAACTCCGCTACGATTGTATACTGTGTTGTTGCTGTTGTTGTTGTTGCGGTTGATTGTTGTTGCTGTTACGTTCCATTCGCTTGCCCTCATTTTCATACGAGTTGTTGTTGTTGGGTATCTATGTGTGTGAATGCTTGTCTATTGTGGGCCAAGTGTATTTGTATGTGCGAGCAAGTGAGCGACCATAAACAAAACTGCTCACACACACACATTCACACTCGCATATCTGTGAGCAAACATTGCCAACTGATTGTGAGCAGCCAACACAAAAATCATATGTTTTCTAACAGCACTCCTCTCTCTCTCTCTCTCTCTCTCTCTCTCTGTCTCTCACGCTGTGTTTGTATGCATGTGTATTGGTTTCGTCTCGCGCGCTAGTTATATATTGTGTATGCAGGTCAAGAAGAAACGCAAAAACAAAAGCAAAAGTAAAGACAAACATGTTTACAAGCTGAGCAACACACACACACACGCACTCAGCCAGACAGAGAGTGAGAGAGACTAGGTCTTGGTTCTCTTGTGACATTTGTAGTGTTGCTGGCAGCATGTTGCTAACGCTTAGCAACACATGCTTGAGAATTATTAATCACAGTCAGCTGTTTGTGCATGTATGCATCTGTTGTTGCTAAGCGTGACTTTAGCAACATAATTGCAATAACAATTAAACTGACGCGCTGACCTTCGACGTGTGGCAATGTTTTGCAAAATTGTTTATATGCAAGAAAGAAAAAAATAGAAGTCTTACATGTTGCGCTAAGCTTGGCTTGTGTTGTGTCGGTCAAATGACGTCACAGCGCTAGCAACATGCATTGTGTTGCTTGACTGAAAAGCTGCACATTGCACAAGTTTCTACCTCCCTGTCTGTCTGTCTCTATCTATCTATCGTTTTGTCACTCTCTTGCTCAGCTCTCTGGCATGACAACAGCAGCAGCAACAGCTGCCTGATTAAGTAACGACCTGGTTGCCTGCTTTTTTGGGGCCACTGTGAGGCCGTGTCAGTGTGTCGACGACGCCAATAGAAAACCAATTGCATTTGTTCTTTAAATGCCACAACAACAACACTGCAATCTAGGCCAAACTTGAAAAGTGTGTCAGTAATGTAAACATAAATACATTTTACGTAATATCCACACACTATATACTATATATACTTAT
Organism: Drosophila putrida; assembly: GCA_037043535.1. Lineage (NCBI taxonomy): Eukaryota > Metazoa > Arthropoda > Insecta > Diptera > Drosophilidae > Drosophila > Drosophila putrida. Next base: position 61,557 of record JBAMBI010000148.1, read on the forward strand.
GTGCATACATATTGTACTATGGGGACCTTCAGAGCATAATTCTATTTGACATACAGGGTGCTGCTGCCTGGCCTAGTTTTCTTCAGCAACATCTGCTGACATTCGTTTTGCATTTCTCAATGTCATTTCATACGTTTTGTTTCCTTTTATTGATTTGCAATTTCCGAAGCGTGTTCTTTGCTGTTATTTGCAGGATTTACTCAAGGAAATTATATAGTAGGATCCATGGTTTTATTCCCCTCTTGCAATTATTTAAAATGTCTCATATGAAGGGTGGAAATCAATGAAATTTACAAAAACTAAACGTATTTGAACCATTCAGTTAATGAAGTATTTTAGTGGTGTATTTATTATTGTGACCAAGACCGTCCCTATTAAAGTTGCTGGGAACCTATAAAGTGGATAATATTTAACTGCATTAACTTATTCCTAGCATATATCCGTAGAATTATCCGTTAATCCATTTATTAAATCACATAATTGTATCTTTCCTTTTTCTATCTTTAGTCCTATATTTAGTACTAAAACTCTCTACATTTCTTCTTCTCTCTCCTTTGCAGTGTACTTCTGGTGCAGGTGGTGAAGAGGACGACGAATCAGCATCTACAGGAAAGAAGTAGTGGAAGATCAGAAGCAGTAGTTGGAGGGAGAAGTTCAAGTTAAAACGCTTTCGGTTAAAACAGGAGGCATAAAGGCGAGAGGAAGGGATATATAAACAAGATGATACCCACAAGCGTTACAAATTCTCCGCCTGCCGCTGGCTTGGCACAGAATGGAGCAGCTATTGTTGTTGGTGGCGGCGGTGGCAGTGCAGCAGCAGCAGCCGCAGCGGCGGCAGCAGCAGCAGCAACTGTGACGTCACAGCAGAGTAACTACAATTGCATTGTTTTGGGTCTGGCATCGCTGATACTGGAAGGCAGACCCATAGCTGATGATGAGTATCAATCTCAGCCTCAGTCGCAGTTGCAGTCGCAGTCGCAGTTGACGTCAACAGCTGTTAGTGGACGCCTCTCGCCACGCCCATCGACATCGAGGGCAGCAATCAATATAACAACGAATCCTTATGCCTTGACAACAAGCGGCACACCACGTTCAACATATGGCCAAAGTTATGGGTATGTTCATGCCACAAGTGGCAGCAACAGTAGCAGCCACAGCAGCAGCAGCAATAGTCATGCAACCCATCAACGTTGGACTCAAAAGCTGTGTCAGTTGCGACAAGTGTCGCCAGCGGCACAGAACATGAGCGTGGAGCCGGAATTAGTTGCATTGGCCATCAATGATCTGGATCGACGTGACTTTGAGATTGTCAGACGTGGCATGTTGAATAGAGCAGGAGGAGGTGGAATGGGAGGAGGAGGAGCTGGAAGTGGAGCAGGTGGCTTAGGCTTAAGCTTGACTGGTGACCAACTCACCAGCAATAATTCAAGTGCTAGCAGTTCACCTGGTTCCGGTTCGGGTTCGATTTCTGTTTCGCTTTCCGGCTCCGATAACATTTTACACTCGCTACAATCGCTGGCAACAACATGTCTGAGAGGTGGACCCATTGTGCCTCCCGAGACGCGTCCCCTGAGTCTCTCCCTAGGCTACAACTCGCCAACAATAACAGCAGCAACAGCAGCAGCAACGGCAACAACAACTGTGAATGCGTCCAGTTTATTGGATTACAATTGCAGTCGCAGCACAACTGGATTGGGATCTGGAGTAGGATTAGGAATAGGAGTAGGAGGATTAGGAGTTGGAGGAGGAGGAGGAGGAGTACGTGCAGCAGCCACATCAACAGCCACTGCCAGCAGCAACGCAGCTGGAAATGTTAATCCAAATGCTAACGGTAACAATTCCAGCTGCGCAGCGAGGCCCAAACATGGGCCACACTGTGATCAGTTCCTCAGAAAGATGGGACTCGCCAAGGGCGATTCCAATGACACTGAGGAGCATTTCTGTGATATGTCTTACGTAAATATAACCGTAAGTAATCCAAACTACCATCACTTACTTTACCTATCAACTAACTTGTATCTTTTGTCTCTTTTAAAGTGTTCCCGTTGGCGCGCTCATTGTCTGAAGATGGAGGCCATTTTAGCGCGTCGCGAGAATGTCTGCATTGAGGTGTATCTAGGCCCCGCTGGCCATAAGATTCTACTGGAGCAATGGATCATTAGCGGCAAGGAGAAGTAAGCTATCAAATAGAAAACTATCCTATTTATTTATATAAATAATACTAATGCTGTTCTTATTTGAATCGATTTCCAGAGTGCCGCCGCCAACAATGACGCTGCCATCGCTGTGCAGCGCCATTCGGAGTCAGTTGTACTTTTCCCAGATTGTCGCCTGGTGCGATCTGTTGCGTAAATGTGATCCCTCTGTCTATGATAGTGGTAGGGTGATCTTTGCCAGCAATGGCAATGCCAATAATGCTGGTGATTTGGCTGGACACAGTCAAAGTGCCACAAACACAATGCGAAGGCCGCGTCTTAACATCTTCTACAGGATCAGGGCACATGATGGTAATAATGGTGGTGGTGGCAACTCTGGCTGTCAAAATGATGCAGGATTTGGGGCCAAGGCGAATGTGCATAATTTTCCCCATGTCAATATTGCCGAGAACTTTAGTGTGGCCGTGTGTGTGAAGAGTTTGCCGCGCTTTAATGGCGGCTTGCCACATGTTGCACCACCAGCGCCACCAACCATTGTGACAAAGCCAAGAACGTTGCCACGTGCCACGTTGCCTGCAACAGCTACAGCAACAGTTACGACGGCCAGCACGCCCACCGGAGGAGGAGGCATGTGTGCAGCCACGCCCACTGGGCTAGGGGCACGTATTGCCATAAGCACAACGCCGCCGACGACAAGCAGCTGTGATAAATACATGACTAAGCAACAACAATTGCACCAGCAGGAGGAGGAGGAGGAAGCTGCAGCAGCAGCAGCCGGAAACGGAGCCGGAGCAGGAGAGGAGGATGGAAATCGGGATGAAATGGATGGACATCGGGAGAGACAATTGCAAAAGTATCGCAAGCGAATGCAGAAACGTGATAAGAAACGTGAGAGGAAAGCCTCCGATCAAATGGAGCAAATGGAGACGATGGATGAGGGCAGTAGTGGTGATCAGAATATGATGATGACATTGACACAACCCCGTCGCATTGCCATGATCTCGACTGGGACACAGACATCTCTAAGCAGCTGCCAACAATGTGGCAGTGAGAAGACTCTACTCTGTCTCAACTGCAGTGTGGATGAAACTGGCAATGAGAATAGGAATCTAAATGGAAATGGAGATGGCAGAGATGATGACGACACGAGCGCCTCGGAAATGGATGACATGTCCAGCTGTAGTTTAAGCAGCTCCGATCTCATTGTGGGCACACCGCGCAACAAGGCTGAACTTTTACTTCAGGCCATACAGCGCACGCCAAAGAATCGAAAGTCCACAAGTCCGAAAGCAGCCTCCAACGATCTCAAAGCAACTCTGCATACGAATCCACATCCGAATCCGAATCCACATCCAAATCAAAACAACAATCAGCATAAACCAACAACAGCACCAACAACTGGTTGTCAGGTGTGCAAGCGTCAAAAGACACAGCACAATTTTAGCAATGGCCAAAAGATCTCAAGGGAATCAAATGGAGATGACAACAACAGCTCCATGGATCACGAGGAGTTGGAACAGGTAAAGCAAATCAAATATCTGTTTTGTAGAGAACATAAATCAAGTTACAATCTCAACTAATTAAAATTCTCCTCTTTACAGTCAACATCGACGAAACTGACGCCAAATCTGGATCGTTGCACGTTGAATGCGCAACAGGAACGTGAACGTTGCCAGACGCCGCCAGACATGACGATGGGAGTTGGAAATGGAGCTGAAATTGGAAATGGAATGGAAACTGGAACTAGAAATGGAACTGGAACTGTGGGAACTGCCTTGGATGAGCGTATTGTGGTGCAGTTCAAGACACCGATTAGTCATGTGCCCCTTAAGCTGCAAGACTTTCAACAGCAACAGCAGCAATTGCCACTAACAATGCCAAAGGTTCCGAATCAATTGCGTTTGAATTGTGGAGCAGCTGCATCATTGTTGGACAGAGAGACGCCACCGCCAATGTTGTCGCCACTGTTGAGGAAAGCATTGCCCAAAGTCAATTTGACGACAATCTTTTGCAGTTCGGCTCCCATTGCCATTGACCCTAATGTGGCGGCCTTTAACTTTGAGCCATCGACATTCAGACAATCGCAATCGCTATTGACGCCACCGGAAACGGGTAATCTTTCGGTGCAGAAATCCTATTCGGCTCCAACGTTGCCCAATGCATTGTCCGTCTCACCACGATTTGCCAAACAGGCGGCATTCTATAAACGTCGATCGAGGCATCTGAGCGATCGCTCGGATCGCAGTTCATTGGGATCCGATGAGCAGTTATCGGATGAGGATCTCGAGTCTGGCATGTGCAGTCCGGCGGGTTCACCTCTTAAGACCCGAGCTCGTCTCGTGTCACAGTTCACGGGTCGTCCGTTGCTCGGCAATCTGGAAGAATCATTGTTGCAGAAACGTTTGCTACCCAAGATCGAGGTGGCTGGATTTCGTTTACAGTTGGGCGCATCGGGTGGATTTTGTCCCACACAGCTAACCATTCCGGCATCCTCGTATTTCTATGAACTGCACGGCGAAACGCTCAGCACACCCTACCTGGTGGGTAACCCTAATGCCAGCCTAATCATTAGCGATGTTTGTAGAGTGTAGAGTAAAGACTTTAGTTGTCAGTGAATATAAGAGTAATAAAAAACAAAGTTCTGCACTTCTACAAACCCCACGTAGATCAAGTGTGCTTAAACTACACTACACTGTAGGGGATATTTCCATTTTTCAGATATTAATTAATAATAATTAATACAGTGCACTATAGAAACTATAGAAACAGCCTCTTTCAATTTTGGTAAACAAACCTATTGTATACTTAAGATCAACCACAATTTTGAATGTAGAAAGTTTCCTGTAAAATATACCCTATAATCCAACTCAATTCCATCAATATGAGATATACATATATAACTGAAATTATTGCTGTTTTAAATATTTAATCAATGAAAAACCCTTAAAAGTATGCTGTAATTTTTATAAAACTCAAATGCAAAATTCGTAAATGCATTTAATTTACTCATAGTTACAATTTAGTACAGGGTATCTCTTAGTTGCTTTCTTAATTTACATTAAAATTCAGTACAGGGTATCTCTTAGTTGCTTTCTCAATTGTCTTGTAATCCTCACTAATTAACACCTCCTTTCTTTTGCAGTGCGAGATTCGTTTGCCACGCAAAGGTTACTTTGTGCCACGTTCGGGCACGGTGCAGGCCACATTATTGAATCCAATGGGAACCGTGGTACGAATGTTTGTCATACCCTATGATATGCACGATATGCCGCCATTGCATCGCACCTTCATCCGTCAACGCATCCTGGCCGAGGAGCTGCCCGGTGTCAATCCCTGTGGCAGCATCATCAGTTTGCCACAACGGGAGCGAGAACCAAGCAGCCCCACAGCGCCGATGAGCACCACCAGCAAATTGGGACACTTTATCAGTGCGGAGCAAATGAAGCGATTACGATATTCCATTCATCTGAGGTTAGTTGAACTGGGAATTGGAATCGGGGAAGATGCAAGAGGAGCAGACTGAAGCAGGATCTTAGTCCAAGATGGCAGGACTGCATTCAATGTGGTTAAAAAGTGCAGGAACATAGGGTGTTATGCCTTTCTATGTAACAGATAGAAGTAGAAGTATGAAAGTATCTATAAGATAGTATATTTGAAGACCAAATTCAATTTACCTAAGTTCCAATTAGCAAATTTGACAGAGAAGAACTTGTTTGAGATTTTTCAATATAGAAAGTGATAAATTTGGAAAAGGAAAACTTTTAAACAGAGAATTTTGAAAGCTGCATTAAAATTTTCAATATGATGGGAGATTCTGTAATTTTACGCAGATTTAAGTACAAGGTTCTTAATAATTGTAGTCTAGTTAAAGAGGATATTTTAAAATACTTGATAAATTCCTTAGTCTTTAAAAAAACCAACAAAGTCATAAGAATAAATTTACAAAATGTGTAGATTAAAAGAACAAAGGGGTATATGGGTTTGTTAGGGTATCTAAGTATCTGAACTTAAGTTTACTTGTTGCTAACTTTGTTTCTCTGTCTCTCTCTTTCTTTGTCTCTCTGCAGATTTCAGACATCACGTTCGGGTCGATTATCACTGCACACGGACATTCGTTTGCTGATCTCAAGACGGACGGACTGCGATACGGCGGCAGCACATGCCAAGGGATTGTTGGAGGCACCCAATGAGCTGGTGACGGATACGTTGATGCCACAAGAGCCACGTTACAGTGCGCGACAGGAGAATCCTGGCAAGATTTAGTAGTTGCTGAATGTGGCCCTGGGCGTGGCATGTGTCAGTGGTGGCAGTGGCAGAGACAGTGGTGGCAACTGTGGCAGCAGCTGTGGCAACTTTGTGCAACGCGTGTGGAAGCAATTGCAGGCGCGATGGCAACTCTGGCAGCAATATCCCAAATATCAACTATAGAGTTAAAGAGTTTTTGGACAATGGGAATTGAGACAACTTCCCCTCATTACACACACTCACTCACACACACACCCAAACACACACACTTCTCCTTTAGAAGTTATTGTATTCCATCAGTCTCCATTTAGAAATATTTTCAATTTTTTTTAAGTCAACAAATTTAGTTTGAATTTGAATTGTGTTAATGTTAAACTAAAACATTACAAAGCCTATACATACATACACACACACATATATATATAACTATATATATATAACTCTATGGCTCTATAATTTATTATTAAACAAAAGAAAGGGGCCATCCAAAATTAAGAAGAAGCATAAATATCTCAATTTACACTTTACACTGAATCCATTTGGGGATCCACATAGAATGAAAGCAAAAAGAAGAATAAATAGCAATACTAAGCATTAGTTACAACAAAATCATAATGTGAATATGAGTGATTGAGTGTATGAGTGTTTGAGTGCGTGAATGAATCCAGATGAATGTGAATACACTACTAATCAAATTAGAAAGCTCATGCAAGAGGTTGGGATAAAAGTATACTAAATTATGTTGATCAATGAGTTTATGAATCAAACTTGCATTCATTTCGATTGAATGATTCATATACTCATTCATCAATTCATTTCGATTGATTTGGGGCCTCGAATGTGTAACCATATGCCTATATATTTATTGATGTATATGTATAAAAAATGCAATTTTAACAAACTCAATTGCAGTAGTATTTAGAGAGAGAGAAAGGGAGAAAAAGAGAAAGAGAGAGAGGGAAGATAGTATGTGGCAGGCTCATATCGATCGTTGTTGTTAGTGTAGTGTATGAATCTAATTGTCAATCAATTCAAGTGTTCGAATCAAATTTCAATAATCGTGTATGTCAATCATTATTTTGAGTTTGAGTTTCCATTGTTTTTCCGAGTGTTTTTCGTAGTTTAGTTTGATTTGTTTTCTTTTTTTGAAGAGCGTGCCTGTGATACGATATGAGCTGCCTGATAAGCTGATGAGATACATGCATATTTCAATAATTAAACAAAAATGTGTAGAACTTTAGTTAAATACAATTGAGAAATGTACGTTCTTTACAACAAATTGAAATCTACTTGATAATAAGTTTGTTTTGTTTATTTTTGTGCTTGTTTTAGCACCAATCAATCATCACTATGATTGATGTGCTGCAGATTGCAAGCACAACTGTACTTCAATAATATGAAATAGTTACATACATACATACATATGTATATGCAAATTTTGTGTGCATAAGTGCATAGTTCTCTGTCTCTGTGTTAAATTCTAATACTAAAGTCTTATTTCAATTGATACCTGACTATAACTATGTATAACTAACTACCGCTATTAACAAATTTTTTCAATTTAGCTGGTAAAGAAAATAAATGCAAGAATACCATTGCTTAACAAATGGAATAAATAAAATACATAAAACATTTACACACACACACACCCACTAAATACAAATCTGTTCTTATTTTTTTAGTTGTTTATCTGTTTTTAAGTAGAGAGCTTAATGTGCCCAGTCAATAGCAATTATACGAGTATAACACCAATATACAAAATGATTCAAATAAAGGGTTTTGTGTTTTTAATCAAAAACAAAAAATAAACTAATAACAAACCTGTCTTGTTTTTTGGTATATTAGATTCTACATATGAAGATCTGTAGATTCTACATAATTCTTTTAGTTATCACACTATCTTCGTTTGCTGTTTAAAATCAACCGCCCATTTATCGACCTTTCGATAAGTACTTTATGTATCGATTGTGAAAAATACTAGCTTACAGTATTTTTAAATTTTATTTTCACAACGCCATCTTTTGGCAGCTTTGCGAAGTCCAAAATTATTAATCAGCCTCATCTTTTGGCGACCTTGCGAAGCTGAAATGCGCCATCTTGTGTGAGCTTTGCAAAGCAGAAATACGCCACCTCTTGTCAGCTTTGCGAAGCGTAAATGCGTTTCCTAACAAGGTTATTTCCACGGGCACAAACATTTGCTTCATTCGACTACATTCAATTTTGATCCAAATAAATCAACTGGTGCCATTGTTAAGAAAAGCTGTTTTGCTTAAAATAAAGTGTTTATTGTAAAATAATATCGAATTGTGGCAAAACAGTGCAAAAAGAAAGTGTGATTTGAAGTTCAACAGCTCGATTGTGAACGAAGGCGAATGAGCCGAATGTTTGCTCGTGGAAATAACCTATAAGTTTCTCATCGAACAAACGTCCCTGTCTTTTTGGTGTTTGTACATTACCTAATTCAAGATGCGGTACAATTTGTTTTCGCGTGCCGTCAGATTATTGAATCAAAATCACAGCAGAAAACGACAATATTTGTTGTTGCGCGGGGCAAGTAACAATGCGAGTAGTCTCAATACCCAGAGGGAAGGTGGTAATGGCCAAACGCCGGAGGAGGTGACAACGGCGGATTCGCAAAAGTTGCCGGCACGTGAACCGTTGGTCAAAAACTTCTTCTTGGGAGCGACGGATAAGGAATTGTTGGGATATCCAGAGGTTATTCAACGTGAGGAGATGGCGAATCTGCAAAATGCCTTGTTGCCCCTTAACAATTACTTTGCCGAGACGCAATTAGAGTCGCAATCTACGCAGTTGGACAACCTAAAGCAGCTGGGACTTTATGGATTGAATGTGCCCACGGATTACGAGGGCAAGGGATATAAATGGAGTGCCAGTTTAATGGCCAGTGAACCAGAATCCTCGCATACAAGTCTGGCATTGGGTTTACAATCACATCGTGTTGTTGTTGATCTCCTGTGTGAACTGGGAACTCCAGAGCAACAACAACGTTACCTGACCTCCTTGGGCAGTGGTGAATTAATTGCCACCGAGGCAATACTGGAGTATACACCACCAGAGGATGATTTCTTTGGCACCCAAGCCATCTACGATTCCGAAAAACGCAGCTGGTCGTTGAGTGGGGAAAAGGCATTTGTGATTGTTGCTCCCAAGGGAAGTCGACAGCTTTACCTGGTCTTGGCCCAAACACAACAGTCGAATGTGCCTGGAAACATTGGACGTGGCAGCACCATCTTTCTGGTGGATTCACAGCAAAAAGGAGTACGTCTTGGAGAAACCCATAAGACATTCGGTTGCCGTGAAGCGACCATGCAACGCATTCACTTTGATCAGGTGCAACTGAGTGAGGAACAGATCTTGGGCACGCCACACGAAGGCAATCAATACGCGGAGAACCTGGTGCGTGCCTCCAGGTTAAGGAGCAGTCTCTTGGGCATTGCCCTGTCCAAGCAGTTGCTCAATCAGCTCGCCAACTACAGCGTGGACACCACACAGTGTGGCGTTCAAATAAAGCAAGTATCTAACAAGTTAAAGATGTATTCTGTTTTTATTAATTATATCTTTTTCTTGCAGGGATTTGGAACTAACGCGTGTGCAGCTGTCGCAGGCCACATGCTCCATTTATGCCATGGAGAGTATGCTCTATATGACCGCAGGTCTGTTGGACGAGTTTGCCGGCCAGGATGTGACCCTGGAGTGCAGCATTACCAAATATTATACACTTCAACAGCTGTATACGATTGCCACACAGAGTCTTGGCCTGTTGGGACCACAGAGTTTGCACCGTGGACAACCTTGGGAACTGGGATTACGGGATGCTGCACAACTCTGCACCCAGGGTGAATCCTTGAGCACACTGGCCATGTTTATCTCCTTAACAGGCTTGCAATACGCTGGGGTAATTATTGTTATTAAATTACTAAACAGTTCCATAATCCTTTCTCTTTTCTCTTGCAGCAACGAATGAATGAAGGAGTGCGTAAATCTCGCAATCCTCTTTTCCATCCTGGTCACATTCTTGGCAAGTTTCTCTCAACGAACAACTTGGAGAATCCCAAGACAAAGATGCTGCTGTCAGAGAATGTTCATCCCACTTTGGAGCCGGCTACTCAATGCATAGAACATTCTGTGGCACGTTTAAATATGGCTGTGGAAATGATGTTCACGAGGCATGGCAACAGCGTGGTGGAGCGTCAACAGGAGATGCAACGTCTGGCCAACATTGCCACCAACATCTATGCCATGTGGTCGAGTGTGGCACGTGCCTCACGCTCCTATTGCATTGGCCTATCCCTCGCCGATCATGAAATGCTAACGGCTTTAGCAATTTGCACCCAAGGACGCGATGATGTCATGCGTCTGGCAACGGAGATCTTCAGTGGTAACTATGTCAACAATGACATCAATCTGATGCGCCTCTCAACCCAAGTGGCAAAGAGCAAAGGATACTTTCCAGTTCATCCGCTGACCTTTAATTTTTAAGTGTTGATTCTATTGATTGTTGCTAAATGACAAATTATAATTTACAAATTAAATTGCGTATTTAATTGAAAGTTATCTTAAAGATACGATTACTGAGTATCTCACTGCCGAGCAAACCCTCTGTAGGGTAGTTGTTGTCTCTGTTCAGCAGCAGTGTTGACAACTCAACCAAATCAGCTTTTTTGCGGTCAAATCTGGCTTTTTTGAAGCTCAAAAGTAATTAAAATTGTGCATTAAATAAAATTAATTTATTTTTTAAGCAAGAAAATAAATAATTTTTTTACAAAATAAAGTAATTTGAAATTAGATAAATTAAAGCCGCTTCTTTTAAAATATGTTTAAATTTTCTAGCTCCAATGGGGGCCAAGTTCCATTCATAGCCGTGTGGAAAACCTGGGCTTTTCCTGAAAAGCTTAGAAAAATTCACAGAAAATTGGTCCAAAATTTTAAGCAAACTGGAGAGAGAGACCATTTTTGAATGGCAAACATTTAGGATCATTCGTTTTTGAATTCCACTTGAAAATGGCTTCACTGTTCGATAACAGCCTTTTTTAATGTTGAATCCGCTTGGAAATGGTCCCTTTTTCGAAAGAGAGTATCAAAGTAACAGCGACTGTTAATTACGAGAGAGAGAGAGCGAGAGCTGTTAAGTAACAGCGACGCAATTCCATTTCATTCCAATTTTATTATCGTTTGCAAAATTTTATTGCCATTGGTTCATTTTCGTTTCGGTTGTCGTGCGGTACGCGCGCTGTTTTAGCATCGTCGGTGAAAAGTGCGCAAAGTATATCTGGCAATTGTATGCATTATTTTTATTATAAATATACATATGTATGTACACACAATGTGGTGGTGAAAACTTGTAAAAACACTGCAAATTAATTAAACACTTTTGATGTGTGAAAAATCTAAGAAGAAAAGCAAATGAAAAACGCCCACGGATAAAATTATTGCCTTGGCGGTGTGTGCGTGCGTGCATGTGTATGTGTGTGTGTGTATATGTGAGTGTATGCCCGAAAGAAGAATAAGTGAATTGAGCGTTAAATATTTGTTTGCAAAATTAAAAAGGGAATATAAGGAATAAGCAATGAAAATCAATTGAAAATCAATCTTGTGTGTGAGACAAGCAAATAAAGCAAAACACGAAAGTGCGCAGCAAACGAATCCAGCGATAAGCAACAACAAAAACAACAACGCTCAACGGCAAAAATCAACGTTTAAACTTGACACAGGTGAGTTTTTTCATCTAGATAAACACACGGCCGTATTGCTCATCAAATTGTACCCCAAAATGTGGGGTATTATGTACAGTATTGTTGTTCTAATTTGCTATTTCTTCGAGTCTTTGTTAAAACAATATTCCCCTTCTGCATGTGGGGAGGGGGGCGAAAGAGTGATGAAATAAATTATAGCACTGTCAAGAGGGGTAATTGAACTGCATCGCTGTCTCTCTCTCGCTCACTCTTGCTCTCAAGTTTCACTCCAAGCAGACTTGAGCGCTTTTATCAAAAGTTTCTTGGCAAGAAAAAAAAAGGAGAAGGGGGTTCATTTCAACTCAACACACGCACAAATCCAATGACCGGCCAACCGCACCAAAAAAGTTACAAACAATAAAAATTTCCAGAAATAAAAGACCAAAGAAGAATAAGGAAGAGCAGCAGTTGGATAGAGTGGGTATATTGTTATGGAGGGGGGAGTAGCAGCATTTCATTTCGTTTCGTTCCGCAGGGTGTTTTTTTTTCTTTTTTCTTTGCGGACTCAGTGACAGTGAACGCCATGAGCACTGGCACACGACACACACATATATATATACAAACAAGCATTGCTTACTGGATTGCAAAGGCAAGCAAAGGGATGGGAGGTAAGAATAAGAAACAGAAGACAAACCGACAGAGTCACCGGCTAAACGATTCCACTGGATTGTATTTTTTTTCTGCTTGCTTCTGTATCGATGTGAGTTAGTGAATGTGTGTGTGTGTGTGTGGGTTACAATCCATCAACACTGTGGGAGCTTGGCAACGACGCGTCGTCGGTTGACTTTGCGTGCTTTTTTTTTGTATTTGAGATTTGCTCACGAATTGTTTTTGCTATTTTTGTGCTTGTTGTTGCTATCGTTGTATTGGTATATGTGTGTGTGGATAAATTGGCAATGTGGGTGTTTTTTTTGTTGTATTTGTATTTGCACGCATTGCCGCCAAGTGGATTGAATTTGGATTTTGTTTTATTTCTTTCATTTTGTGCTTTGTCTCGTTTGCCATCTTTTTCGTTTCGTTTCTTTCTTGCGGGCTAATCTTACGTTTTCTCTGCCTTCTCTATTCTTTTCAATCGAAATGAGTGCGCAGTATTTTTTTTATCTAATTTTTTTTTGTACTCATGTCGAAGCTTTTTCAGCTCGTAAGTTATTAATCAATTAGCAGGTGTAAGAGTGTGTGTGTGTGTATGTCTGGTACGTATTGTTAGGGTAATTGATATTGTTGGAGTTTAATTCATGTTTTTGGCACTTAAGTATGCAATTAATGTGCAATTATTGTTTTAATCGCTTAATCCACATAAAATGCAGACTCAATTTTGTTTCTGTTTATATGTAATTTAAATTATTCCATATATTTATTTAACGGAGAAGAAAAAGTACTATGCTGTGATAACTGTTTTTAAAAATACTTTAACCAAATGAATGTCAATATTTTCTTTTCATAACTTACTCCAAAAAACCAAGGCTATTAAAGAACAACAACTTTACACGCTGCAATATTTTACCAATTTGTTAAGCAATGGTTTTTTAATTACAATTGGTCATTAAGGAAGTTATTATATTTCATTACAATTTTAGGTAACATATTTAAGGTTTCTTAGTGCAGTTATAACTTGAATTTGTGATGTGGGATCGTATATTCTGTTGGAGGGTGGCACGTATCGTATGGTTGTCTTGCCACACACACACACACCAACACACCACATGGACAGTCACAAATCGATTGAATGGCATCGCAACCCTCTTTGCCAATAAGCTTGACATAAATCATTTTAACGACACACACACACACAGTCACACATACAAACATACACACACACACACACAGACATATGTGACTAGTATATGTTGTGTGGATTTCTTCTCTACTCGCAATATTTGAAATACAACATTTATTGTCCAAACGCATAAAATCGATTTCTAATCGTGTAAATAAATGGCGACAAATGCTGCGCCCCCAAACGGCAGGTGGCGAAGTCATCGGCAGCAGGAACACACATACATACCATGTGTGCATATATGTATACAGTACATGTATGAGAGAGTGAGAGAGTTATTCTTGCGGAATGTGTATGTGTGTGTGTGTGAGTGAGTGAGTGAGTGGCATTTTGTTTCAGGCCGCGTCCCGTTGCCAATGTTGCACCTTAAGCTCCACAATTCGTGAGATGTGCGCGGCGGGTACATAATGGGAACGGGGAATGGCGACCGAAATCGAAATTGAAACGGCGAATGTTTCAAGCAAAAGCAGAGCAAAAGTAAAAAGCAGCAGCAGCAGCGTCGTTTTAAATGCCAGATAAGCGTAAGCGAAGAGTTCTGCAAACACAGCAGCAACAACAACAAGAGCAAACAAAATGGCAAATGCCGAATGCAGACAGACCGACAGACAGATACAGTAACAACAACAACAACTACAGGCCAGACTACACACACACATTCAAACAAATGCATGTTGGCTTGTGTATTCCTTGTAGTGTTGCCAACTCTTTAGGCCCTAAAAAGCTATACCAAAGCTATTTCAATGCATACATTTTTTAAGAAAACCTTTATAAGTGGGGAAAATTATGCTCGGTATATAGGAATGCGGATTGCGACCAAATCAAACATATCGAGACATTCCCCCCTTCCCCCATAATTAAGAGACATTCTGACAAAGAAAATCATAAACATGTATTCAAAATACTTTCTAGTATTTTTATGATATCTAAAATATGCCGTAAATCAAGTTTTAATACAATTTATGCCCAGGACTAATGTGTAGTTATTTTCGGTGCTTTAATGATAACAGATGTAAGATATAAGAATAAGTCCGTTAAGATCAAGATATACATATGTACATAGGTACATCAATTGAAAGATATTGTTTTAAAAAATATATGGGTCAAGCTTAAAGGGAAATCCAAATTATTTATTATATTTTAATACATTTTAATATATATAAATATATATATACATATGTATGTATATCACGAAGGAGCCATGCTATAATTAAAGTTAGGTTCTTAGTTTATAGCTCTAATCCAACTGTTAATAACAATAATAATAAATGTTATTTTAAGTATAATATATTTCTTTGCCACATTTGATATCAGATATTTTGGGGCTTGTTATTTCATAATTTTTCCCACTTTCGATGTTTGCAAAGCTCCAAAACCGGCAGAAATGTAGCCAAGTTGGCAGCCCTGCTTGTGTGTGTGTGTGTGTGTGTGTGTATGTTACTCCATCGAGAGGCTATAAAAACCAAACATTGGAACAATGGCAAAAGCATCAAATGTGTCTCTTCTTCCTGACTGATGTCAGTTGGGTGGAGTGGGGCCTGTCCACTAATTGGATATTGGGATGTATTGGTAGAGAGGAAGTGAGGAAGTGAGAGGAAGAAGAGAGTGGGGAAAAACACACATGGAAGAGGAAGAGAATTTGGATTGTGCCCTGTGTATTATAATGCACAGACACACATTTTATTTGCAATGTCCCCACACACACACACACAATCAGACTTACACACACACATATATAAATACAATTCAACTGCAAGCTAAAAGTGCAAAAAATCACACGCCAGTGTGGGACAGAAAGAGATAGCATAAGTGGGGTAGGGGGAGGGGGAGGCAGTTGGATAGATAGAGTCTCGATGGATAACTGAAAATTGAATTTGTTGTTGCTGCTCTTGTTGTTGTTGTACCTCGTATTGGTTGTTGTTGTTTTTGTTATTGTTGTTGGTATTGCTTTGAAAATATTGGCAGTAATTGAATTTATGCCGTTCGGTTGTTGCAGCTGCAAACACCAATGGGGAAAATTGCAAAAATTGCTAAAGATGAGTGCAAATTGCAAGTTCCCCCCAAACTGTGCACCTTCCCTTTCACACTCCCCCTCCCTCTGCCTCTCTCGCTCTCTATGTTACAACGTGGCAGCAATAAGTTGGGCGTCACTCTTAACGGTAAACAAAATATCTCATTGATTCTGTTTTTGGCTATGGAAATTCTAATATTTCATTAAGTTTTTATTTTCGGCTCCCTTTTTTCCTGGTTTAACTTAGTATTTTTAATTAGCTTAATTTAATTGGACTTTGTTTGATGGGTTGTTGTGTGAATGGACAAGCTAAAGATTTGAAAATTCTATAATATTGATTCTTAATTCTGGAGAACATATTTAACGAAAAATAATTTGTATAGTTTGATTAATATATGTTAATATATAGTTAAGCTTAGAAATTATTTATGATAAATGAAATTTCTTTTTACAAAAATATCTTTGCCTATTAAAAGTTTATACGTTCGAGATTTAACATGTTCTCTGCTATCTATTGACAGCTTGACAAGTTATAGAAATAATTGAAAAAGCCAAATTACTGTTAGAAAAAATTACTTTAATTTGGATTCTGTGTGTCAAATTCGCAAGATACGTACTCTGAATATGAGTTTTTAAAATATGTAGCGACTGAAGTAAGCATATTTAATTTAATATATTAACTATTTAAATATAATTTAAGGCAAGTCCTTTAAAGCTTTTTGTGTCGAAGACCAAACTAATTTGTAATGTTTGATCTGATTATCTTAGCAAAGACTCCATTCTATCTGCTTATGTTTTGCTGCAAGTCGCAAGCTGTCATGTTTCGTCACTAGCGTGAATAGTGATTCGATATTTATTTATTAAAGCATTTGTTATTTAATGATAAAGATAGAAGCTGAAAATAAAATGATTCTTGTTGCTACACTTTGGTGTA
The DNA here is from genome assembly GCA_037043535.1 of Drosophila putrida. Taxonomy (NCBI): domain Eukaryota; kingdom Metazoa; phylum Arthropoda; class Insecta; order Diptera; family Drosophilidae; genus Drosophila; species Drosophila putrida. The sequence continues at coordinate 78,430 of JBAMBI010000148.1, forward strand.
ATTCTTGTTGTTGTTATTGTTGTTGTTATTGTTGTTGTTACTGTTGTTGTTGTTGGCCTGATGACGCGACTGTGGCTTGGGCTTTTAATGGAAGTTGTTGTTGGTTGGACACGCGATTGTGTGACTGGAACTGGAACTGGAGTGAGGTGAACAGTGGGAGGGAGGAAGGGAGGTAGGAAGCGAGGTAGAGACAGAAAGAGAGTGAGAGAGAAGGAAAAGATGAAGGAGAGCAACCCCAAAGCATTTGTGCTCTACTTCATTATGGGCATGACAAATGTACAAAAGTGTGACCCTTTTGTGTGTATTGCTGAATTTTTGGTAAGGAGAGGGAGAGGAGAGTAAGCAGAGGGGGAGGAGAAGGGACAGAAGACGATGGTCGCATTGCGAGTCGATTAAATGTGACTGCGACTGTGACTCTGTGACTGTGACTGGGATGTGGCTGTTATCCAACAAATTAAACGAGAATGTGTTGCTGCTTCTGCTCGTGTGTGTGTGTGTGTATCTAGATACATACCCTGCATACATGTGTGTATATAAGTGGAATACTGTATCTGTATCCGTATCTTGAGTTTGCATGCATCGAAGGTTGCTTTTCCAACAACTCCACCTGCATCTTCTACTCCTCCTTCTGCCTGCTGCAGTGAAAAGTTTCAGTCGCTGCTGCTGTGCGTATGTGTATCTGTATCTGTATCTATGTAAGTTTTGCATCTTGTATCTGCGCAGCGAGCATTTGCTTTGCTACTATTGTGGGAATGATACAAAGACGTCGACGTTTGTCACCATATGCAGCATTCATCTTGGCCTACACTTCCCTTATTCCCCCCCCCCCCACCCTTTTCGCATGTATAGAATAGCATTAGATACACACAACTCGGCAGGAGGAAGAACGCATCTATTTCTGTGCGGAAATTGTTTGTAATTTGCATGACTTGGCTTCGTGTGTCGCTAAATGTGCTTCACTTGCCTAGAGAGTGGATAGTGGGCGTGGCAAGCGCCCATTTGGTATGAACTGCACACAGCACATTCACATTATCAATAATTAATTAATGCTCGTTGCATCCACTCGTTGCATGTGGCCAGATGGCTGTTCAAAGACAATTTCAGTTGCCAATTAGCAAATGTCCTTCTCAATTCACTTGCGGCTAAAAAGGTTCCACATATAATTGACAAAAGCTCCCTTCCCTTCCATTTCGCTCTGTCAATTTCAAGTAATTTACGTATCTTGCAAATCCGGAAACCACCTTACTGTATAAGTTGTTGGTTTTCTTATGAAGTTTGGTCCAAACACTAAGAACAACTTTGCTGTTGAAAAACTTACGCACAGCACTGTGTATATTGTATAATTCAAATATTTATATTCACGGAATAAGCATAAGAATTAATACATAAAGTAAAAGCAACCTTAACTAACTACAGACTAATTTAGACTTGAGTAGAAGCGCTGTTTGTTTATAATTTATGAGCGTATAGTAAACTTTATAGAGTTTAATGATATAATCGGGGATTAAAACCGTAACCGTTAACCGATATTAGCTGATTGAATTTGTAATGGTTACTGAAGAGACATTTATTTATTTTTCCTTAAGCCGAAATAACCGATTTATGTTTCGGTTTTTATACGGCGACTAAAATTCAATGAATTTTTTTTAAATTTTGAAATATATTTCAAATATTTCTTTTAGAATAATTCAACATGCATGCTCCATATCCTTTTTTCTTATTGAATTGAATTTAGATTAAAATAAATATTTTAAAATGTTTATTGCATTGCTTTGAATATTTAAGCTTTTTTTGGAACTCAAAATCATACAGATATTTCGATAAGAAACATAAGACAAAATTTGACGAAATCGTTTACCAAAGCCCAAAACCCGACTATAAACGTAATCGTAAGTGAAACCTATATTCCTTCCCTTTTGAATGCCTGGATATAAATAATTATTATTTAATCTGATTTGATTTACTTTTTGCTCAGAGATAATCTGAATTCTCTGCTATAAATTTGATTTCGAATTGTCCTTGACTTTAATATAGCCCATAGAATGATTGACAACTAACTGAAAGTTACCGCATTGCATAAAAGCCAACAATTGTTGCAGCCCACGCCTGGCAATCAGTTGCAAGTTGCTCGTTGTAGGTTGCAGGTTGCACGTTACCAATTAATTAGCTGGTCTTTGAGGATATATGCAGTGCAATAGTGTGACCAGCTCTCTTCCTGTGTGTGTGACCATTTGATTGGCTCTCTTTCTCTCTGTATATTGCAACTCTCTTCCTCCTTCTCCACTCTGCTGCTCTCTCCCCCTTCTCTCTCCCGCTCCTCTCTCCCCCTTCTCTCTTCCTCTGTGTCTCCCATTTGGTTGCACTCATTTGCTCAACTGATGAAAATTAACAAAAGCAAAGAGAAGCGAAAAAAAAGAAGAAATGTTAAAAAAAAGTCACCCGTTTTGTTGTTGTTGTTGGCTTTAGCTTTGTTTTGCTTTGGGTGCTGCTGCTTCTTCTTCTTCATCATGTTTTTTTTGCGCTCTCATTTATTTTGCGCGACGCGACGTCGGCAGAAGCCGCAGTTCCTTTTCATTTCAAAGCGGCCACAAAAACGTCGACAGCGAATGCAGACATCAGAAGAAGAAGAAGAGTGGCAGAAGAAGAGGGAGAAGTTCAGTTGAAGAAGAAGCAGAAGAACGATGCTCTCTCACTCACTCACACACACATATATAGATAGACACGCACGTACTTAAAAAATACATATATATATATATTTCTTTTTTTTGCTTCTTCCGCACAGTTTTTATGCTGCTGCTGCTTCTTCCTCATTTGCGCTGCAGCTTCGGACAGCGGCAAGAGACAGAGAGCGAGTGAGAAAGAGAGAGAGATAGATAGGGAGACAGAGAGACAGGAAGAGGTAGAGCAAAACTTGGCCTGTGTTGTTGCTGCTGCTGTTGTTGTTGTTGTCCCTGCTGCTGTTACCAATGCCACCTTCGTCTGCTCTGCTCTGCTCTATAGTGCACGGCACGAGACGGCTTCTCCTCTGCCCACTCGCTGTTGCACCTCGCCACACTCCACTTGCAACAACAGTCTCGTTGGCCCCGCGGCAAATGGGCAAAGGCACAAGAGGCAGGGGAGGCAGGAGGCAACTCTCTCAGGCTGACGAGCAAGTTTGAATTGTAATCCTTGTTGTTGTAGTTGGCACGCTCGCCTTTTGCTCAACTGCCATTGTTGCTGTTGTTGTTGTTGTTGCAGCAACAACTTTGCTGGCACACCTCCCTCTCTGCCACACCTCCCTCCCCTCCCAGGCAGCAGCAACAACAAACGAAACAAGCAACCAACTACGTTCGACATCAGTCCATGCCACTGCCACAGCTACATCCACTGCTGCCTGCCTTTGTCTGCCTGCAATTCTGTGTACCTCCTTTCAGCCCAAACCACCTCTGAACCCACACCCCACCCCTTCCCTCTCACCCCCTTTTCTCCCACTCAATTGTGCTTCCTCTGTTGTGTTGCACTATGCGTTGCCAACGTTGTCGTTGCCGTTGTCGTCGTCCTTCTCGTTGCCCTTTATACATTTCATTTCACTTCAGGTCCACCAAACATTCTGCGCTCTATACCCTAGAAAGCTAAAGATACTATGGGATATATCCCCAATTCGCTTGTTTCCAGAAACTTTTAAATAGTTTGGGTTATTTTTTAAGCTTGTTTCTGAAAAGCTTGAAATAAACTTATAAGTATGTATGTTTTAAAAATAAATATTAAAATTCGGTTGAAATCATTTTTCGATATTCTAATTTATGCACAATTCGAATTTAAACTGTGTAGTTTTAATTCAAATTGATATTTGAAATTATTCCATATTAAAATTTTAATTAAAGCCAAAATTTATGATCCAAATTTATTTCAGTTCTATCTTCTTAAGATAGAGTATCAAAAGTTCAAGTAGCTCCATTTTATACTTTTTGTTTTGTATTGTGCGCATCATCATAGTTTTCCATGTATGAACAATACATGTATACATGAATGTGCAATTGTATGTACATACATACATACATGTGTGTATGTATTACATTTTATTTAGATTTTAGCTGACTTTTGTTTCTCCACTGGACGACGACGATGATTGCAACAAAAAGCGCTCCATTAGCAGCAGCCGTTGTTGCATGCACCCTCGCTGTGATTGCATCTAGTTTCAGTTGTTGTTGCTGTTATAGTTATACTCCAACAGAGAGATATATAACTATATAACGATGTTGGCAACTACTAAAAGTAAATCATGCCACAAAATGTGACTAAAGAATAAGAATAAAGTTTAGATTTTAAAAATGTTCTTTTTGTACTACAGTAGCAGGTATTTGATATCGGACTATACTTATAAAAATTGGGTACAAATTGGTAACAAATATAATATAAGTTGTTCATATCTCAGCTGGAAAAATACAGCTACAAATTCATAAAAATATGCTTAAGTTTGCTCATCATAATAAACAATTCCTGGAAATTCAAGTACAATTTTCTTATATGTGAATTTTTCATCAATTTGAAATTGTTGCCCACTGTGAAAATGCCATTAATATAAACAAAAATATTTCAGATATTTATTAAAGTGCTGTGGCACGCCCCCTGGCGCCAATAATGGCAAACTAAAAGCACGCATATACACACACACACACATACAAATGTACAAGCATATATTGAAGAAAATTGTCTTTCGCCTTGTGTCTTGTTGTGTTGTCAGCTTTCACAATTCGTTCATTTCCATTTCCATTTATCATGCGCGCAATTTTACTTTTTACTTTGACATTATTCAACAATTTGCAACACTGCTTCCGCAACAACAAAAACAACAACACCATGGACTGTGTAGCGATACGCATTTCCGTTGCAAAAGTTTTTGGCAGCAACATAAATAACAACAACAACAACAACAGCAACAACAACAACGAAAACAAGATGAGGAGAGATGACAGACTGACTGTCTGTGAGACAGAGTGAACACCTTTAGTCAGCCTCATTTATATTACGTAGCACACACACGCATACACTCTTTCTCACGTACGCACCAGTGCTGCCATTTTAGCTACTTTATTGCTAGATTTATAGCTAGACTTTTTTATAAATGCAAAAGCTAAGAAAGTTTGAGAAAATGGTGTTGACAGGAACTATAACTTTGATTTTGCAGATAGCTTAACTAGACTCACAGATTAGCTGTTTCCCGCCAAATCTAGCGCAATTTCAAGTATATTTTAATTATGTTTTAGCTACTTTTTAGCTAAACTATTTACAGTAAAAACTCCATTAGCGGACACTTCTAATAAGGTGTACACTTGTACGAAAGTTGTCTGACGATGAGTGTGCGCCAATAGAGTTTTCACTGTAGTTTAAATGAGCAATTTTAGGCCATACAATTCTGGCATCACTGATACGCACACACACACACACACACAGATGCTCCTCACGCACATACACACGCACACAAAGCTACAAAGCCGCAACATTGCAATATTTGCTTGCTCACTTTACCGCGTGTCGCTTTGTAGTTGTAGTTGTTGCTCTTGTAGCTGTTGTTGTTGCTCTTGTAGTTTCTGTTGTTGTTGCTGCATTTTGCTTAATTTCTCACTTGTCCCTTTTTCATATGCACTTACACACACACACGCACACACATGCATTCACGCACGCAGCTGCTATCTTTTTGCTCGTTCCCTTTCCCTCTTCCTCTCTCTCTCTCTCTCTCTCTCTCTTTGTCTATCTCTCTTTACTCATTTGATTTAGTTATTGTAACAATTTTAATTACCATCACTTCAATGAACGATGCGACGTCGTCTTTTCTGTCGCCGTCGCTGTCGACGGTGGCAGCGACGTTTACTTCCCGGCAGATGCTGCGGTTGAGTCGCCGCAGCAAGAAAAGCAATAACAACAACAAAACAAGCAACGAACGACAGTAAAAATATTTAAATGTAAAAAGAAATTGTAACAATATACAAATGGGTCTCTTTCGGTCTTTCCTCTCTCTCCTCTGTACTCTAGGCTTTCTGGCTGGCTTGGCTTTCCACTTTGGCCTCTGTCAACCGCTGACGTCTGACACCTTCGTCTCTGTCGTTGTCTGCTTCTGTCTCTGCCTTTGCCTGCGCCCACAACAACAGCAGCAGCAGCAACAAGAACAACAAACAAGCACGTTCGTTAAATGTTGAATAAATTTTCTCATATAATCGTCGACGCAGTCGTCGTCGTCATCGTTATTTTGCTCTCCCCCGTCTTTATCCCAATTCGCCCTGCACACCTCTTTACCCTATAATGCCAAATGGCAAGTGTTGTTGTTGCTTGTTCTTGTTGTTGTTGCTTGTCTCCATCAGCGAGCTCTCTACTGCCGGCGCACTGTGGCTCACACTATCTTAAACCAATCAGAGGCAAATCAAATTTAATCAGCTTTCGATGTCCATTTCTATTTTTGTAAAATCTTAACTTAAAGATAAACTATCCATTATGCACTAATCAAAAGAAAATTATTATCAAACTGCATTAATGATTTATCATTGCCAATAATTCCTTTTTACTGCAGGAGTATCGTTCACTAACCACTGTGCGGCGTCGATGCCGCTGCCTCTGTCTCCGTTGCCGTCTCTGTTTCTGCCTCTGTCCGTTACCATCGCTTCGCACTTTGGCTTCGGCTTGGATTGCTTTGCTTGGTGTTTTGGTGGCATTGGGTTCGTTAGTTTAGTTCGGTAACTCGTCGGTCGCGCAAGCAGAGAGTCACAGTTGAAAGCACAAGTAACAAGCAACAAACAACGAAAAGAAAATATATATAAATATAAAACAGTGAAAAAGCGGGCGGCAAAGCCTAGAAAAATTACGAAAAAATTTCCTGTGTGCCGCACAAATAAATTATATGTACAAGTGGCTGTGTGTGTGTGTGCGCGTGTGTGTGTGTGAGTGTACGAGAAGAAGAGGAATAAAGTGTTGGGAGAAGGAGCAGCAGCAATAGGAATAGCAACAAATGTATGTACGCCCAACACTCACATGTGTGTATATCAATATTTATTATTGCAAAAAAAGAAGAAATGTGAAAGAAAGAAGACGTTGGCAGGAAGTGCGACAGATACAGATACAGATACACAAATGTGCAAAGCTAAAGCCAAAGCAAACCTAACCAAAATCGCTTTGGGCCCAAAGCCAAAGCCAAAGAGCAGCGAAGCCAGCAGCAGCGCGAGAATTCAGTCAAGCGAGGCAGAGAGCCCAAAGCAGAGACAGAGGCAGAGAAGCAGCAAAAATATTCTGTCTGTCTCGAGTGTGTGTGTGTGGTTTGTGTGCGTCTCCCAGTGTACGTTTATTTGTGTGTGTGTGTGTGCACCCTGGCCAACGTATTTTCTTTTGTCAGTTTTGTGTGAACTCTATGCTGCCCCCCTTACCACCCCTTCCCATACCTCTCTCTCTTTACTGCCTCTGCGACATAACCAAAAAGGATTTAAAATTGTGCACATGAGATGCTGTTTGCCGTATTTCTTATTGTTGTTGCTTATAGGCATACCAAATATACATGTGTACACATAAATATACAAATGTACAAATAGAAATAGTATGTACGTTTAATTTGCAGTTATCTAAAGCCGCGACGCCGCTGCACAAATACAAATACAAATAAAAAGACACAACAAGAATTGTCAAATCAATAAAAACGCGAGCAAAAGAAGAAGAAAAAAAGAATAAGTGTCGTCGCGGTCAGCTTTTGCTAAACAGCAGTTGCCATTAACTGTAATATTTGAAAAGTGCTCATAAATGAATGAAACACAAATATAGATATACGACGGATTTATCATGCGTGTCGATAAAGGTTGGAAGTGAGGAGAGAGAGTGAAACGAGAGGAGAGCGTGAAGTGAAGTGAAGCTTTTGAGCTTTTTGTGGCATGCTTAAACGGTAAACGAGTTACTGACCAATGCAATAATTAGCTGCTTGCATTTTGCAATTGGCAACTCCAATAAGATTTATTGCGTAAACTGCATCGCGACGCAACGCGACGTTAACGTCGACGTCAACTGTGACAGCGACAGCGTCGGCATGTTCAGTTATGTAGTATTTCTTTCTGTTTCTGTTTTTTTTTATGTATCAGTAATTACGACGAAAGCAACGTTGAGAAAATGTGTAGGAGAAGAAAAAAAAATATACGAAATTGAAGCAAGCGGCGCGCAATGGAACGAATGACCGAACGGCGAGACAGGCCAGCAACAAAGCAGCAACAACAACAACAGTAACAACTACAACAGTAACAACTACAACAGATACAACAACAACGACAACAACAATTGGAGACATGTTTGCGCGGCAGCGTCGCTCATTTATTTTATGTCTCGGCTGTCGTGGTTGTTATTGTTATTGTTGTTGTTGCTGCTGCTGCTGTTGTTCTTATTCTTCTTCTTGATGTTGTTCTTGTTGCTTGGCTAGTTGGTTTTTTTTTATTTTGTTATTCTTGTTGTACTTGTAGTAGTTGTTGTTGTTGTTAGCCTGGCCGTCTTATTGTGTATGTGTGTGTGTGTACAGTGTACACTGTACACCAAATGTGTGCATGACACGACCCGGAGTGCTGTCAACCCACTATGGGAGATTTTCACATATTTTATGGCATAAATAAAAGTACATATCAATTTAGTAGCTAGGCTGTCAGAACTTAATCTTTTCAGAATTCATATAAAGGCAAGATATCAAAGTATGCCTAATCAAAAGTAATTTCAAAGTCCTACGTATCATGGATTATCTATTAAAAAAATTGGGCCCGAATTGTCAATTTTAAAATATCAAATTACAATATCATATCTAAATATTTTGTCCATCTCGTTTGAAAATTTTCCCATAGTGTAGTCGGTGTTGTGGCTATAAACTTGGTGTATAGTTGTAGTTGTTGTTTTAGTTGACTTGAATATGCTTTACGCTTTTTGTTTAGTCTTGTGTCCCTTGCCCAGTAACGATCCGCTTTTTTAAATGAAAGCTGTTTTAAAAACGGTTGAAAAATAAAACATTACAACACTTATAGTAGATTTTCAACTAGGTACATTTGAACTACTTTGGATATCATTGAATTTTCTTTATAATCATCGAGTATATTGTTAGTTTCGCTGCTTTACTCAAAACTAATACTTAAACAAAGCAAAATTGTCCCTATTCGGTAATCTCTAATTTGCCTAAATTTATATATACAACAACTTCATTGTAAATTATAGAATTACATTCATAGTTTATTTCTTGGCTTTAATATTTATCCAAGTACGCGAATATGATAAATTTGTTGGCTACACAAGCAGGTACAGTGACCGGCAATGGGTTAACTTGACCGTTTCTCTCTTACTCTTTGTCTCTCTCGCTCTCTCCTTCTCACTGTTTGGTTGGACTTGCTTTGTTCGATTGCTCAGGGCCATTCCAATAAGACTACAACTGAACTGAACGAAACTCAATTCAATTCAAGCTAAACCCAACCCAACTTTAACTTTATCTCAATGCGGCTCAGTTTGTGTTCACTCGTATCTAAAATACAATTTTGTTGTTACTGTTGTTGTTGTTGTTGCTTTTATTATAACGCAGCTCAGTTGCGGATTTGTGATTTCGATATTTAGTTGGATTTTCTGTCTGTCTGCTTGTCTGTCACACTGTTGTTTGGTATGTAAAAAGTTGCCGTCTGCGATTCTCCGTCCGTCTGTCGATCTGTCAGTTTGTCGTTCAAGTTTTGCGATGCCGCCGTTGTTCTTGTTGTTGCTGTTGTTGTTGTAGTTGTTGCTGTTGCTGCTGTTGGTGGCGGTTTTGTCTCGTTCCTCGCTGATTGCTTTAGCCTTCCCCCCTTCCACTTGCCCCTTACCTTTCCCCTTCCCATTTTTCGTGTTCATTCCTCTTATTCTTCGTCCAGCTCATTTCCAGCTCGTTTTGGGTGCTGTGCAGTGTTTTTTTTTTCATATTGTTTAATTTATTTCGTTGGTTTTTATTGTGGCCATTGCCAATGTACAGTGGAGCGTTTTGAATACTCACGTGGCAAAAATTTAAGGGAAGGGAAAACTTTTTGATGCAGTTTAAAAAATGTGTGATAGAGAGAATTATTGATAGTTTATAAAAGGCAGTCACTTTATAAATTAGTGAAAATTGCTTAATTTTTTCATTGTGTATTTATGCTATTGATTTAGTATTAATATTTAAAATAAGTGGCGAGTTTAGAGCGAAAAATATATTAAGTTATTTACTGAATGGTTTATTATATAAGTTATTTACTAAATTGGTATTTTAAATGTGGTTTTTAACTTAAGTTACTTTTAATTAAGGACGATTAAGCCAAAAAGTTATATATCTATATGATTTTTGCATTCTGTTTAAATAAAACGCGCCACTGTGCGTAGCAACGCGTCTGTATATGTATCTATAAAATTCGTCATATCGTGTTGTTGTTGTTGCTGCTGCTGTTGTTGCAACGCCAGCGTTGTGGTCTCCTCTCTAGTTTTGTCGGTCTCACCTTGCGTCCGTTGCCTCTCAGTCGTTCTTGCAGTGTCCATTGCACACAGCTTCGCATTATCATCATCATCATCATCGTCTCGTCATCATCATCCCTTTCAATTGAACTCACATATTTTTGAGGCATTCGTGATGAATTTGTTTTCTTGTTTAATTTTAGTCATTTATTTGCTTTCGGCCCTTTTTTCTTTTCCATGTTGCAAGCCAGTCACCCTCACAACATACACACACACACACCCAACAAACACACACAGATACACACTCAAGCATTCAATTCTGTTGCTTCATTTGCAGTTGTTGTTTGGTTTTGAAATATATAAAAAATTGCACATTTGCTATTGCCTCTCTCTTTCTCTTCGGTCTCTGTCTCTTGCTGTCTCCTTTGATCGCCTTCCACTGGAAGTGGAATCAGTTCCAATGGATGCACACAAACGTCGCGTCAATGATAAATGATAAATGTCTGTGGGCGTGTGCATTCTTAAGGCATTCTTTATACTATGAAGTAACGAGCATGATCATAAATGCATACGCACAGTGGTACACAGCTTATTTGATCCACTAACTTGTAGAATGTCTTAACTAAACAGCAAAGAAAACCTTTAAAAAATTTAAACCAGTGCCGTACTCTGATAAAGTTTCAAAGTTTCTACATTCCAAATTTGTACTTTTCATTTTAAAAAAGTTCTTGAATCTTTTTTTAAAACTTCTCTTTTAATCGAAAGGAAGTGTAAATAAAGTTAAATAGCAGCTTTATTAAATAATGTTTAAGCTTAATAGTAATTATACTTCATTTAATAAAAGTATATTATACTTAATTTTAGTTAAACAACCAAAATAAAACATTGTACAAAATGTAGTGGATGCAATAAACTGTGAGCCACTGTATGCATATATATTTATAGATGTTTTGAGATATTGATAGGTGCTCAGTCATTTGCAAAAGCTTAAAATAATTTATTTATAAGGCATAGCAATCGCTGATTGCTTATCGTTGATTGCTTCTACAATGTTGTTCATGTGGTTTAACTAATTGGTTAGGTAAGGTTAGTTTGTTATCGGTTATCAATTATCAGCAGAAAAATAGCAGGTGTCGTTACTTACCTACGTACTTGCTGATAAAAACTTTTAGCAAGAAGTGTCAGCTTATAATGAGATAAAGAAAAACAAAGTTTACAATTATAAATTAGAGTTTTAATACGATTTTAAAGTCTTTTATTAATTCATTTCTTTCTTTTTTTCTCTCATTTTAGCCCCTCTCAGGAGAGCAGTGGAAATAATTAAATATATATACTACTTTAACAATAATAATTCAATAAACTGAAGAAACACTGTGAACCAACAATTGTTGTGCTTGTATTTGTATGTGTATTTGTGTGTGTGTGTGTTAACAAGGCAAAAGAGCCGATAAAATCTAAAATGAAATCAGTATGCAAATTGCATTAATAGCCACAAGTGAATCACAACAACAACAACAATCAATATAATTATATTATATATATGAAATATAATGAAATATAGTATATTATATAAATATGACAACTCAAAGGGAAGCTCAACAAATGCAACAACAACAACAATTGAAGGAGCTATGAAGCAGCAACAACCCAAATTGAAAGGAAGTCAACAACTGTAAAAATTGTTTGTGGTAAGTTGAAAAGTGTTAAGACATTATCAAAAATAAGTTAGAAATTTAAATAGATGTAGAAGTTACAAGATTTTTAAATCATATTATACTTATTTAAAGGATCTAACGTAGAAAAATGCATTTAAAAAGATTAAATCTAAAGTTAATCACAAAATAAACATTAAGATTTAAGAAAATTATTTATATTTTCCGTTTAGTATATAAAAATTCAAGGCAAGCTCATTTTGATCACTTTTGGTTGGTGCTATCAATTGTCAGCAGTTTTGGGGACGAAGGATATCGGCATCCTTTTGTCGAATAATCTGATTTAAGCTTTAATTAAATGCCAGTGCTGTTTTTCTGTTTGTAACTGTTTGTCTGTCTCTATATCTGTCTGTATGTGTGTGTGTTTGGCTTAAACACACACAGAGACACGTATTAGATTACGTGGAACAAGGATTTTAATTGTATTTGTTGTCTAATGAAATTACCACATCGTTTAAAAGCTTTTTGCGCATACATCTGTTCTGCAATAGATAGACGGATAAAGAAGAGCTAAAAAGAGAAAGGAAAAACATAGATTAGAGATGGACCCTTGAACGTAAAACTGAACTTTAAGATCCGTTCCGAAATTGCTTTATGATAAAACAAATACTTATGTTATTTGTTAAAGCAATCGTTGGGTATTTAAAGGAATTAACACTGAATTATCAAACAATTATTATTAAAATCTATATGAAAACAAAGTGTAAAATCTATGCCCAAAAGGACTTGTGTCCATCTCTAGTATAAAGGACGTAGTCTGGTTGAGAAGTTCGCTTTGCTTGAAAAAAAGTTTTTATTTTCATTCCAGACATATCCTTAACGAAGGTTGTTGCTCCTTTTTTCTTTTTTCTCATTAAACTTTTCACAAAATCCCAAATTTTTCCCTCAACTCATATTTCTTTTTGATTAACAAGTTTGATTTACTTTTGTGGCGGGTAAACGACTTGTGACTACCCTATAAAATACTCTAATGCAAAGATAATTTATTAAAACTAATTTTGATTTTAATATAGGGACATATATTGAAATTATACTCATTATATGATTAAGAGTTAATTTTCTTAACTGCATCTTTATCTATTTTGCAAGTTTGTCGACAGGATAATAAAAAAGGATCATAGAATACCATATGTTAGGTAACATAGTTTTTGACTTTATCGAGAGCTTAACCAGATGCTGGACCAGCCTCTCTTTCTCTCTTAATCCATCGGTCTCTCTCTCTCTCTGTAATACTCTTTTCTTAATTTGTCGAGCTTGAAATCTGATTAGCGTGTTGCTTGCCACAAGCTTTAAGCACCTCACAAGTTTTGTGCCCAAGTTAATCTGCAATGTAATGTGTCCAGTAATGCTTCTCCCCCTCTCTCTCTCTCCCTCTCTGTCACTGGATGCAGGTTGCACTCTTATAGCTCCCTTTTGGATGAACGTTATCAACCAATTGTTGTTGTTGTTGTTGCTGCAACAACAATGACAGTTGGCCACTGAGCACATTTGAGTGCATACTGTGTAGCCGCAAAAGCAATTTCTCCCCCCCCCCAAACCATGCGAATGTTGGGAATTTCCCCCGCTACCACCCAATCTCCTCTCTGTCAGCTCTCTCTCTCCCACTCTCGCTCTCAGGAATGGTACCGCTGCTGCCTGCTGCTGTGCCACTTGCACTGTGTGTGTGTTCTTCTTCTTTTCCCTTCTCAATCTCTCCTTCTGTGCGCTTGTTGTTGTTGTCATAGCCCAAAGCTCGCTTTGAGTTTGGTCTGCTGCAAATGGCAAATACGTCAATGCCGCCGCCTCTCTTTGCCTCCCGCTCTCACCTCTCACCCACACAATCGCACCTCCCACTCCTACTCCTTTCTTCTCCTGTGATGCTGCTGCATTGCTCACTCTCTTAAGTTCCATCGTTCATTCGTTTCGTTCAATCGCTCTCGCTCGCTCTTAGGCTTGCACTCGTTCATCTGTTCATTCGTTTGTTTGCTCCTTCGTCGTGCTGCGCTCTCTCTCTCTCTCTCACTCTAATTTATGGGTCGTGTGTGCGCGCTCTCGTTCCACTTTTTGAGCCTTTCCCATGCACATTCCTCCCACTCCTGACAACGACAGTCACAAATACAAGGCAACAACTATTTCACCGTTACATAAATATCCCAACTACAAAAGCAACAACAACAACTCTGTGTGTTGCTGTTGGCTGCATAAATTTATTTGTTCGCTGTTGTTGTTGTTGTTACTGCTAGTGCTTTTGCTGTTGTTGTTATTATAGTAGTAGTACTAGCGCTGCCAGCGTCGCTGCTGTCACTGTCACTGACGCTGGCGTTCAGAGTTGTTGTTGTTTTTCCCCTTTCGGCGTCGCTTCGTTGCCATTTTCAATTTTAGTTTTGTTGTTCCCTTCGGTTCGCTTTTGGGTTCGTTTACTGCCAACTGTCGACTTCCCCTTCCCTTTACTCACTCATTCTCCTTAATGTTCTATTCCACCCACGCAATGTGTGTGTCTATGTGTGTGTGTGTGTGATTCTGAGTCTGACTCTGGCTCGACCCCAAGTCCTTTTCTCACTCCCTTCTCTCCACCTACTTCTTTACATTTCGTTTTGCAGTTCACGTTTTATTTATATATAGTGTGTGTGTGTATTTGTAAGGGTCTCTGTATATGTATGTGTGTGTCCTTTTTATTTTACACAATTTCCTTGAGCGCGCGCAGCCGACAGACCCCCTCCCCTCCCCAGCCCTCTCAACTCTATCCGTCAACTGGTTAGCGATATCCTTGATAATAATGTGTACAACACCAAAAAACAAGTGGACGAACAAAACTCATTCCCCTTTCCCCTTCCCCCCTCTCTCACACACATACAAAAATTACCCCACACCTCGCTCTACCTGCTCCTCCCTCCTCCTTACACCAAATGACAGTTACCCCTTCCAGTTGCTGCACTGAAATCCATTTCATTTTATTCCGGTTCTGTTTAGGCTTTCGCTCTTTCTTTCTCACTCACACATTGTGTGCAGGACGAGAACCGCAACAGAATTAGCAGAAGCTTACAGTAAACATTGATAAAAGCGAATTTTAACTCAAATACTCATAACTATTATCATAAATTGATAAATTATAAAAAATTAATCTCAAATTATGCATTTAAGTTAAGATTAAAAAATAGAATGTGGTTTTTATTACTACAATATTCTGTTTTATATAGTCAAAGTTCACTGTAAAAATGCTTTTGACGTTGTTAAGAAACAATTGAAATATAAACAATGAATATTTCATAGAAAAGTGGCATGCAAATCTTGCATTTTAAAATGAAATTATAAACAATCATTGACCACAGTTTTAATTGAATTTAATCAAGTTAATTTGCCCTTAATCAGCAATCAGTAACAACAGCTGGCAGGTGTTGAGGGGACTGTTAGTCATGCAATTGAAGTTATTTATTTAATAGATAAATATTAGTAATGAACATTTTATTAGTATTAGTATTTAGTAGGACACTCGACATTTCATAACTTATTCCCTTCTACATGTTCTTGCTTTCTATTCATTATTTTCTACAAACTTTATTTCCAATTTTGGTTTCTAATTTTTACTTTCAAATTTCTTACATTGTTTTGTTTCCTAATTTCGCTCGTTTAACTATTATTTGTCGGTATTCTGATAGGAAATCTACTTACACACAAAGACTAGTTTATTGTTGTTGTTGTTGCTGTTAACTTGTTGCTGCAGTTGCAGTTGTTGCAGCAGCAGCATTGCAGAAGTGGGGCAGAAAAACAGAAGAAGACCAAACGAGTGAACAAATGAAGATCGCGATGACGACGTTCCAAGTTCTGCGCGTTTCTCAGTTACTCTGTTGTCGCTGTCTCTGTCTGTTACTTGCCTGAGTCAATAACCTCTCACTGAAGAAGACGAAGAAGCAGCAGCAGCAAACAAGCATGCGAACAAGAGGTATGAGCCGCTCACACTCATTGCTCTCTCTTTCTCCCCCCTACCAACAACTCCACTCGTCTCGTTCGCAGCAAGAGTCAACTTTTGAGTAATGAGAAAAGGCAAAGGCAAATGCAAAAGCAACAGCAAAGTGAACTGAAAAGCCGCCAACAATCAAAAGACGGCGGCGACGCATGGTTAGCAACAACAACAACAAGACGACGACATGTACCTAAAATCTAAATCCCCAAGAATGCCAAGCAAAATTACATATGAGTGAATGATTGCGTGTGTGTGTGTTTTGTATGTGCGTGTGTACTCAAAGATGATCAACGAATGCCGTGAACAAGTGAACACACACACAGTGACTCACAGCTTATTTCGTCCACAACTTAAATATCGAATAGGCGTTAAACTATTGAAAATATCAACTCATTTTCGTAAACAACATCTTTCAGTAAGCATCCAAACAACAAGTAAATGTTAAATAAAATAAATAAATATCTTGTTGATATCTTTAATCGTTAAGCTGTTATTCAATATTAAAGTTGTGCTGTGAGCCACTGTAAATACATTTGTATGCATAAATGTGTGTGTGGGGCAAAAGCGCCACAGTTGGAATTGAAACGCGTTAAAGGAACGAGAGCAGCCAATAATCAAAGCAACTCACACTCACACACACACATTCTAAGTGCTCTCCTGTCAAACGCACACACATCTATGTGTAAACACTAATAAATTGCACAGCTTGGTTGCAAATCAAATGTACATTCACTTTTCTACAGAAATTTGCATTCGCATTCGGATTGCAACAATGTAAACGCCGTTGAATTATATAAGGCAAGAATAAACAAATACAATCCCAATTTTCACTGCCTAAGTATATATAGTATTATAAAATGATTTCAATTATTGCTGTAAAACTTGGAATTGATTAGCATTTGGTATTTGCCACAATATTTAATAGAAATACAGCAACAAATGACGTTGCTATCAGTGTTGGCAGACTTCCTTAATCTGAATTAATAGTAAGAGAGTAGATAGAAAAAGCTATAAAAAGAAAATAATCTTGAAAGAAAGCTTCTTTTTTTCTGTAAATTTAAGTCGGTAGAAATTACGCAAACGAACCTTAGGACTGCTAAAAAAATCCAAATCTATCTACTGAATAGCTAAAATGGCAACACTGTTATTGCTATCGTTGCTATTGTTGTTGTGTGTACAACACAAAAGCAGCGGCATTTGCCAAAGATACACAACAAAAAATATACAAGTACACACAAACACACACACTGAATGACGACTGCCAATAGAACTAGAGATAATCAAGAGCAAAAAGAAAAAAGCAATGAGTGAAAGAAGAGAATGGAAGAGAGTGGGGTTAGATGTGGTGGGAGGGGGAGTCAGATCTACGCCAACGGCAGCATCAAGCGAACACAATAAAAAGAATTTCACATTTGTACACTGTCAGTCACAAATATTGAAACGAACGTTTTTGGTTGGGGAAGGGGTATAATGGGATAGGGGAGGGGAGAGCAGTTGTTAGTCGTGTGGTCGGTCAGTTGAGTCGGCAGCGTTTGTCATTCGCTATGGGCAAAAAAGAAATACATATATACACACACAAACATATCTACACGTCAAGTTAGCGAAAAACAAAGCAAAAAAAGAAAAGAAAAAACAAAATAAGTCACAACAACAACAACAGCAGCAGCACTCGCTTAGCCTCCCTCTCTTCTTACTTCTTCTTCATTCCATTCCATCCCATACGCATGCTGAGCGCACCTTTTCATTGGCAGCGCGTCGGCGTTAGCGTTAGCGTCAGCGTCGCTGTTGACGTTGTCGGTGGTGACAGCGTCAAAGATAAATGCTCGAATCATATTGCCAACGTTTTTGTTGTTGCTTTAGCTATTATTGTTGTTGTTGCTGTTGTCGCTGTGCCGCGCGTTTGCTCAACTCACACCCTCACACAAAGGCATACATACAATCAAATGGCAAAACAAAAAAATACAGCCGACGCTTTGACCCGAGCCGAGGTTCCCACTGTGCGGTTGCCGTAATAAAACTTCAAGCGAAACAGAAGACAAATATGAACAACAGCAACAGCAACAAAAACTAAACGGCACAAATCAAAAGATATAAAAAAGATAGAACTATAGTAACAATAATAATAATTATTACAATACTATTTGGCAAAAACACAAAATACAAAGAAAGTTATTTTGATTAAATATATGTATGTACATTGAATATCGTATTATAGATAAACCACACTGGAAAGAATCAATTGTGCGTGCGTGCGATTTGTTGCTTATTAATTAGCTTTTACTTTTGCACCTACTTTTAACCGTTTAATCCTCCACTCCTTTCGTGTACAGTAATGTGAAGAAAACACATCTGTCGGTTGATGCGTGACAGCAAGAAAACGCAATAACTGTTATTAAAAAGCAACAGCGACAACAACAACAGCAGAAGCTAAATCAAAATTAACTGCCACAAAAATGGGCTACACCTTTGTTGTGGCACTGTGGGGCCTGCTAAACGTGTGTTCATTAAAGTGATTAATTCATAAAAATATGCATTTTCTTTTTCGCAAAACGAATGCAAACAAAAAAATAAAAACAACAACAAAGCTGTAATTATCAACCACTGTGACGTCGAAGTCGACGACGACGACGACGTCGGCATCAGGTCCATTCATTTCCTCTCACACCTCTCACACTCACCGCTCTCACGCCACGCCACGGCGGCGGCTCTCATGTTTCAATTCCACTTGTAACAGGCCGAACGCGTTTTTGTTTTCTCACTTTTGTCGCTCTCAGTCAGTCGTTCAGTCGCCGCGTTATCCCACAGATATTTGGTTTGCTTTTCGCTGCCGCTTGCCTGTAAATAATTGAAAATTGTGTATTTTAATGAATAAAATGCTTTGAAAAATTGCTGAAAATATGTGAAATGTGAACAACAAATATGCTTTGTGCATGGCAAGTGCCGTTTCTCAAGTAAGCAGCTGTCCAAAAAAAAAGAAGAGAAGCGAAGCGAAAAAAGTTAGAAAAAGGCCGACAGTCTGTCTGCGTCTCTGTCAGCGCTTAGTCAGCAGCGTCGGCAGCGCGGTGACGTCGTCGTCGTTGTCGTATGCAAAATGTGTAAAATGCAAATGCAGGCAAAGTTTTATGAATGAAACTGATAAAGAGAAAGACGAAAGACGAAACAAATAAAAACAACTCAAAATACTCGAGAGTTTTAATGCCTGTTCAAAAAATTAACCGTACGGCATTTTCTTTTTCGCTTTATGTATGCATCGTTCGCCGCAGCGAGAGAGTGAGTGAGTAAACATATACATGTATAAGTATGTGTGTGTTGGTTTTGTTTTGTGCTTTTAATGTTTTGTTTTTGTTTAAGTGCAATAAACTTAAAAGTTTGTTGTACTATTCTTTTCTTCAACTTGTTTCACAAATTCTGCAATTTATTAGTAGAATATTTGTTTTCGCCGTATTTTTGTTTTGTGATTGAGTTGCGCTCCATGCGACGCTGTTAATTCGCTCTGTTTCGGTTTCTGTTTCTGTTTTCCCCTGTATGCAGGTGTAGTGGTGAGTGAGTGAGTGAATGAGTGAGTTTGCCTCGGCGTCTCTGCTTTTGATTCTCTTTCACATTTGCTCTCATATACTCAGAACCATGCAAGCGCTGCTTCCGTTTGCTTTTCGTATATGTAAGTTGTGTATGTGTGTGTGTGTGTGTTGTATAGTAGTTTTTTTTGTAGTTTTGTTTTGCTTTTCATGTTTCTGCGATTTCCTCTTTGCGCTCAAGATTCGCACACAGCCGCTGCCATGGCATTGCCAACACCAACAACAAACATAATAGAGAGAGAGCGTGTGTAATAAACGAGAGTTGTTAGTAACAATTGAACGAATTTAATTAAATGATTAATTAATTATTAATTAAATCACTTTTATTATTTAATAGAAATATGATAACAGTCAGAACATTGGAAAGAGTGAAAGAGTGTTAATGACAGTTAAATTAAAATTCACACTCTGATAATTCTATGAGGTTCAATTATTGTTTACCTAAAGTAAACTATATAGTTATTTTAATATGACTTTAATATTTAATAAAGAAGTAAGCGAATGAGAGAGCCTTTTTTATTATTAAGAAAATAACAAAAAATTTGACCTTTAATTTATAAATTTATAGTTTAATTTCCATAACTATCAAAACCGATAAATGTGGTTTAGAAATGAATTTTTTGTTCAACATTTTGTCTGCTAAATAATTTAATATTATTCATTAATTTCATTAATCAACTTTATTACTAATCTATTTATTATCTCTAATTGCAGACAATAACAAACACAACAACAACATCGACAACACCTATAAAAACGGATAATACAACATTTGCAATTTAACATGAACAAAAATGCCGGCGATGGCAGCGGCAACGATGGCAAAAACACAAACAATCATGGAGGGAAGGGAGGTTCCAGTGCGGGAGGCGGAGGAGCTGGCAATCCCCACGATCCCACCGGGCTGTTAGACGCCGCCTCGCTCTTTGGTAAGTCGCCAAAGTTAAGTCATAATAATGCTATAAAAGGATAAATATTTTTTGATTCCAAAAGATTTATAAAATTTATATCAATTAATAAAAAATTAAAAATATAAAAAATTACAAATAGAGCTATTGAATGACTTATATAAATTTAAATATAATTGTATAATTTTTTAATTCTTTTTCATGAAATCAAATTAATTACCCTCTGTGATCTTTAAGCACTCCTTTTGACGTTTCTTTTTCTTGCCTTGTTCTTTGTAGCCTATTGGGGACGCGATGCCAGCGGCGCAGCAGCAGCAGCGGCAGCTGCATCGAATCCACTGTTTAACTCGCAGTTTAATGCAGCCGCTGCTGCCGGCTTGGGCTTGTTGCCAAATGCTGCGGGCGCAGCTGCTGCCAATGACCGTTACTCATCGATGGCAGCAGCAGCGGCTGCAGCTGCGGGCGCCCATCATCATCAGAGCACAATGGCTGTAGCGGCTTCACAGGCCGCCAGTTTGGCAGGTCTGCATCCAGCAAGTGAGTAAAATGTCGGCATCGACAAATGATTTAGTTGCGCACGAAACAACAGCCACAAGGAGGAGCAAATAAAGATGAAGAAGCAGCACCTAAGAATTATGAGAGATCTCGGCAAGCGTCAGCTGATTAATAACAGAACGAGTGGAAGTAGAAACAGAAAGATAAATTGGAAGGGAGGAGATTCAATTAGATGTTAAGAGAAGAGAATTTCCATGTCTGTCTTTATGGTATTTAGTGATCCCATTCTACAGAGTTCAGACTACACAGTCATATGATAGGGAACACAGGCGGTCAGCCAAGTCTTCTTCATGCATAAAGTATACCCTGTAATACTGATAAACAGGTTCTTTTAGTTACAAGAAGTGCAAAGGGTTAATGGGCGACTGTTGGACTACAAGATGTTCTAAAGTTCCCATACTCATATGTAATGAAATTGCAATGTATTTCACAGGTTGGTGGTCCATGGCTCAATTGGCTGCACAGGATTATTTTAGCCGTCTTCAGGCATCCGGCTTGTCACCCTTTCCACATCCCGATCTGGCAGCTGCCTTTGGACCCGCTGCCATGGCCATGGGCGGAGGCGGCACAGGTGGCAATGGGGGAGCGGTCAGTGGTGGTGGCATGGTGGGTGTGGGCGGTGCAGGAGGAGGCGCTGGTGGTGGAGGTGGCAACAGTGGAGGTGTTGGTTCCAGCAGCAAGTCAAACAAATCGCGCAAAGAGAAGCGAGCCGCACAGCAGCAGCAACAACAGCAGCAGCAGCAACAACAACAGCAACAACAACAACAGAATTTGGCCAATAGCTTGAATGCAGCAGCAGCAGCAGCGGCCGCAGCAGCAGCCAACAATCCTGCGGCAGCATTGGCCAGCATGCATGGATTTGGATTGCCGGGAAGTGGCATGCAACCAAGTGTCAGCACGGGCAGCAGCTCATCAATTTCAACAAGCAGCACAGGTCACGGCGGTTACAAGGTGAGTGTGTGTGTGGCATGTGGCATGACATCTACTCGGAGCTTTCTTAATGACAGTCTTCTTCTTTTACAGAGCACGGCAAGCGCTTATGGGAAACCCTCGACAATGACGAGCAGCAGCAGTGGCAGCAACTTGTCAAGTAATCCTGGCTCTGCTTATGATCCTGTGACGTTGCACAAGGAATTGCTGGCCATGCAGGCTGTTGCAGCTGCTGCCTCGGGATCGGGTGTGGGTGGCATGTCTGTTAGTTCAAACAGTTCCTCGGGCAAAAAGTCGAACAGTGGCGGAGGCGGAGGAGGTGGCAACTCATCTTTACATGCTCATGGTCTCTCCAATCTGGCCATGAGTTTAAGCAGTACCGGAGGAGGAGGAGGTGGTGGCAACAACTCTGGCATCATGTCCAGCAGCAAGACGTCTACGAATGTCAGCTCCAGTTTGCATCCAGGCATGACCATGTCACCGCATTCAAGCATGGGCAATTCCTCTAGCAAGGATCGGGATCGCGACAAGAATAATCCATCATTAAACGCACTCAATTCACTGTCACAATTTGGTGCATTGGGCATGACGCCACAACAGAGTATGCAGGCGGCAATGAATGCGTTTGCGGCAAGTGCAGGTGCAGGTGCCACGCCCAGTGCCACAGTGACCTCATCAGCGCATCCCTCACAGCAGCAGCAGCAGCAACAATCACAGCAGCAACAGTTGACCAGCACAACAATGTCTGGCGGCAGTGGGAGCAAAGGAAGCGCCAAGGATTACATGAGCAATGCGGCCATGATGAGCAGGTAAAGAGAGAGACAGGAGAGAGGAGAAAGTTTAGAGAGCGGAGAGAGGAGAGAAGAGAGAGGAGAAAGAGAGAAGAGAGAGGAGAAAAGAGAGAAGAGAGAGGAGAAAAGAGAGAAGAGAGAGGAGAGGAGAGAAGAGAGAGGAGGGAATAGAGAGGAGAGAAGAGAGAGGAGAGATTATGTTAATGATACTCTGATACTCTGTGTCCAAAGAAAGTGTTATAGATCTGTGCGAATGCATGTAATAACTACATTGTTATCTACATATTAGAAACAAGTCAATCTGCCTCTTCTTTTGTTATAACTTGTACACAGTAAAGATGATCAAAATAGAGTATGATAACTTTGTACATGAAAAATAAGGCATCTTCAATTATATAAAGTTGTGGATGTATTTCCATCTATAAATTCAAAGTCTCTAAGTTTTTAATGAAGCTATCTTCTTGTTTTATTGTTATTGAGAATCTAAAAGCTTTGGACACAGAGAATGTTTATAAAAAACTAGCTTATAAATATAAATAAAAAGAAAATCAGCTTATTTTTATTATATTTATAGTATACAAATTATACTGAGTGTTGTTTTTGTTAGTTATCAGAAATATTATTAATTTAAATATCTATTATTAACTTAATTTATTATTATTTCCATACTTGCTCGTATCTTGCAGCAGCAGTGAGCATCCATCGTTGTTGGGCGTCCGATTGCCACCGGATACGGAAATCATCAAGTATACGTCCTCCATCGTGGGCCCCAAGATTCCTGGTAGTACATCGCGTGCTCGCAAGAAGACAATATCTGAAACAGAACAACAACAACAACAAACCACACAGAAACAACAACACCAAGCAGAACAACAACAACAACACCTTACACAACAACAACAACAGCAACAAAAGGATTTAGAAAGCACAACAAATGCAATTTCCTCTTTGCTTGCGTTTCCAGGCCTCAGTCCGGCAAAGAGAGCACGTCTCGAAATGGAATACGCTGCGATGGCAGCAGCAGCACAACAGCAACAACATATTCATGGAATGCTTGGAGCAGCTGGGATGCCCATGAGTGCATTGGGCATGAGTCCAATGGATCAGTTGAGCAATGTGTCCAAGGCAGTTGTTGCCGCTTCTTCTGCTGCAGCGGCTGCTGCTGCTGCTTCCTCTTCATCTGCATCATCATCATCAGCAACGGTAACGAGCACGGCGGGATCAACAACGGGTCACAATCAGAGCCATAATGCGTCCAGTGATCGGGTGGAGGTCATTAAGTTGCCACCAACGATTACCTCGAATGGTGCATACAATCTGTCCAGCAAAGGTTGCAACAACAAGGAGTTGCATGATCTGACCACAGATCCAACGCTCGGCTCGGGTGTTAATCTCAGCTTAAAGGCGACCACAATGCCCGCAAGTGGTGCTATTGGTTCTGCTTCGAATCCCATTACCATCGATGACTTTGATGCGCCACTTAATCTGTCCATGAAGCCATCAGACAAGAGCAGCAACAGCCTCAACACATCCTCATCATCATCAGCAGCAGCTGGAGGAGGAGGAGGTGCTGGATCTGGTGGAGGAGGAGGGGGCTCCACAGCTGCCTCGGCATTGGGCAATCTTGCCAGTGAATATCAGAGTCAGGTTGTCGGTGGCAATGGCTCCAACAGTCTGCAGAGTCTCAGTTCAATAACTGCCGCCTTGGGTGGCACAGGTGGCATGCCAGGTGGTTCCATCTCTGGCAGTGGTGCTGGTGGTGCTTCACCATCTCCTGCCACGGGCAACTTACCTGCCACCTCGGGTACGTCCAGCTCGGGATCTGGTTCTGGCTCCGGCTCGTCCACATACAAAGAGGGTCGTCCACGTAATCTGGGACGTGGTGTGTCCAAGCCCAAGAAGAATACGGTTGCCTCGTTGCTGGCACAATCTCGTGCCGTGGGATTAAAGCCCATGCTTGCCACACAGCAGTTGCTGCAACAAGGCGCGGATATTGTAAGTACCAAGGAATCAATTATTATAATAGAACAGTTTATATAAAATAAGTAAGAAATGACATATACATATATATATATTATTGATCGAATCTACAAACTATATTATTCGTATTACTATATCCTGTAGTACCTTAGGAACAGTTAAATATGTAATTTATTATTACCTTAAAACTATTATTTACTTAAATATCACAACCCAACTTTTAAGTCAAGTTATCACGGATATTTTTTATTGAGAATTTGACTATATATCATATATCATAAACTTAGGAAGATTGTTTCTTTAGAGAAAGCAAATTCATTAATTTAAGTGGTAAACGAAACCTTTTATAGTAAATTCAGTTCTAGTTTTCCTGGAATCGGTTTGAATATAAACACATTTTTAAATACTTACAACTAACAAATATGTTATTAAGCAATGGATTATAATTCATTATCATTCTCATACTAAACTTGTATAGTTTTTTAAGATATCTTGAAGTAATTAATTATTTTAATTATTCATTTGCATTTCTTCTAACTAATTCTCATTCATCAATTGCGGAGAAGATCCGTCTGGCGTTAAGTGAGGCAAATGCACATATGGAAACCTCAACGGATTCGGAGAGTGTTGCCGCTGAGAGTGGACTGTCGGAATCGGAGAGTGAGGATGCCAATATACTGAATGTGGCAGAGTTGCGTGTGCCTCTAGAGCTTGGCTGGAAACGGGATACGGTCATCAGAGGATTAACGAAGCAGGGACAAATACGTGGCGAGGTCACGTATTATGCACCTGGCAGCACCTTGCCCCTGAAGACCATTGGCCAAGTCTTTGCTGTGAGTTTGTAGGGCACATTTGTAATACTTAATAAATCCAGAGAAAGTTCAAATACTCGGAAGTGTCTATACCTAAATAGCATTTATAAATAATTCTACTCTTCTCTCTTATCATTTGTTTAGCTTTTGGAACAGCAACCATCGAGTTTGACGCGTGAGAATTTCAGTTTCTCGGCACGTGCCATCGTGGGATCCTTTTTGCAACCTGCGCCTCCTCCGTATGCCAATGATGGTGAATACATACGCATGACGGATGAGGATGTGGCCAAGCGTCTGGAGGATCTTAAAGTCTTTACACGTCAAACTTTGAACGTGGAGCAACGCATTGAGATTGCCAAACAACAGCAGGCGATGCGGGATGCAAAGAAGCAACAAAAGGAGGAATTGGCACGCAACAAGGAGAAGGCTCGGCAGGAGAAGAATGCCAAGTTGGAGCAACAGCGCAAAGAGAAGGAGCTCAAAAATCAACAGGCAATTGAGGTGAGAATTGCCAAGTTAATTGATTAAAAATATTTAAATTAATAAATAAACCAACTCTTCATCCTTTTGCAGGAGCGCAAGAAGCGACAGGAGGAATTGGATCGTCTAAAGCAGGAGGAGTTGCTGAAGAAGCAGCAGGTCAGTTTTCTTCACTTCTTCTTTTAAAAGTCTTTCTTTTTTTTGTGTCTCTCTGTTAAGTCCTATTTCTGAAATTGGCATCTTTCTTTTGTCCCATGCAGGAGAAAGAGAAGCGACGTCAGGAAGCAATTCTGGCTAAAGAACAGGTACAAATATTGCGATCCCCAATTCCTACCTTCCCCATATTCTCTTTCTCTTTGTACTCTTCAACTTTTCTGCACTTTGTGTTGATAATCTGTTGATATCTCATTTGTAATATTTCTTCTAAAATTGCCTTTGGTTGATTCTTTGATATTTTATCAGTTAACTCTATAAATATGTCCTTATTAAGATTGGAAATTGTTTATATTTTATTTGCTAAAATGACATTTGTACTTTTGAGATCGTAGTTTATTATAGATGATTCCGATTACTGAAATGCTTTCAACATTCTTCTTAATGTTTAGATATAATGGGAGTTTTCCTGCTCCTCAATCTATTTCTATTTTCCCAGACCCATCCTTAAATTGATTTCCCTTGCTTAGTTAATGTAAATCTCCAACTAATCTCTTTGTTTCCATCCTCCAGGAACTTCAGAAGCAAAAGGAGTTGCTACTAGCTGCTGAAATGGTTAGTAAATCTAATTAGTTATCCCCAATTTTTCCAATTAATTAAATTCAACATCCTCTTCAAATAGGAACGTGAACGTCGTCGTCAGCACATGAACCTCATAAGGATGTTGGAGTTGCGTCGCAAATTCGAGGAGCGTGAGAAAAAGAAGCATCAACTGGTATTGGATCGTCTAATCCTAAGGGAACGTCGCATGGCGGAGCGTAAACGAGATGCAGAGATTCTGCAATTGATACGCAAACCGAATGAGGATTCGGAGCTGCCGCAGGAGATGACGGTGCCAGAGCTGGAGAGGATTGCGGGCAATCGTTTGCCTGGTCAAGCGATGGCTGATTTATTGATGGTCTTTGAGTTCCTGCACAACTTTGGAGAAACTCTTGGCTTCGATATGGAATCGTTGCCATCGTTGCAGAATCTACACGATGCTCTCATTAGCGATAGCAATGCGGATGCCGAGGAGGAACTGTTGTCGGTGATGACACATCTGTTGGTCTGCGCCATTGAAGATCCTGGTGTGCCCAATCCAGGAAGACATACCACACTCCTTGGTCAATCACTACGCAATGCGGACATTACCAATTCAAATGTTTCGGAAATTCTGCGCATTTATTTGTATGCCACGGCGACAGGAGAGATTCGTCAAATGCACGGGATTACGGTGGACAGGGAGAGGGAGAGACGTGTGCCTGATCATCATCAGTTGGATGCAGACAGTGCAACACATTCCGCCAAGAATCACGAGTACTACAAGTTGTTGCATGAGAATGACACATGGAAACTGTCGCATGCTCTCAAGGATCGTCCATTTGTGGCCTTGAATCCGACACGAAAAGCACAAATGTTGGCCCATCTCTGCAATGACCTCTTGATGAACAAAGCCGTGTTGCGGCAGATTGATGGAAGTCTCGAGACTTGTGCCCAGATGCGCAAGGAGAAGTACATGACGGACATGAAGGTGCGCAAATATAAGGCACTTCATCAGCGCAAGGCCCGCATCGAGGCCTATGAGAAGGCTCAAGCGGAACGGGAGGCGGCGATGCAGGCGCTATTGGCTCAACAGAAACTGGATGCGGAACGGGAGCGAGAACGTCTTGCCAAGCAGGCGGAAGCAGAAGCCGAGGCGGAAGCGGAAGCCAGCAAACAACAAGCAACGTCCACAGTTGAGGCATCTTCCGTAGAACCAACAGCTGCAGGAGAAGCAACTGTTGTTGAGGAGGGAGAAAAGCCGAAGCAGGATCAGGAACAGGATCATGAGGAACAGGCACAGCCCATGGATGTGGATGCAGTCAATGACTCTTTGACAGCAGTGCCTGCAAATGTTACTGAGAGTCCTGCCAAGCTGGAGGAGTTGCAACAGAATGGTGGCAACACAGCAGCAGCAACAGTTGTTACAACTGCAACAGTAGCAACAGTTGCCACTACAGCAGCAGCCGCAGCAACAGCAACAGTTGCTGAGGCTGGCATGACTGCCTTGATGCAGGCCAAGAAAAGTGGAGCACGCACCTCCATCAATGAGGATGGCAGTCACGATGTCAGCATCATTGAGGATGATCTCTCCGATCTCGACTCGGAGATAACCAACGTGGAGGAGGATGAAGACAATCGCTTGAGTGCCGATGAATTGCAAAAGAAGCTGGACAAGATTGTGCGTGCCTCGCTCAACTGTAAGGAGGCCTTGGAGAAGAGCACAAATCAATTGCGAGCCGCTTGCTTTGGTCAGGATCGTTTCTGGCGACGCTACTGGAAGTTGCCCAAGGCAGGAGGCATCTTTATCGAAGCCTTGGAGTCGGCTCAGAATGATATTTGTGATTATCACGAGGCTCTGGAGGCAATGGATGAACAGCAAAAGGGCAAGGAGAAGGAGCAGGCCAATGACAAGAATGAGGAGCAGACAGAAGCTGATCAGATAGTGGGAAAAGCTGACGATGAATTGCCAGCTGCAATTGTGGCAACAACAGAGCCAATGGATGTGGATGCCACAGAGCAGGAGACGCCCAAGGAGCAGCAAACGAATCATCAAGCCGAGAACGAAGTCAACGAACAGGACGACGATAATGACACTGATGATGATGTGACGGAAATTAATAAAGTAGAGCCAGAGATTGTGGATCTGGGTGATGATGATGATGAGATCCTGCCACCTGTGAAGCCCATAGAACCCATTGTGACAAGACCCGAGATTAAGGTCAAGTCGGAGATGGAATTGATGGGACCACCGCCCACAGTGCACATCTCGACCAAAACAGACTTTGAGGCCGAAATCAAGATACCAACAATTCCAGGCCTGATACCAACACTCAGCAACAACAACAATAACAATAATAATAATAACAATAACAACAATGGGAGCAATGGCAACTATGATAAAGTGGAGAGTCTGGAGGATTTAAAGAAAGAGGATGATTGCATCATTGTATCCACATCGCATCCCAGTGAAGATGCCACGCCCAAATGGTTCTCGATTTGTAAAAGGGAAGTGCCTCTGATCAGTGAGTTGCCAGCGGAGGAGGGAGGCGTGGTTGCCACCGAGTTGCAACATAGTTATGCCAGCTATCAGCATTGCAGTTCACAGTTGCAGTTGCAAGGACATGCCTGGGATTTGATTAACAACATGCAATATTATAGCATACCCATGGAGGAGTGTAAAGTGGATCCCACCAAGTTTAGTCAGGAGTGCATCTTCACGTTGTCCGGCTTGGATGAGAAACAAATGCTGGCCAAGTTGGATGAGTATGAACAGGGCAAGTTTACGGTGTCAAAAAACGGTCTGGCGTCTCCTCATCGTTGCCTGACAACCGATGAGGAGCAACTGGAAAAGGAGAAGGTGCAACAACAGGATCAGCAACAGCAACAGTTGATGGAGAAGAAACTCACTAAATCCGAACCCGAATCGTTTTTTCGTTTGGGCGCTGATGTTGCACCGGACACGGGCGGAGGTGCAACCGGAAACGGAAATGGAAATGGAAATGTGGAATTAGTCGAGATAAAGCCAAAGATTGAACTCCGTCTGGATGAGGCATTATCGCAAGCCTATTATCACAATATTGCCAACATGTCGCTGAGCAGCGTACAAACCTATATACCCATTGATATTCCTCTGCCCCTCTCCATGACGCCGGATGAGCATCGGCTATTGGAGCAGGTGAAATTGGCCGGATTCCCCGAGAAGGTTCATGGTGTCTATGTGCCACGGCGGCAACGTTACGGTTGGTGGCAACTCGACGATGAACAAAAGTTGCGACAGCTGCTAAAGACCTTGAATCCATCTGGATTGCGAGAACGTGAATTGCAGGAGAATCTCACGAGATTCTTGGGTTTGGAGCAACCTTTGGGTGTGAATTATCAATTGAAATTGAATGAGTCCCAAGTCGAATTGGTCGAATACATGCAACCGGATAAGATTGGCGATTGGAATCCCAAGGTGGCCAGACGAGTGGAGTTGGCGCTGTTGGAGCAACTCGAGTCCTTGGAGGATAAAATTGCCAGTGCATCGATGCAATTGAAGAATTGGCAGTTGCCCACCCGGAGTGAGAATGAATTGAATCTGACGGAACAGCTAGAGGATCTGAGTGAATCCGAGTTTGTCAGCATTATTCCGATGATCAGGGAACGTATAATTGATCTGGAAGCGAATATAGAACGTCGATATCTAAAGCCACCTCTAGGATCTCAGACTGGAGATGCACATCTTGCTGTGATTGCTCAGAATCAACACACATCCACCCAGACTCAGAACTCTGCCTCAGCTGCCGCCTATCTGTTGCAGATGCAACAGCAACAACAGCAGCAGCAACAGTTGCTGGCACAACAGCAGCAGCAGCAACAACAGCCTGGCAATAATAATCTCAATGCCTCTGCCTTCAATGAACGCACCATGGCCTTGGCTGCGGCTGCTGCTGCAGCTGCTCCAAGCACTTCACTGGCATCCACATCCTGTGGCGACTCCTCGTCGGCGCTTGTTGCTGCCACACTTGATCCTTGTGGCTCAGGAGCTGCCTCACCCGCCAGCAACTGCGATAGCGACAAGGATGAGAAGGTGGAGAATATACCCAAGGGATTGGTGCAATGGCGAGATGCTGTGGCACGTTCCCACACCACCGCCCAGCTGGCCATGGCCCTCTATGTCCTGGAGTCCTGTGTGGCATGGGACAAGAGCATCATGAAGGCGGTAAGTTTACTTTTTGTTTTAGTTTTCAGTTTTCAGTTTTTACTCTTTGTTTTCCACTCCTTTTATTTGTTGGCTTATCTCTTAGCTTGGCACCCCTTTTATCCACATCTCCCCACCTGAGACATTGGTGCATTGAAATGATCAATCAATCAATCAATCAGTCAATCAATCAATCAATTCCCTTTCCTACTTAGTTTGTTGGCTTTTAATCTCATCAAGACACTCGCAATCACATTTAAATGTAGTTGTTTCATATCCAATACACTTAGTAACTCACACACACATATACACTCACCAACTCACACACTCACACACACACATGCACTAACCATTCTTGACGATTTTTAGTTTTTAATTTCAATAAACATGCTTCATTCATAGCGAGTGTTAAATTTATATATAGCTGAAGAAACAGATTGTTGAATAAATGAAGATATCTATAATTTAGAAGACCAAGAGATGTTTATAGAAGTATATATACATATATACTAATGATGGATAGATATGTAGACAGATGTACAGTCTGTCTGTTTTCAAAACAAATGAAGAAATGTAGACAAAATTTAAAAACAGATTTGTTAATTAGTTCTAAGGCTTAAATAAAATTATTTTAACTTTTTTTAGGTTTATTTTCTTATTTAAGTAATAATAAAACTGATTGTCAAAATACATTATATGAGAATATAGCGATAGATGATACATAGATAAATAAACTGATAGATAGACCACTTGGGGCCATTTTTTCAATGTCTATAAAAGCTTTATTTAATAGATACTATATCTTTGAATTTGACATTAGTTTCTATACATTTAACGTCAGTTTATCAGTTGGATAGTTATTTGAAACCTTATATGGTATAGGCATTATAAAAATGAGCCATAATCTATATGTTTCTTTTTTAAAATCAGGACTCTTTAAATAGTTTTGTTTTTTAGCTTACAACTAGGGACTTGTTTGGGGTAGATATGTATTTCAGTTTCAGTACAGATTTATGCAAAGTAAGGTTACGTTCAATACAAGGAATGCAGAAATCAGTAGAAATTAGAAAATTATATAGTCTTCGTTTGTTTTAGATCAAGATCCCATAGTAATTTTATTTATTTTTTTAAATAAATTTTTGAAATAGTAAAACTTGATTTTAGAATCTGAAACTTAGATGTTGCATGTACTCTATTTTTTTGACTTAGTAGGTAGATGCATTCTTTTGTAGTGAGTTTCTTTATGCATCCCATACACATCATTAAATTGTCGTTAATTGAACAAAATTATTGACTGCCTTGAAATTAATTCGATGTTTTTATTGTTTGTTCTTTTTCCTTTCTTAACACTTTCGCTGAATGTTTGACTTGTTTGTTGTTTGTGGTGTTCCAATGGTGTTCTCTTGTTCTCAAAATCAAAAAAAACAAAACGAATTTAACGCTTTCATACTCACACACACACATACACATACAAATACATAAACACACACATACATACATTAAAAAAAACATGCATAAAATCTACTGTCATTTGTTTTCACAATTGAATGCTTTTGTTGCCATACCCGCTACCGTTATCCGTTATCCGTTTACCGTTTTACCCGTTTGCCTGCTTTAACGAACGCAACCTCGAACACGAACATGTCACACGAACGCAACTTACAACTCGAACGCAACACGAACTGCAACTCGAACTCAAACTCGAACTCAAACTCGCACCATTTAAAACATTGGCGCACAAAAGTATGCAACGCGTGCAAAGAACAACAAGTCCAACAGCAAAAAGAAGAGCAGCGCTAAAAAGCAGGCAACACCAAAAAAGAAACAGCAGCAGCAAGAACAACAACAACAACAGCAGCAATCAAAGAAGAAGGACAAGAAGCCACAACAACAGCCAAGCAACAGCAAAACAACAACACCGAAGAAAGCAAAACAAAAGGAAAATGTGAAGGAAATGCCGCCAATGACAATTAAAATTAATTTAAAAGCGTTGCAACAAAATGGTTGCGAAGCGAACTCGAACTCCAACTCCAACTCGAACACGAACAGCGATACGGACAGTGACAGCAACTCGAACTCGAACACGAACTCGAACAGAAAACGTCGTAGACAACAACAAAAACAAACACAAGGACGACGTTCAGGCCATCATACTACAAACTCTTGCAAATATTCAAACTCCTTGCAGAATTGCCAATTTTGTACATCGGGCGAGAATGAGGACAAACTGTTGCTGTGCGATGGCTGCGATAAGGGTTATCACACCTATTGCTTCAAGCCCAAAATGGACAATATCCCAGATGGAGATTGGTAAGTAAATCAAGATGATACAGATGAAGAAGAAATGAGTTTTACCCCCAACTCCAACTTTTACTTTTACTCTTTCTCTCTCTGTCTCTCTCTATCTATCTGTCTGTCTCTCACTTTCTCTCTTCATCTCTCACACATTTTGTCGCGTCGTTTTGCGTTTGTTTAATTTTCTTTTCGTTCTTTTCGTTTTTTTGTCTTTGTCCTTACGCCCCGCCCACATGCCACGCCCACGCTGCGTTCAGTCCCTATTTAAATTGATTAATTTTCGTTAATTTCTAATAAATGCAATTTTCTTCTTCTTTAGGTACTGTTATGAGTGTGTCAACAAGGCGACAAATGAGAGGAAATGCATTGTGTGTGGAGGACATCGTCCTTCGCCTGTTGGCAAGATGATCTATTGTGATTTGTGTCCTCGTGCCTATCACGCCGACTGTTACATTCCACCGCTGTTGAAGGTGCCACGTGGCAAGTGGTATTGCCACGGTTGCATCACTCGTGCCCCGCCTCCCAAGAAACGCAGTGCTGCAAGCAGCGGTGGCAGCAGCAGCAGCAAATCGAGAAGAGATCGTGATGCAAGCACCGCTGCCAAGAGACGTGGCAATGAGAAGCAACAGTTGCTGGCATCCGCTGGCAGCATGGAACAATTGTGCAACATTGATCCACATCAGCAACAACAACAGCAGCAGCAGCAGCTCCAACAGCAGCAGCAACAACAGCAACAGCAACTGCTGTTGCACAGCTCTCAGCAATCACTCAACTCGTCGCACGATGAGTCCATGACATCGCTACCAGCACCGCTTAGGTGAGTTGCTGACCAGAAGATTAGTTTATATAAATTGGCATAAATGAAATACTTATAATTAATAATATACTGAAGCCGAAAAGAACGATAAACTTTGCTTCTAGTTTGAAATATAGTAATTTTATATGAACGTCTTATCTTATTAAATTAAAAAATAGAATAAATATATACAGATATTTGAGCAAAATAAATATTTGTAGAGTGTTAAATCTCAGATCAATATTAAAGCGGTATTCCACTTCTAAATTGATTCAGCCTTATTTCAAGCCCAATTAACTTTCGTAGTTTTTCTTTTTGTATGAAGGTTTTTACCTCAAGCCTTCTTTCACTCAATTGGATGCATATTTTGAACTTAATTATGAGTAATAAATATTTCCTCAAGTAAAATATTTTAAATATTTATACGAGTCAGGCAGAAGTCGAACATAAATATGGCTTTGTAGTTATAATCTCCAACCAATATTCTCTTAAGTATAAGTATACTATCTACCTTGATTAATTTCCATCCATATCCATTTCCAATTCCTATTTTATAGTCCAGCACATTCGATTGCCTCAGCGACTTACGATGAGCATCACAACAACTCCATAGACACGAGTCGCTTCCAGGCGCATCTGGGTGCAAATAATGGAAGTGTGCAACTGGAGGAAGCTGCTTCGTTTGCTCCAGCTGTTGGTTATGTGCCACCAAGTAACTTTGGGGTGGTGCCAGCGCCACAAGCAATGCAATTTGTGGCAATGTCACCGCGTGCTGTGACACCAACGAGAACACCAACGCCAACACCTGTGCCGACGCCAACGCCGCCGCCTCCAGCGCTGCCAGCGCCGTTGCAACCACCGACACCTAATGTAACGACTCCTGTGATGTTGCAAGCATCGCCAACAGCGCTGCTTAATGTTGCATGCCAATCGCCGCCACAGCAGCAACAGCAACAACAGCAGCCACAACTGATGGCCATGCCCTCGCCAAGGACATGTACGCCCACGCCACCGGGTGGCACACAAATGTCGCCACCACCCATCAATATACATGCCATACAGGAGGCCAAAGAGAAGCTGAAGCAGGAGAAGAAGGAGAAGCATGCCACAAAGAAGCTGATCAAAGAGCTTGCCGTCTGCAAGACGCTGCTGGGCGAGATGGAGGTGAGAGAGAGACAGGGAGGGAGAGAGATTTAAGAGATTCAATTAAATATATATTAATGTGTAATATACTTTTTAGCTGACTGAAGATTCGTGGCCATTTCTGTTGCCAGTGAACACAAAACAGTTTCCCACATATCGCAAAATCATCAAGACACCCATGGATCTGTCAACAATCAAGAAGAAACTGCAGGATTTGAGGTGCGTAACAATACAACAGATATTCCTAGAGTTGTGATATCAAAGAAACATCTGAATAATTAATTTTTTCCAATTCATTTGCAGCTACAAGAGTCGCGAGGACTTTTGTGTTGATGTGCGGCAAATCTTTGACAATTGCGAGATGTTCAACGAGGATGATTCTCCAGTTGGCAAGGCGGGACATGGAATGAGAAAGTTCTTCGAGTCACGCTGGACGGAACTAACTGACAAACACTCCTGATACCCTTCCCTATCGCAGCTGAGTCCAACAACAATCCCAGTAGCAGCAGCAACTGTGGCAACAACAGCAACACCTACAGCAGCAGCAACAACACCAACAGCAACAGCTGGAAGTACAACAACGACAATGCCGCCAGTAGCAGCCGCAACAACAACAGCAACAACAACACCACAATTTTGGTAGAGAATGCGAATGTTGCAAAGTAGAGATTAGAATTTGTATATAAGAAGAAAAGAGAAGTGAAGAGATTGCTGTAGTTTGTATTATTATGCATTATATATACATATATATATTTATACGTACAATATGGAGAATACACCTATATAGAAATATATATATAGTATGAGAGAAGGGAGAAGCATGTCTAAAGCCACGAACAAAGCAACAACAAAGAAATGAAATGATAAATGAGAATGTGTGTAGTTTGCCAAGAGATGAGCTTTGTTTAGTAGCAGCAACTAAGTAAAGCAACAACAACTACAACTACAACTTGTGAATTGTGAATGTGTCACGTGTGTGTCTGTCTGTAAATGCAACATTTTGAACAGTATTTTGTGCACAAAGCTGCGTTGCTTTGTTAATATTATTACAAATAGTATGATTTAATTTTAATAAAGTAAATTACTTTAACTATAGCTATAAAACTATAACTCTAACTGTAACTGTAACTGTAACTACTATACTTTATACGAATAACATGACATTGTACTTTATTTGATAGAAATCACGCTCACTTTAAGTTTTAACTTGTATTTGTACTTATAGTAAACTGAACGATTTGTATATGTACGCAAGCATTAACTGTATTTATACCATATACTATATATATATATATATGTATGACTACAACTTAAACTATAACTATAACTAAACTAAATCTATAACTTAAACTTATAAACAACAAACATACATACTCAAAATGATAAAGAAGTTAAACGAAATCGAAATTGTCGATGGCAACGTTTTGTAAATGAAATTCCAAATTTGAAAGCTATTAAATTATTAACTGAGTGTACAACAACAACAACAACAATGTCATTTTTAATCAGCGAACAACAAAGGACACATTCAGAGAGAGTAAGAGAGAGAGGGAAAGAGAGAGAGAGAGTTACAGTATTACAGCATAAAAGAAGCACACACACACACACACACGTCTAATTAATAGAAATGAATACTATAATTAATTGAAATTAAACAATCGGACAATTAAGGCAATTTTACAGCTTAGCTTAGAAACGAATTATGAATGTGGCATAAAAATTAGGCAACAACTGCGCAACAACAACAAACAAAACAAACAATTTTAGCTGTAAATATGATATACGAAATAACAATAATGAAATTAAATAATTACACACACACAACAAAACAAAACATAACGACACACTATACAAAATTAAATTCACAATAAATATATATATACATACATATATACAAAACACATACAAATATACGGCGAGTGTTGTTAATCACAAAATAAATAATTAAAAAAAACGAATACGAATATTTACATTATAAATTTTAAATGATTTGCAGTGCAGCACAATAAAATAAACTGAACAAACATGAAAGGAAAACAACAAATTGAAATAATTAAAATAGAAATTGAAATTGGCAATTGAAATTGAATTTGAAATTGAAATGATAAAAATCAATCAATAAAATCAGACAGAAATCAGAGACATAGACAGAGAACCTCAATAAATCGAACTACCTACAACAACAAACAACAACAAAAAGAAGAACAACAAACATTTCTGTTGCAGAATTGGCTTAAATTGTATTGGCCATATACCAATTACCAATCACCAGTTACCAATACCCAAAACCACATTTATAGTACATATTTATTGTATGTTATGCCATTTAACTGATATTTATGAATGTGTTTAGCAGTAGTTGGTTGTAAATAGCTAAAAGTAAAAGAAAAACACAACAGAGACAGCGATAAAGATAAAAATAAAGAGAAAGAGTTGTAAATACTGAAAGGATAAACTGAGGATTAACAATAATTCTCCAGTTATTGGCATTTTCAACAAGTTGTGACAGTTTTAACCGAAATTAAATGACAACTGCAACAGCTCTAGGATCTATATGCAGATCAGTTAAATACTATATATAGATCAAATGGCAAGTTTATTCCGATTTTTTAGCGCTTTCGCCTCATTTCGATGCCGAATCAGAAAATCAGAAATTTCAAGAAATCAATCTTAGACGCCGTAGGAAATGTGAAAACAATAACTAATTGCATGTGTGTTGTTTTTGGTGATACATAAACAGAAAAAAACATTTATTTTTAAAGCATATTTAACTAATAATAATAATAATGAAAATAATTACAAATAATAATAATATTGATATTGATTAATACCTTACCATATATATACATATATATACATATATATATATATACAACCTATTTAATGATGAATGAATATTAAACATATGATTGTGAGCAAAAACAGCAAAAACATCTTTCGGAAAAACCCAAAAAAAAACAAACTAAAGAAAATCTCAAAATTAAAGGTAAATTCATAACAAGAAAATGGAAAACAATGAAAATAAAATTAAAGAACTTTCGACATTTGTGTACACATGGAAACAAATACAACTAAATAATATCAAAAATGTAGAAACCGGACTTTTAATCAAGCTAGCAACTTGCAACATTTCGACATTGAATGGTATTGCAGGATAAAAAGGATTTCTCGGAGCAGAAAAATGACTCAAGACAGTTTGGAGGACTATTCTTATAACCTATGTATATACCAATCAGAAAAACATCCTTATGGTTGCAAAGATATCCCACCCTGAAGATCAGGCTTTACTCTATAAATATAACTTAAGGATAACTTAAGGATGATTCAACCGTCCGATTATCCTTTCTTTCCCTTCCTTTTTGCTACCCTTTTGAGTACCAATTTGAGTGTCAATTAACTGGGAAATGATATGAAAGTGGCATGCAACCTCAGGGCGTTGCACGTGTACCTCATGCCTCATGCCAAAAGTCAAAGGAAAGAGACCGCAGAGACCAGGTCAACTCTCTTCTGGCTTCTACAGATTCTTCCATTGGTTGAAGACACGCCATTTACTGTTTGTCTCGGGGTGGCTGCAGTTGATGCTTCATTGATCAACTGTCGAGTATCTGACGGATGCATGCACCATAATCATATGGCAATTACAAAATTACAAATTACAATTGGCAACTTGCAACTTGGGACTTGCAACTTGTGGGTTTTGCAAGCGCATCAAAAAGTCACCGCAACTGTTGGCTTTGGGTTTTGTTCATTGGCCATGTCGAGACTCAACTGGGCCAATTGCCATCTTGGCCATCTTGCAACTGGTCAATATGACTGCTGTGGCATGTGGCAACTGCAAACAGTCTTGGGGTTGTAAATCAAATGGAGTTTGCGGAAATTTGCCAAACAAAAATCAATCAACTCTGTTTTATTTTTGGCCACATAAATCAACTTTATTGCCTTTTTTCTTTTTGGCCATGCTGACAGATTGGCAGCAATTTGCATGTTGGCGGATTTTGTTTTTATTTAGGTGTTACTTTTACTCTGAACTGCGAACTGAGCTGTGTGGGAATTGCGGCGTCTCTTTAGGTGTTAATACTCTTGCCCTTTTTACGATTCATCCCAATCCCAATCTCAGTTCCCGTCTCAGTCCCCAATTCCGACACATAATCCGGAACAATCAGCGTTAAAAAGCCGACAACCTGCAACACGCAAACGACATATTAAACCCCCAAAGACATTTCGTTATAACTTTGTGGCAGCCATAGAGGGATATACATATATATTTATAAATATATATACATATTTGTATCTATAGATGTGATCATGTGTGTGTGTGTGTGGAAGCCATTGACAGTTTGAAAACTTGAAACTCGAAGCGCTTTAAAAATCGCTGATTTATGTAATTATTCGGGGCGACAAGAATTTCGTGCTCGTCTCAGTCTTTTTGTTGTTGCTATCTTCTGGCAGAAAGGGCCAACAACAACAACAACAACGAGAAGAAGTGCTGAGAACTCGACTAACAGCTTACTCTTTTAAACTAAAGTTGTAATTCTCTATAGTGACTTACCATGAAGCCTTTTCTATAATGTTGTCAGTTCTTCTTTCATATTTCGTTAATTTTTAAAAAGTATTGTACTTTCTTACCTTTACAATTTCATCCTATCTTTTTCTAAGTTTTCAGATATCTTTTTTGTTAGTAGAAATGCATATTTGTTGCCAGTTTAATTCTAAACAAATGTTCATTTTTGTTATTTTATTTTATGTTTAAAAACAGAAACAGAAACTTCCCTTTAAGCTCTCAAAATATTCAGATCTTTAAATATAGTTTTAAGTGTAAAGTTTATATATAAAGATTATAACTTTACACTCAAAGCTATATTTAAAGATCTGAATATTTTACGAACTAAAGGGAACTTTCTGTTCTCCTTTTTTATAATTTTAATGCTGATTTTCTATCTTGACTAATTTTCTTGGTTAATTTCATAGCAAATTTGTATTCTCTAATTGAGAGTTACTATCCCCTGAGAATTTATAGCCAAATTTCACTGTGTTTCTTAATTATATATAACGAATTATATATAAACGAACTAACTTGGTTAATTTCTGAGCACTTCAAATTTAATGCGATTCCCTAAAATGTAGTTCATTTATTAGTTGGAAAATAGTAAAATATGGTTATCATTTTGTTGGTAAGCGAACTGATTACAGTTTTATTCTTTATATGTTAATATAGGGGATTTCTGTTTTCATGAGCTACATATTTTACGAAAATTCATAGCAAGGATCGACTGCATTCTTATGGTTCTAAAATGAGGTACAACCCAATTATCCTTTGATTATTCTCTATTAGCTTTAAGCCAGTTTTGGCATTGTTTCTACTTTAAAAACAAACATACTTCACAGAATGTATGATTGTAGGGTATAAAAGCGACGACAAGAACGGCAAAGAGACACGACAAAGCTGAGGCGATGCTGCTGTTGATGTTGCTGCTGTTGATGTTGTTGCTGCTGTAGTTGTTACTGTTGCTGTTGAGGCAGCATTATCAAAACATCATGGAAGATGACCAAATTAACAGAGTCCGGCCCACGATGGCGACGTTTCCAACTCCTCTAAGCTCCAAGTTCAATTCCAACTGCAGCTGCAGTTTCAATTCCGACTCCAACTCCAGTTTTAGGTACAACTTGAACTTGGACATCGATGGGATTTCGAATCGCACGCTACCTGCGATGTTGTTGGGCAATAAAATTGCCTTCATCGAAATTAAGAACGAAAAATGTATTGAAGAAACAAAAAGGGGAAGGAGAATGAGATGAGAAGATGCAGGAGGAGTGGACAGGGAGGAGAAGAAGGAGAAGGAGAGAAATGGAGGAGTGGGAGAATGCAGCAACTAATTTAGCGCTGTGCAACGAAACGAGTTTCATGACTTTGTCTCAGACTTTGGGCTCCAAATGGCTCCAAATCTGTATATAAACACATACAGTTACACATATGGACACTAATGTATGTGCATCTGTATATGTGTATGAGCAGCTGGTGACCAGAACGTCCCCCAAAATGGAGTTTTGATAATGGGCGCAGATATTGTTTTGTTTTTTTTGTTTTTATTTTTGGGATTGGTTTTTAGCCTCTCTTTTGTGATTGGAACATTAATTAAGACACAAAATGCGATTAAAAGAGAAATACGACAACAATGGCTGCATAATAACTCATGAATATGTATGAATGCACTCATGAATATTCATTTAAATGAATAACAGCTTAATGGCTGACTCAAAACCACAAAATGTTACAACTTTGGAAATGCATTCTTCAAGCGATTCATTTGGGAGAAGAATCTTCACATTATATAAAATACTCAAAGTATTCGAAATACTCAACGTATTCAATGTATTCGAAGTGATTGAAAAGGGCTTAAATATGTATACCCTAAAATTTAGAGTCTTAATTGCCGACCTGATATTGAGAGCTGGTCTTCTGAAGAGTTCTTTTATTTCGTTTATGATAAGTTTATGTCTAGATTGAAAATTATATATTAAAAGTTAACTTAAGGCAGAGAAAAACAGCTTAAGAGTTTAAAAGAAAAGCAGATATAATTTATGTTTTATAATAAAAGTAAATTATATATAGAAGTCAACTATATTATATAAATTAGAACGTATAAATATAGAGCTGAAATTATGCTTTAATTTATATATTATGAACATTTAATTTGAATAAAGTTTGAAATTAATAGACAAAGAAACTTATAAAAAATAAAAATAATAAATAAATAAAATAAATCAAAAATAAATTACATTTAAAATGTGGCAGATACAGAAAAAGATAATTAAAAATGTTTAATTTAAAACTTAGTTCCAATCACCAAGAATATATTTCAATATTTTAATATAAATATTTCAAAATTTGATTTAATATTTGTTGAAATGATTTTTAATAAAAAGTGAATCTGAAGAGGATAATAATTATTCATAAATATCAATATAGCTACTATATTAATTAATTCGTTATTATTATTTTAAGATCGTTGTAACCGAAGATAAAATTTCCTTTTAAAATATAAAAGATCTTGTTGCCTTGTCGCCAGACTGTTGCTGACACGCAGCGCAATGTTGCAAGTGGCAAGTTGGTGCGTGTAGTGGCAGCAACAGTCACGGATCAGATCTGTGGCAGCAACTGTTGCTGTTGCTGTTGCCAATGATGAAGATGATGCCCGACGACTGAGTTGCAGTCTGTGAAACTGAGTACAACATGGTTTCAACTTGTCGTTGTTGTTCAAGTTGTTGTTGCCACTGTTGTTGTTGTTGTTGTTACTGCTGTCTGTGGCAGCAACGTTCTCTCTATTATCGTCGAGTCTTGATCGTCTTTGGGGGCAACAACATCATATTGTTGACTGTTGACACATGGACACGAGGCCTAGACGAAGGATAGTTGCTGTTGCCATTTGCTGCTGTTGCAACAGTTGTTGCTGCTGCTGTGTTGTCTGTTGCAACGTGCCACATTTGCATTTGCCATGTTAAGCAGACTCCATTTTAAGCTTGGTTATCGCAAAATGAAAACATCAGGCAACTGACTCAAGACTCAAGACTCAAGGCGTGGTTGAATTGAAATTGAAATTGAAGATGAAAACAGAGACTGACCCTGAGCAACATCCTCCTCATTATTGCCACACACATATGTATACGTATGTGTGTGTGTTTAAAGGGTTTCTTTTCTTTATTTTGGGGCAAGCTTTAATGGGGCAACTAATCATGACTTCCGCTCCACAGATCAAATAATCTCTGAAGGCGGCTTTTGAGCGTTTCAAGTTTCAAATTTCAGCCTGAGACTTTTTCAAGTGTAATTGTCTTTGATATTCTAAAGAAATTGCAGTTGGCACTTGATTTATGCGTAGTACAAATAGGCAGCGGGAAGATAGAGAGGAGAGTGAGGAGAGAGAGGGGGGAGAGAAAAAAAGAGTGGGTAATATTTTTAATTAAAAAATTTTATGCTCGATTTCTGACGAAGTTTGCTTCGTTTGTTGCTGTTGGCCGAGTTGGTGCTGCTAATCGCAGTGCATTAGTCTTGTCGGCCATATTGTCGGCCATTAAAACAATTCTACACATTTTCCAAGTCAGCAGGAGGAGGGAGAAGACAGAAGAGGAGGGGAATCGAAGAGAAAGGGAGAGAGGGAGAGGGGAGTTGTTGGAGTCGAAGTGAGGCACCCATTAGTGCTGAACATGGAAGCTTCGGCGCTCATTCGATTTTAATTGCCACCTTTTGCGTGGCTCTTGGCCAACTTGACTTGGCCCTTTTCGTGGGATTTCGTTGTTGTTGTTGCTGTTGTTGTTGCTGTTGTTGTTGCTGTTGTTGCTGTTGCTGTTGGTCATTAGCGCTGGCTGCGTGTAAAATGGCAGCCACAGCCCCCGTTTGTACAAAGTTGTCGACATATTGAGGTTGATTCGTTTGTAACTAATCCATGAACGGCTCTGGGCCTTGGTAACATGCCATAGCATCGTCTGTTGGCCCTGTTGTCGTGTTAACTGCTTTCTGCTGCTGCATCACATGTGCAAAGTCATCAGGCCAAACGCGCATTGGAATGTTTTTTGGCCTCATAATGATGATATATGGCTCAAACACACAAACACACACACACACACACTCACACACACTCTCGCACACTCACAGGTGTATGGCTATAATGGAAATTATTAG
The DNA here is from genome assembly GCA_037043535.1 of Drosophila putrida. Classification (NCBI taxonomy): domain Eukaryota; kingdom Metazoa; phylum Arthropoda; class Insecta; order Diptera; family Drosophilidae; genus Drosophila; species Drosophila putrida. The sequence continues at coordinate 122,358 of JBAMBI010000148.1, forward strand.
GAAAGGTTTCCAAAGAAATGGAAAATGATTCCCTGTGCTTTTTGTGTAACCAGTGTCTGAATTGTAATTACGATTATTGGCCAAAGTTCTCTTTCTTTCTTTATTATTATTATTTATTTCTTCTTCTTTCACAGCTGTTCGCATCGCTTTGGCCGGAAATCTGGTAATTGCCGTCAATTTGTAGAGCTTTGGCAATTTGGTATTGGCCTAATGAGTAAGTATACTATAGTATGTTAGTTGTAGAAGCCAAGGATTTCCTCATCACGCGATCAAAGCAATTGAATCGATTCCCATTTATTCCCTAATTAGTTGGAATTAGTAAGTACTATTTAGTTCTGGCCAAGGCAATTGAATTTACTTAGCCAACTGATTAATTATACTCATTTACAGGGTATTTATAGCTTCAGCATGTTAATGTGCAAAGCTAATTAAAAGTTGAGCCTAATTTTCTGACATTTCTTTGGGTAAATAGAAGAAAGTTTTACTAATTATCATTAAACTGAACAGCAAGGAATTATTTTCAATCGTGGTTTTACATTAATGCTACAGATGTGAGCTTTCTAATCTAACTTAAAATTAAGATTTCATTTTGAATTATTTTAATATCTATTTTTTAATCAGGACAGCGTCTGTTCTCAAGGATAAGGTTGTCCATTTTTGATTACAAGTTGATCCTTCTTGGGCTAAAAAAAGAATATACCCAAGGGTAAGTACAATACTGATTTAAATTATCATATTTGATATTTTAAATAGATTTTGATTAAACAAATTTTCTCTTTCTTACAGTTCTGCTCGAGGAATATCGGAATCGGCTCTACGAAGTTTGAAGTGACGTCTATTTGGCCGCCAATCAAAGATGTCTCAACGGAAGAATTACTTGTAATTTTCTACGCAAATAGTTTAATGTATAATAATTATTATTAAGTATGTATAATGTATGTATAAATATATAATATGTATAAATAATGTATGTATAAATTAAGGCATAAGTATAAGCTAGATTCTTTCCATGTTATTCATAAGGATAGGATTTTAAGAATAAAAGAAACTGCAATTTTCAAATAAAACTATGTTTTTTCATTGGTTGGTTATCAAAATTGAAGTCAGGAGGAATTGGAAAATAAGGCGGCAAATTCAAAAAATAAGCATACAATTACCAAGCGAAATGAATTTAAAAGTAGCTCCTAACTGCTAAAATTCAAATTTAACGATTAAAATTATATTTTTTGAAATTTAACGGTTACTTAAATTATTTCCCTCAGGGAATTATGACGTCACACAAAAAAAATGAAAGGGAAATTTTCACCTGCTGCTGATTTCTGTTCGCCTGGTATTTCTGCGCTCATTTTCAGGTTTTCGGGGCTGTTGCCGGTTGCAAGTTCACTTACACACACACACACACATGCACATGCACTCCTTAGCTGCAACAGCTGCCAAAAGCCGAAAATGAGCGCAGAAATACCAGGCGAACAGAAATCAGCAGCAGGTGGAAATTCCCTTTTCAGTGACGTCATGGCAGAGAAAATTTCCCTCTTTGTGACGTCATTGCAAAATTTAAATTTTTACTATGGCAACCTACTTTCAATTTCTGTTCGCCTGGTATTTTACTTGGAAATTCGAATATTTTATGGCTGTTAATGCAGTTGCCAGTGAGCTTCAAAGTTGCAACTTGCAACGTGTGGCAATAGAAATTTCAGCTGAAATACCAGGCGAACAGAAATCAGCAGCAGGTGGAAATTTCCCTTTCATTTTTTTTGTGTGACGTCATAATTCCCTGAGAGGTGAAACTTGAGCGACCGTTAAATTTAAAAATATTAAAAATCCAAGAAAAAGACACGTTTTAATTTCAAAATTTCAGTTTCTTTTATTCTTAAAATCCTATCCTTACAAATAACATTGAAATATAAGATAAAATCTAGTCAATATGCGGTAATTTAATACAGAAATTTCTTTACAATTTAAAAGTTTCTCCTAATTATATATACATAATAATTATAAATCTACATAAAACTATTTGCCTAGAAAATGAAAATGTATTCCTCCGTAGTGGCAGCTTTGATTGGTGGCTAAAAAAGACGTCAGCTCGCTAAGTCAAACATCCTGGAGCCGATTCCGAAATTCCTCGAGCAGAACTGCAAGAAAAAGAAAGATTATTTAATTAAATTATGTTTAATATATCAAATATGATAATTTAAATCAATGTTGTACTTACACTAAGCTGTATGCTTTCTTTTGGTCCATGAGGGATCAAATTTGTAATCAGAAGTTGACAACCTTATCCTTGAGACTCGATCTTTACCACAGAGGCGAATGTTGACCTCAGCTTGTGGGTTTAAACTCGGCCAATTAGGAACAGAGCCTTTCCTGAAGCTGCAAAGAAGTATAACAGATTAAAAAAGGATATTATAATAAAACAATATAAAATCTTTTTTTTAAGTTACGTAGATTCTCACAGGAAATTTTATTGGCAGTAAGTTTTCATTAAACAATTGCATTGTTGTTCGTTTGTTGATCCGAAACAAGGCGTAAAATAATACAAACTTTCAAATACGAATAGTGATGGAATTCAGTTAACTGACGATTTCCGCCATTCGGCTTAAAGCAATGCCAACTGTGAGCTGTGAGCCAACTCGACTCTGGCTTAGAAATGCCTTTGTTTGTCTAACAACAATTGGTTGCAACTTGCATTGTCCATCAAAAGTGTTGAGCACGCAAAATTCCAATGCGGCTTTAACTAATAAGCCAGGCTAACTCCATGGCTATGCAATTAATTAACGCCATTATAAATAGATGAGGGAGGGGTGATTAAATCAAATGCATTGCTCGATTGTAATTGGCTTTAATGAGTTGCAGTTGGAAAACTGTAACAACAACAGCAGCAACAGCAACAAGAGGAGGGGGAAGTTGGTTTTAACTGATTTTGTTACGTGCGTACAATTCGCACAATTGCGTTAATTAGTCTCGGCCATTGTCTTTGTTTATAGTTGGTCGTCGTGATAGCCACATTTGTTACCAATAACTGATGGATGCTCAACCGATCAACTGATGCCAGATAGAGCGCTAATGGCCTACAACTTTATTGGCCAAACTGATTGCAGTTGGCTCAATTCAATTCCATTCAATTCAATTTAGTTTCAGTTTTAATGATGATCACAGCTCCAATTGTGGTCTTCTGTTTAATTAACTTAATGAACCGCAATCGTTGCAACGCTGCAACGCGTTGCAAGTGCCACAGTCGGTGGCAAACTTATGAACATGCAACAACATCAATTGCCATCAATTCTCAGTTCATGCGACAATTAACAGCAGCCATTTTGTTGTTGTCTGTTGTCTGTTCTCTGTTCACGCTGATTGGCAACGGACATTGGCATTGAGTCTGTGGTAGGGATGGATATTGATATCGGGAATAGGTGAGTATACTTAACAGGTAACTATATGATCTATAATTTAATTGATTGACTAATTTTAAATCAATATTATTAATGTTATCTATTTATAATACATGAGGGGAATGTTTATTTAAGTTAATTCTGATTTATATAGTCAACTAATGTTAAGAGTGCTGTAAATATTAACAGTGAGTACATTTGTTGAGGAGCTAGCGACTTTTCCGGAAAGTATTTCCAATATTTTCTTTTCTAGAAACCTTCTACTGTCAATTAAAAGGAAACAATTTGAACCAAATCGGCTCATCAGTTATCTATTGATGACCACCTATTCAAATGTTTTAGGATACATTTTTATATATTTTGAAAATATATTGTTTATTATTTAATTAAACTCTGGTTTCTTATTGGTTTAATTCCTAGACAATGTGTATAAATTTATTTGGGTAATATTTTATATAAATAAAATTCGATATCATAATTTGATGCATATTTTTATATGTTTAAGAATGTGAATGAGGAATATGAAAAGTATGGTTTAATTTTTAAAATTATTGTTACTTTTTTATTTATTTATTTAGGAAATTTTGTTAAAAAAATATGTTCAAACGAGTACTTTTTTTAATTTTTGTCTTTGTATCCATTTACAATTAACTGTAGGACAAATTTACCTATTATGTCAATTTAAATACTATAAATACTTTTCCTGAATAGCATCTTTTTGATCAATGTTCAATGCACATATGCATGTCAATATTTCTACCAATATGATATTTTTGATTTAATATTCTGTATGATATATTTTCCCGTCCTTTTTTTCCCCGTGCCCATCCCTAGTCCGTGGTAATTGCAATGCGCCAAGTTCAGCTCAATTTACACTTTGATTTCAATCAATTGCCAACTGGGACTGAGACTCCAAATCAGAGTCCGCATCTCCAGTTTCCCCTTCTCAAATGTCCTCAGTTCTCAGTTCTTTATACTCATTTCTCTGTTCAGGTTTCTCCTCTCTCTCTTGCTCCTTCTCGATTGTCCAATTGTGCGGGTTTCTGAGTTCATTAACAAATATTAGTTTCAATATTGTTTTTATCATTTTCAATTTATGTCTGACGGCGACATTTTGCTTTAATTGGCCATAAAGAAATGCTTGAGCGAATGACCAGCGCACAGTGGGATAAATCTTTAACTTCATGCAGAGATATTCAACATTTTATGATCAGTAATTTAATAACACTACACTTTTTAAATTGGTCAATTGACATTGTATATTTTTATCTTTTTTGAGACAATTCACACTTTCTTTATTGATTTTTTGATTACGTACTCTATTTTTTGATATAGTTTAAAAAATTTGGAGTTCTTAAATTAAAAGCTGAGATTCTAAATAAATTTGAATATTATAAAGCAGATACTTCATTTAAAAGAATACAATATATATAAATTTTCTAAACTATTTAGCTAAGATTTTTTTTATATTTATTATCTTAGAAAGGCGTAAGTTGTAAATATATAATATATTCCACGTTTTACATTGATAGTGAAGATGGAATCTAAAACATAGTCATTTTTTTTAAAGAAAACTCCACACTTTAATTTTGCTTTATTTATAGAAAGATTTAAAAGACTCCTAATAAATATCTCTTTATTTATTTTATATTTCACTATAATATTATATTCAAGAATTGCCTGCCAGTTTGATCGCCCTTTCCACTGTGCAACGTTTCCTTAGCTTTGTTGCAGTTTGTGGTCATCGATCGAGTCATGAGTCTAATTATGGAGGGAGTTGCGGAATTGGGCATGGAATGCGGGCAGTTGACGTTATAATAACTGAACTTCAACTGAATGTATCTATATACTTATATATGTATCTCTAGATAATTATTGTATTACGAGTGGGATAATTTATTACAAATTTATTTGTTAATAAGCACAAGCGTAGGAGTTGCCATTTCAATTGATTCCCCACAAATGCCATGGATCGTCATGAAGTGAAAGCATTTCAGTCAATTATAAACAGTATCTATAAGAAATAGTTCAGTCGATCCAAACGATTGAGTTGAAACTAATGTATGTTAATGTATATGTTAATTCCCTTTGTTTTAAATATCTTGTTTATTGTTTTTAAAAGTTGAGTGGAACACGATGGCAGCTTAAAGATGGAAAAGAATTTGGGTTTTTAATGCAAATAAAAGAGAGTTAAGAATACCATTTGATTCTTTCTATTCTACTATTAAAATATTGCCTATAATATTATTTTCTTTTATACTTTTTCTTTATTTTTAGTTTGTGATTGCCTAATATATAATTTTAATTTCTTATTATTCTTAGCAACATTTTCCGCTTATTTTGTAAATGCTTTAAATGCTTTTCCCACATATTTATAGCCTGTAAAAATAGAAGAATTCATAATGATTTTTTTTGGGGAATGTCTTCCCCTTCTTTTGCTTAAATATCAACTAGCTTCAATTTATTTTCACAGCCCACAAATTACACACAATAAATTTGATGTCAACGTAAAAAGAGAGGGGAAAAACAAAAACAATGAACTGCTGTAGATACAAGGTGAAAACACGCTTAACTCTGACTCCGAGTCCATGAAGCAAGTTGTACTATGGTTGGTAAAAAAACAACAAAAAAAAACCAACTTAAACAGAGTCTCTTCTGGAAGAACTAAACCCAGGCTGGTAGTTGGTTGGTTGGTTGGTTTTGGCTCGTTTTGGGCTCGTTGGGGCCATTAGCCAAAGCTATACAACAACAACATGGCTGAAACACTAATGGTAACAACAACAACAACAGAAAGCAAGTCCAATACTAACAACCACAACAACTTGGGGCACGACATTTGACAACGCTAATAAATGTGCTGAATTTCATATTTATGGCTTCATAATTCCATAACAAAAACCCAGCCGAAGAGAAGAAGCGAGTTGTGAGTTCGAATGGCACAACATTTGTACAAGTCGATGACGACGACGATGACGACGACGATGAAGTCGACTCCACACAAGAGGATAGCGAATAGAGGAATAGAGGAACAAGGGAGGGAGTAAGGGGGTATCGAGGTAAACTGAGGCTAGTTCCAAGCCAAGGAGTCGCTGGCGGTGTTGAAATTTCATATGCTCTCCAAGCAAAGTTGCCGCCAGCTTCAAACTCCAGCTCCAGCTTCAGTTTCAGTTTCAGCACCAACTGCAAAACTCAATGTTGTTATTAGTTTTGTTAACTTCAAATACCCTGGACTATATATTTGAGAGGAGCATGCTCTGCGGCCAGTTGATAGAAACTATATAATATATACAATTTCTAGCACAAGAAAGACAATTTAAACCAGAGAATTCAGATGCTATGTTTAGGTATTACAAGTAAATACCAATAATAAATATATATGTAAATTAAATTAACATAATGTTTTTTTCTAATATTAATAAATAGAATAATCTCAGCGATAATTTATTTACGTATAACTTTAAGCGCAATTGCTGATAAATTGTGAGTACAGCAGCTTAAAAATTAAAAAACTAAAGAGTTAAATTCAGAAATATATATTTTTTGAATATATTGATTTTAAGCTAAAGTAGAATAGTTCTATTCCCGGTTTTCTTCTGCTTAAGTTTTGCTTTTAATTCCTAGCTTATTTTTTTCAATAAGAAAAACTTTTTTACTATAACATTTTCATTTGTTATCCTCTTTTTGTAAATAGCATTTAAATTTAAATTTTCTTGTAATGGAAAATTGTCTAACATATCAATTTATTTTCTTTACGCTCCCCAAATTCATAGGTTTTATTTCTTCAGAGTGCTGATTGAAGGGTATCTCAGACTTCATCAATTTCATAACCAAATATTTGCTATTAGTTTTTGCTGTTCTTATAGCTGTTGAATCAGCCAAAAGGGGCCTGGCACCGACAAGCCAAGTTAACTTAACCAAACCAAACCGATCCGATCCGTTCCGATCCATTCCGTTTTGATTCCAACTCCAGCTTCAGCTTCAGCTTCAGGTCGAAATGTCTCGATGGCCTCGCTTTGCACAGTTTGGCGTCTCGTCTCTCACACAATAAACGCCAATTAAAGTCGCATAACACATGGGCACAGTCTAGGCCTAAAGAACGAAGAGAAGAGGAGAGTGCTGAAGTGGGGATTGGAGAGAGAGGAGAGGGGTAGAGGGAGGGAAAGGGGTGGCAGCTCCCAGGCCCAAGACAGGCGACATTTGTTGTGCGGCGGCGCACGTGAGCATAAATCAAAGAGATTAATCGAACATGGCTCAATTGCATGCGAAACATGGCAACAACAACAACTACAACAACAACAACTGCAAAGTGAATAAACGAATACTTGAACGAATAACGAGACAGCGTTTGAGTCATGTCATGAGCTCATAGCCAACTCACAAGCCAAACTTTTCACTGTGAGAATTTGTACTAGAAACTAAATAGTCTTAATAATAATATTATCAAACAATAGTATAAAAGAAAGAAAGAATAAAATAGTTTATAAATATTTATAAATAGAAAAAGAAATATACAAAATAAAAAAGAACAAAACAATAAACAAATATTAATAAATAAAAATAAAGAAAAGGAGGAAATGCAAGAAACAATAAGAATAAACTACAAAATTATTTACAACTATTTTTAATAGATGGAAATAATAAATAAATAAGAAACAAGAAGCTACATATGCGGATAGCGTTTGATATCATTAATTTCTAATTATTTTAGACATTTTTAATCCACAGTAGTGACTAGTGTAGTAAATTATAAGTCAACGCTATAGTTGTTAAACTAGGAAAAAAGTAAGTTAATAATAAAAGAATAGATACAGAAAAGAAAAACAAATATTAAGTAAATAGGAGAAAAAAGATAAATCGATTTAATTATCACCAAAATGTTATATTTTTAAACTGCTGTAATTCATAGTAACTAGCTTAGGAAATTAATAAATAATAAGAAATAAATAACAAAATTATAAGTAAACCCAATAATTGTTAAACTAGATTACAATTAAAAAAATAGATTAAGAATAAATACATGAAAGAAGGAGTTCATAAACATCTAACTATGTATGGTTAAATAATAAAATAATAAATATAAACATTTAAAATATATTTATTATCAATTTAAAATAATTTTAAGCTCCATTATCAGGCAAAAGTAGATTAATAACAAAATTATAAGTAATCTCTATAATCTCTATAACTAAAACACAAATAAATAAATAATTATAGAATAATTACAGCAAAGAAGAAGCTAATAGGCAACTATTTTTTAATAAACAACATAATTAATAGAAATCAAAAACAATAAACTATGTAAAAAGCATTAGTTATCATACATTTTTACTTCTTTTAAACTACTGTAATTCACAGTAGTAACTACAGTAACAAATTGTACTCTAAGTAACAAATAAAAAAACTACAGACTCTTGGCCTTATTTAATTGGAGAAGCTTAAAGTGCAATAAGAAATGCATAAGCGTAAAAGTTAAATGGTTGTCCAGCCCCTCTTCAGTTACTTCCCCTCTCATGCTCTCATAATTATAGTCTCATCTGGAGGTGCAATCAGAGTGAGCAGACACAGAACCAGCCATAATTTGAATCCGCTGGCCAGACAATCCGACCAGACCAGACCAGGCCAAGACCATATTGGCCAAGACAGAGAGAGAACAATTCGAACAAGTTGAACAATTGCTACGCAGGGCAAAAACGCAAACTGATAATTTTGATTTACAACATGCCAGTTATTATTTATAACTTACTTAGGAGGCCCAAGGAGTTTGGCCCAAAGAGTTGGCCATTTAAGGCAACGCTTAGCCAGACTTGGACTTGGAGTTGCACTTGGAGTTGGACTTGTAGTTGGAGTTTGTCTGGCCAACATGTATTTCTAAAATGGCCATCGAGTGGGCTTCCTTCGCATTCGCATTCAGTATTTTTAGTATTCACTATTCAAGTATTCATATTTAGCGACTCGAATCGTTCACGTTCACGTTCGCATTCATATTTCACGTTCCCGCCCATTCACGTTCGCCTTTCTTGACCGCCAGCGTTTTGCAAATGGCGCGTTGTGAATTAAGAGGAAGGAAAGAGAGAGAGAGAGAGAGAGAGAGAGAGAGAGAGGGAAGAATATGAACAGAAAGAGAGAGAGAGGGGACAGAGGGGTAGTTGCAGCGGCAGGAAATAACTTACTTTTAACTTAAGCACTAGAGAGATTGCCAAGGATGCTGCCTCAGATTCCAGCTGCTTGCTCAGCATTTCGTGGAATTATTTCGCAATACATTCATTAGGCCAACAGGCAAGTCCATTCAAATGGGTATAGAATATTCATAATCATATTCATATTTATCTGGAATTTAAGTATATTAAAAACAATTTACTATATATTAGTTAGGTATATTTTGTGTGTCTGTCTATGATTTATTTCCTTCTATTTTTTTATATTTTTAATTTTCTAAGTTTCTTTCTCTATTTTTGGTTAAAGCTAATTGGAAATAAATCGTCCCTACATTATTGCAATACGAAATTTTATATATGAAGTATGTATGTATATCTTTTAATAAATATCTATATTTTATTGATACAAACCACAATCTGTCTCCTTCTCAATTTCTTGCCTAAATTTAATTTCATTCGTACTTAAGTAAATTTTTTGTTAAATACATATGTGAAGAATATGGATTCAATTTATCAGAATAAATCTTTTGAATGGAAACCCACTCAAAAATCGAAGCAATTAATAGACATCGATTGATTTAAATTTTAAATGAACTAATTAGCCGAAAACATTTTGGTTGACAACATTTTAGTGTCGTGACTTGGAAACAAAGAGACTGATTTAAAGAGAGAAACATAATGGCAACAATAATATATTTGTAAGAAACAAAAACTAATTATATGATATATTTAAAGATCACCTTTTTGATAGTTTTAAGCTGAGCAAAAGATTCGTTTTATTAACTTCTACTTAAGTTTTTAACCCAGGTTCAAAGTTCAATCAGCAATTCGACAATTTTCTGCTATTTCTGCAACATAATCCAATCAGCCTAATTGCAGGCCAGCCACTTGTTGATTTTTCATTTCTCATAAGGTTAATAAGTTTAAATTCCGCACAACAACAACAACAACAGCAGCAACAACAATAACAAGAGCTGAGCTGTTATTAAGAAATGAAAATTTGTTGCTTTATTAGGTTTTGTGGCTGGTTTGTTGGTCGGTTGGTCGGTTGCATTATAATCATCATCATCACATCAGCAGCCTTTACTTTTTGGCCATAATACGAGTACACAAGTGCCGTGTTATTATTATAGGGGCATGTCCTGCGCCTTCTGCCCAACCTCCTGTCATGCAATCTCAGCCTCAACCACAAACTCAGTGTCTGCCTCTGCCTCAATCTCCTGCTAAGTCCCCTCCTCAGTCTCCTCCACAGTCTCCTCCACAGTCTCCTCTTCAGTTTTCTCCTCAGTTTCCTCCACAGTCTCTTCCTCAGTCTCCTCTCAGTTTAATTTCAACTGCAACTTCACGTTTTCATCGAATCGCCAGCGCGTGACTTTCTTGGGTGTTGTTTGGTTTTTCAGCTAAGGTTTTAATTTATAAACTTACCACTAACTCAGAAACAGGGAATGCTTAGCTTGTGAGATACTCTTGAAAGCCACTAGATTTAACACAGTAAACTTTACTTTCCTTGATAAGAAATAAATGTAATTTTATTAAAAATTGATAATGTGAAAGATAAATAAATGTAAGTTTTCAAAGTAAGAATAAATTCCAATATAAATAGAATGTTTCTGTTAAATTTATTTAATAAATAAAATAGTGTAAATTTAGTACTATAGAGCAACAAATTAATATACCTATTTATGTTTCAACTCTGTAATCACTTTTAAACAGTGAATGCTCAATTTTGAGATACCTTGTAAAACCTCAATATAATGTTTATATCTACAAAAGCGTAAGAATCTATGCCAATAACTATAATATTTATAGCAAGTAAGTTAACAAGTTAACAATAAGCAATAGGTTTATGCGAAAAGAGAAAAAGGTAAAGGGTAAACGGATTCTATCCATTTTATGCAGTAATCAGAGTATGCTCAACTTGTCAGATACTTAGTAAAAGCACTAGATGCCCTGTTAGTCTGATAAACTTTATTTAGTTGTCCAACTCTGTTGTAGAGAATTTGGTGCAGGGTAATTCAAAGTTGCTTAGACTTGAGTTTAACGGTTGATTGTTTGTTGTTTTCAGCGTTACTAACTTGGCTTTTAGAGGCGTCACTATTGTGGCTGACGAGGGTGTGAAGAGTTGTAAGAAGAGGGATTTTGGGGGCCTTACTCTAACTTTAACTTTAACTTTATATATTTTTTGGGGCTGGGTGTAATAATTTTGATTGCCTTCTGACACGAGATGCTTAACGGATGCCGTCCAAAGGAAATTGCCTAAGTGAAATTGACGTTCCTGCTCTCCTCTCTCCACTCTCCCTTCTCCCTCTCTCTCTGTTCCTCTGTGATTGCAGTCGATAGGGTTACACATTATAAAATGCCGCTCACAGATCACGCAGTTGGCCATTTATGGCCGTAAAAATCATAAATGCCGCACAAGTCCATTTAAAGTGCGGAGGCTTTCCAAAGTTTCCATAAATGCGCTCAATCTCAATCTCGGGTCTGAAACCAAAAAGTCAATCCGCCACATTTATTGGAGATCACGTTCCGGCCAAGCGCCAGAGACAATCTCTATCGAAGATGAGAGGAGAGGAGAGAAGTGAAGTGAGGAGAGGAGAAGAGTTGAGACCGAGTTAAGTAGAGTCTATAAAATTCTGGGAATGAGAAATTCTCACGCTGCTGCATGCGGGTGGTCAAAAGAGGGAGACAGAGAGACAGAGAGAGGGAGAGAGAGAGGAAGGACTTGGCGGCAATCTCAGATGTGCAGGCCATAAAAAAGGCTCACAGGATAACAAAAGGATGAGTCAATGTCAGGCAATTTGTGAGTTGACAAAATACGAGTGCAGGACGTGTGTATCTGTATCTGTATCTATAACTGCAGCTCTGATTGTATCTGTATCTTTTTGATGTAACCGCAACTAACCTGGCCAACAGTTGTCATTGTTATCCTGTAAATATTTAGACAAACACACACACACAGTGTCCTTTAAGCGGATTGTGCCAAAAGATCTTTGACTTGTCTTTTCTCTGTCTCTATCTGTATTTATATTACTGCTTCTTTTGAGGCGGCACAATTGTTGTGACAATTGGCGCTTTGGGTGGGCAAGTGACACTGGAAGTTGGCTCAAATATGTTGCCACTTGTAAAACGCTTGCCCAACATGGCCGTCTAGCAAAAATGTCGTTTCCCCAACAACTTGTTGGTATGTCGACGACGACAATTGCAATTGCCGTCTTTCTACCAACTACTAACTACTTACATATATATACTTATGTTTTTTTGTTGCCACTGACAATAAAATAATTGTCGTCAATCGGCGCGGCGGCTGTCAATAGTGACAGCTAATCAACGTGGCTTAAAGTGAACTGCAAGTCAGTCTATCTCTGTCTACATCTCCCATCTCCTCTCTTCACTTCTCTGGCTTTTCATCATAATCATTCATAATGAACATCGAACGTCGCGATGTTGTTGCTCATAACTATGGCCCTATATGGTCTCTAAACAGTTGTTACAACCGCAACAATAATAACTTCAATAAAAACTAGTAGCAATCACTACAGTTGGGTGCATACGACTGTAGCAGACCCTGTACAAAGTTTCTAAAAATAAATGAATGTTGAAACAAACTCTTTATTGGACTTCTCTCCGTCTTTATTTGCGCAGAAGTGATTTTAGAATAACTTCCGAGTGTTTGTCTTAATTCTTTGGAAAGATTCAGTGAATATCAAATAGTAGTAAATATGAAATGTTATAAAAAAGATTCTAGTCTTGTTCTTATAAAAGTTTAAAGCAAACTATATCTGAGTAGGAAATATAGAAGCTAACGAGTGTGATAAGCTTGGGACTTCGTGATTCTGCAGCAGCAGCTTGGAGAAACTTGTCCCCAGGCGTGAAAGCTTTTAATTAGTACTCAAATTCTGTCATGGCTCACAGTCGAATCGTTTTTAGGTCCGAATAGATTCTATAATCTTATTTTATTTTAAATTTCATTACTCTACTAGCTACATTTAATTTTAAAAGTTCTATTTCAATCTGAAAGCTTTTTCGCCCGGGGATAAATTTTAACAAGATTTCTAAAACCTATGTTGTGGCTCTTACAGCAAACTTACTTTTTTAGACAAACTTTGTGGAACGATCCTTTGTACCTTCAAAGTACAGGGTCTTAAAACATGAGCTAGAACAACCTGAGCAACAACAACAACAAATGTAACTGCACTTGATTGTTGTAGTTGCCACTTTGGTAGCGCATGCTCCACATTGATTGACTTAATCACAGACTGCTCCTATCTCCTCTCACTCTTCTTCTCTCTGCCCACTTCTTTTTCAACTTATCTGCTGCTTAAATATATTCACGCTCATGTCCTTCAATTAAAATTTAATTCAATAAAGCGCTTTTCGCTTTTTACGCTTTATGAGTTTTCTTTTCCCAGCTAAACAGAGAGGAGAGAGAGACACAGAGAGAGAGAGAGAGAGAGGGAAGGAGAGAGAAAGAGAGAGGGTAAACAGCCCCAGTGTAAAAGGCAGCGCCATTGTCGTCATCATCATCACATTGCCTCATCGTCAACCTCATCCTCAACCTTATCCTCATTTTCATTTTCATGCTCATCCTTAAACTCAACCCTGGACAACCCTTAAGACCTCGCTCTCTCTAAACGTTTCTAATTTGCTGATGGCACACAAGGGAGTGTCTGCTCGGTTCAACCCCTGTACGCTTCTCTCTGCTCTCCGCTCTCTCTCCCTTCTTCCCTTTTTCCACTTCACGCTCTCTGTTGCCTTCACATCTGATGGAATAATAAAAACGCGCGTGTTTTTACTACAAATTGACGCAACCACAGGATCAAAAGTGGCCCAAACAAAAAAGCTGCTACGCTCAGACTGGCTTAGGTAATACTCTGGATTGGATGGAGACGGGGGCAGGGCGAGGGGGAGGGAAGGTAAGGGAATTGAATTGAATTGCTCAAGGGATTTTATGGCACGTTGCGGAAATCGTTTTATTATCCTTGCGCCTGTTTGTTGTTCATTTTGGCCGTGGCCAAAAGTGCGTGGGTGTGTCCCAGGGCTCCAAGCTCAGGGCTGGGCAATTTATTATCTGACGCCAGCGTGTGTAAATAAACTTTTGGCGAAAATGGGCAGACCCACAAACCTCCCCCCCCCTCACAACATTCCCCTCCATCCAATCCAGTGAACACAAACACAACAATTGCGTGAAAATGTCACGGCTTGCACGTAACGAGCTAAACAAGATCCGGTGTTGACGATAAGCCGTAATCAATTTATGCACAGCAACCAGGAGAACCCCATTGAGTTAAGAAAACAGGCAGCAGGGAGCAGGGAACAAGGAGCAGGGGACAGGGTCTGGGGACTGTCCACGGGTGTACACGGACAAACGACGTTTGTGGGTTGATTTCAAGTTAATTAAAAATCATGACAAAACAAGTGAGAGCATTCTAGTGTAGTGTGTAGGACTAAGAAATACCCTGCGCTTAAAACTTTAGCCTAACAAGTATTTATATATTTTGTAATATATGTATATTTATATATTAATAATACTTGTAGAATATATCGGAGCTAGCATTAATATAAACTCTTCCAAAGTTCTTGGCTGCAAATCTCTTAAATTTTGGAGATTCGGACTGACCAACACTTGGTTGAATTTAATACATCAAAATAGCTATAAAATAGTTTCTAAATAGTTTTCTAATTGGTTCTTTATTTATTATAACTATGAGTTCTTAGTATTAAATATTTTTCACTCTGAAAAGAGTCTAACTTATGATTATAATATATAAAATATATAATCATAAGTTAGACTCTTTTCAGAGTTAAAAATATTTAATAATATATTATTTATATATTAAATATTATATTTTTATTAAATTTAATAGTATATTATTTATTTATTTAATTATTAAAATTAAGTTTTGTAATACATCTTAACAACTACACTTGTATTAACTTAGTTATTAGTTATTATTTAATATGAAAAACAGGTTTAAGTTCGTTTGATATCATGGAACCTTCCCTCTCTCTGTGATAGACAAGACAAGACTCTCTGTGATAGAGAAAATAATCGTCAAGTTGGTTGATTACATTATAGCATACCTTCTTATGCCTGTTACATATGTTTGCACAAAACTAGTATACACTTTCATGCACATTTTTAATGGCGCAGGGTATAACAATGTTCTCCCTGCCCAACTTGGATTGGTTAGTCAGACTTGGGTTCAGAGTGGGATTTAAGTATGGGTCTCAGTTGGGATTCGGGACTGGGACTAGAACTTGTGTTTGGAGTTTGGGTTTCGCTGGCAGCGTTATTTTGATAAGCGTGTAAGTGCACAGATTGAATTAATTAGGCTCCGGGAACGGAGCAAATGAGCAGGAACTGGGGAATAGGGAACTGGGGAACTGTTAAACTAGGGATCGGGTAGCGGGAAATGTTTAACGACTAACTGTCTGTGCGAGTGAGATAGCAGCTGTTGTTGCATATTGTTTGCTCATTTCACCAACACCCACAACTTGGCCACAAAAAACTGTGTTTTGACCCTAATCAAGTGTCGTAAAAGTTGTGTTTGTGTTGCTTTTCGGACTTTTAATTATGGCCTTACCTACTAACCATGTCCGTGTCTATGTTGTTGTTGTTGTTATTCTCACTAGCAGGGCTAAAATTAATTAGCCCAGTCCAAAATGAAATTTCATTCGTCGTCGCCTTTCCAACAATTTTTGTTCGCCTCTTTCTACATTTTCATTTCCATTTCCACTGTCATTTCCATTTCCTTTGCTCGAAAAATGAGATTTTAATTAATTCAGTTATTAGCCTAAATATATGTTTTTATAATTATGATTATACCAGGCACACACACATATACATATATGGATATACATATATAGAGGGTGTTCACCTGTCTATATACGCATGAAACTCGTTACTAAAACAACTGCCTATGAGTACGTATGTTAATTATTTTAGGGAAAATACAGTTTATCATTTAGGGCAACTAATTATACCTAACTATACTTATGTCCATGCATCTATATTAAATGAGTCACCAGCTTTGTAGGATCTTTTACAGTTTTTCTTTACTCAAATGTATTATCGATTAAGAAACTGAGCCCGAAATCGGGATTTGTATTGTAAATGTTTTTAGACCTTTACATAGTCCTAAGTGTTTTCAGTCTAACACCTTTTACCATGTAGATAATATATTTTAAATACATGTGTTTTAATCACGTTTTGTTCTCAAAACTTCAAGTAAACTTAATTTGCTTCAATTTGCAGACAATTTTGTTTGTGATAAGTTTTATTACAAAAACAATTCCAAATATTCAAAAGCTCTTATTTTACATTTTACTCAACATTTTACTCTAATTTTCTAAAGAAGTAGAAGACTTTAAATTTAATTTTAAAATGTTTTATTTAATTAAAAAACAAAATCGAGCAAAATTTTGACTTGTGAAAGTTGTCAAATTCTGTTATAACCGATTTTCATTTTGATTCAAATTCAATCTTAATTTTCTTCTATAATAATTTTTACTTTTCCCAATATTTTTGATTTTTTTAACATATTTTTCTAGACATACAGCAGATATATTTTATAGGGTCAACTAAAAGAGGTAAATGTGGATACTATAAGTTGTAAAACATATGTCCGGAGATTATTTAAAATTGCAAATTACCCTGCAAGCTATAACTTATGATAATTTCATGTATTATTATTTTCCAATTAACTGACACAAATATAGTTCCATTATTAACCGTAAACTTCTTTCTTAGCTGCCAGTCTGTCCAGTTAGTTTGAATTCAATCGAAGGCCGTAATATCGATTTAAAATTTGCGCTGGCCGAACACCTCCTTGGCCACTTTCCCTCCCTTTCCGATTCCCTCCCCTCCCCAAGACTTGGTCCCGCAGAGACACGCCATCATTTCAACAGCTGGTAAATTTTCCATTCAATTAGAAAATGAAAATCAAATAGAGGTTGCAAAAAGACACGACGCGACGTCCACAACGACCAATGGCTATGGAAAAATACCCCCGGGGAGCCATGAAGGAAAGGTGGGAAATGGGAGTGGAGCAGCCCACATGGCAAACGGAAAAGCTCAAAGGTTAAGTTGAAAATTTAAACTTTATAGCTGCGACTGAGGCAGGAAAACGCTCACGCCCAGATGAACACGCCCCCTGAGTGTGTCAGGGGGAGGGAGGAGGGAGAGGGGGAGCTATTAGTTCCCAGGAAAGAGGCAACAAATTGAATGATACAACAAACATGCCCCATGAGCACGCAATGTGGAAGAGAGACAACTGCAATTAATATTCGCTTTTCACTGCATAATTCATTGGCCAAGTTAGGAATGAATTCAAGCGTGGAGAAGGGGTTGAAGCGGGTGGGGGTGGATACTAAATATTGGCTAGTTATAGTTTCATTAGGAGTGGAAAGTAGAAACCGTTAATGATTGTTACCTGCTGTCGCATTGCTTCATTGCTTTTCCGCTTTTCCGCTGGTAATTAAAACTATCCCTAGGATCGAAACGAAACATGGCCGAAACACACATAACGGAAGCGCATGGCAACGTTTAGCATTAGCCGCCATTTTCGGACAAAGGAGAGAGAGGAGAGAGGGTGAGAGGATTAGAGTTCTGGGGGTTAAATGGCAATGCCTGGCAACCATTTGCTGCAGACTTGACCTGGCTAATTAATAAGCGGCTTGCGTGTCTGTCAAATTATGAATTTATTAGCCAGCTTATTTAAGAGTGTAATTTGGCTAATTCCAAAGGGGCAGCAAACTCAACTCCGATCGATCTAAGGGGGATAAAAAGAGAGGGACAAGTTTACAACTTTATCATAATTAAACAGCTTTCTGTGGTCATAAAAGGCAAGTGTGTATCTGATTCTCATCGGGAATTGGCAAAAGGCTCTTAGAGGCCTGCACTTCATTAACATGGCCGAAAGGCGAGTTTGAGCCATAAATGCAAAAGGTCCCCCATCCCCCATCCGCATCCCCATCCCCTCATCATCATCGATACATTAGCATTAAAAGCCACTTAAGCTGCGACAGGAGTTCCCCCCTCAACCTCAGCTCACTTTGTGTGGCTCCTATTCACATGCCACATGCCCCATGCCGAGGCACGTAATTATAATACGCCATTAGGAAGTCGGACGGCGCTCGTTTTAGCAAATCAAAGAGCGGTCTAGGCCAGTTCCCAGTTCTCTACAGTTCTCTGCAGTTCTCTGCAGTTGTCGATGCTCCATCGGGGACCCCAAATGAGGCAAAAATTAAATAATTTAATCTTGTTATTGCTGGAAAATCAAGTTGTTGACTTAAAAATCAACTCGCGTGAAGATCGTGCAGCTTGGTTGGCCAGCTACAACAAAAAAACACAACAAAACGAAGAAAACCGGTCCAAGGTTGCAAGAGCTCTGGGGCAAGGATCCAGAAGACACAAACACACACACACACACATGCAACTCTTATGACTTCATAATCTTAATTAACGTTTTCGCGTTTGCTTGCCCCACTCGGAGTGGACTCAGGTAAACGCCTAAGTGCAGTCCCGAGTCTCCAGTCTCCAGCCTCCAGTCACCAGCAACAGATCCAATCCGAGTCCCAGTCCCAGCCCCAATCAAGTGAAGTTGTAGCCAAAACGTGTTGTGGCTGTGCCTCGATCGTGTTTAATAAATGCGTGGCAGGTAGAAAGCTGCAACCACGACATGCTACCCTCTCGATTCCCTCCCGATTCCCTAGTCACCAGTTAGCAGTCAACAGCAGTCTCGATTTGACCAGTTCACTGCAACGAGGACCAGTTGGATCTCAATTGCGTTCTCTCGATCTAAAGTAGAGGAAGGGTAGCAGACTTGGGATACAGATAGGGGTAAGGTAAGAGGGTAAAGAGGGTAGACCCTTATGTATCCGAGTGTTGCTTTGCTTAATGATGCCTGGAATTCAGCATGGCCGAACCAGCTAAAGAGCTCGTTGCTCGTTTATTGAATGTGTTTTGCTTTTTTTCTTCTTCTTTTCGCTCTCTGGTTTTAGCCCTCTTCTTTTTTTCGTGCCTTAACTGCAAATGCTTGGCAATAAAGATATTTGCGCAAATATTTTGGACAGAACTTACAGAACAACAACAACAACAACGAGACCCACAAAAAAATAAATGAAATGGAGCAATTTGCTGGATGACCAAAAAGGGAATCGGGGCTAAAAAGCAATCAAGAAATTCTACCAGCAGAATCAGCAGCAATCAACTGGCTATAATCCTAAATACGGGTATTTATTCTTTCTCAACCTATAGATGATTTCTATAAAGTAAAGAACTTCTTTAGCAGCTATTTATTAGACTTCTAAATTGCTAAAAAACTATAACGAGCATGATTAATTTTCAAATTTTATACGAATGCAAAAACTGTTTTACCCAGACAATGTAACATTTTTCAAATACTAAACTTAAGCAATGATCGAAAAGAACTTTAGTCAATAATCTCTGAATAAGTTTTTACAAGAAACCAATAATTAACTTATAAATTAATTTTCTTTTAATCTATTCTCTTAATGCAGGTATTTCAATCAATCTCAATCTATAAATAGATTCTTGTTGATCTTCTTAGTTTACAATTATTCAGTTGAAGTCAGTGACTGTAAAAAATATAATTTAGCAAAATATCTGTCGATTTTTGTTATAAAAGTAAGCCGAAATTGTGAGTTAATAAGTCTTATATCTTTGATTAAAATTAACTCACGCTTTTTACTTATATTATAAAAATTAATAGAAGTAATTACTTAATTGTATATTTTTTGTAAAGTTAAAATTAGTTCGTGTTTGTACTACACGATAAAATCATAAAAATTTCGTCGAATTTTATGTAGAAATGATAAGCTAAACATTGCTTTATATTAGCAATAAATTCTTTGTTTTGATGATTTGTATTTTGTAATTAAATGTATCTCTTTTTGTTTAACTGGTGCAATAATAAATTCATCAGAAGATTTTTTTAAAACTTTTTGTTAAAACACTTTTATTACCAACAATTTTATCACTCTATTTCATTAAAAGCTAATGCTTCAGTTAACACAACTTTAGAAAGAATTACCCTTAACTATTTTATTTCATTTGATAAGTTTTGTATACCCAATAGTCTACCTATTTTTGCCTAAAGGAGTGAGGAACTGTTGGGTGGAGAGGAGAAGGACGTGCTGTGAATTTCTCTGGCAAATGTTTCATAAGAACATTTATTTTTTTATTATTAAAAGGCATTTATCATACGAATGTGTGGCCTGTCAATGGATGTGTAGCCGGTACTTAACCACAAATGTTGCCACAACATCATCCTCGTGCCCATTCCCATCTCCATCCCCATCCAGAGACACATTCACATTCACATATCCTCATCGACATCCTCGTAAATCCACTCAGCACAAAATGGCGCTCAACGACATTCGTTACAGCATCTGTGGCAAGTTGGGATGTGGCAACTGGCAAGTGGCATGAGTGGTAAAGGGGGGCGTAACGTTTGCTCTTAGCCAGGGTCGGAAAATTGCGTGCGTGTGGAAAAAAGATGTGAGAACTACTTGGCTGATTTACACGCTGTGCTAACGAGGGGTTGAGTTTGAGTTTGAGTCTTAGCCAGCTTAGTTGAGTGTCGAGGGGTTGTCGGATTGCTGTTGCCATGACAGCCGTCGTCATCAAATGGCAACCACATCCAGGTTCACTTTCCAGATCCAGGTTCAGGCTCAGGCTCAAATCCAGATCCATATCCATGTAACAACTGACAATGATATTTAAGTGGATTGTGGTTTGGATTTGTCATTGCTTTCAGTGTGTGTTGAGTGTGTGTGTGTGTGTGTGTGGAATGCCAATTGTTGTTGTTATTGCTATTAATGAGCTAGTTACTGAAGCTGGACTTCTACTTCTTGGAAGTGCGGAAATGCTCGTAATGTGTTGGTGAAAGTGCGACAGCTGCTTGACTGCGTAAGTGGGCCGACTAATTGCCCATGAATACCCTCCATGAGTACCCATTCCACTCCATGAATACTCACTCTTCTCCATGTATTCACATCACAGCTCATGTGAGCATCGTTGGGAAAATAGCAGCTGGAGAATGCCAAAAGAGATGGAGAATTGTCAGATGGAGATGGAAACTGTGTCTTGGCAAGTGTTATTATTATTATTATATATTCTGGATTACAGTAAAAAGCTGCTTAAAAAGAACTCGGCGGGATGGAAGGAAGGACTCTGAAAGAATCGAGTTGTAATATATAGAAATGACAGATTAAGCAACTAACATCTTTAGTTAGTACTATTCTACAGACTAAACTAAACAAAACTAGCATGAACAGTATTAGAACATGAGGAAGAGACTAATAACAAAGATCTATAGTCCTTAGAATGTTAATATATATACTTGTAGATAATAATAAGAGTACTTTAAAGCTGCCTCTAACGATCTTATTATGTTTGCAGGAAAATTTCTTAGTTATATCTAGAGTGTTTCTATAACATCTTAAATTTCACCCAATTTATTCTCAGTCTTAAAAAACATAAACAGATATGATATTAAGATTAGAATATTTTTACTGTGTAGAATTTTGTATTACTACTCAACAGAAAAGTAGAAATTTCTTTCACAAATTATTCTTTGTTGCTAGTTAGTATAAAAATAACTAATATAACTCTTAGTAGCTGAAATACTTAAAGGTAATCAACAACAGTCTACAGTTAACTTTTACTATCCAATGTTAACTAAAATCAAATTTTAGTAGCTCTCACTTTGATGAACGAAATGTCAGTTTAATATCTTTTTTTTGCTAATTGGAAGAAGCCTGTTTAAGCCCAAAGCTTTGAAAACTTTGCCAAGTTTACAGATTGACCAAAAATTTACGATTTTGACAGTTGCTCGAGGCAAAGAAACTAAGTTTTTGTTGGTTTATTTTACTTTTACGCTTTGGAGAATTGATTGAAAAATTGTTGGCATTTGACACGCCATTTTGTGCATATTAAAAGATAGAGCGAAAAGTCAACAACGCCCCAAAGCGGCCCA
The DNA here is from genome assembly GCA_037043535.1 of Drosophila putrida. NCBI lineage: Eukaryota > Metazoa > Arthropoda > Insecta > Diptera > Drosophilidae > Drosophila > Drosophila putrida. Next base: position 144,903 of record JBAMBI010000148.1, read on the forward strand.
AATGACAGGGCCAAGAAGAAGAGGAAGAAAGAGTAGAAGGAGGAGAAGAGGGCAAGACGAACTAAATGCCCGCCAGGCAAATGGCATGCAAAAGGAGACAAAAGGAACAAAAAAGGCAAAAAAAGAGCTGAAAAATTGAAAGCGACTCCTTTTGTGGCAAGAGATTACATTAATGCGGCGATTACAAGACTGAGAATTATAACAAATGGATATTGCGGCAAATACGCTTTTCAATTTCCCAAGCGAACAGCGCCATCTAACTGTGCATCTGTAGCTGTAACTGTGTATCTGTATCTGTAGCTGTGGGCTTTGTATCTGTGAGTTTTGTATCTATTGATTGTTTGCGCAGAACTATGAGATTATTAGCACTTGGTTGCAGCTGCCACAGGCACACACAGCATATTGCAACGCCCTCCAACAACACACACACACAGAGACACAGAGAGACATAGAGGGGAATCGAGGGGGACGATTGCGTGTTGTACGTCCATTTTCGAAATTTTGCTGCTTCATCATGTTGTGGCAACATCGATATGGCATGGCGTTGCATGTAATCTCTCTCGTTCTCTGACTGGCTGATGATCCCAAAGTACGTAAATATACACAACGATTGGTTTTTAGGGTTTCATCTGCTCGTCAGCAGCAGCAGCAGCATCATCATCATCAACAGCAACAGCAACAACAATAACAACAATAACAACTGGCAACATTGGAAAATTTATGGCCTCTGGCATTAGAGAACATCGGTTTTAGTTTTCCCAAAAAAATAAAAACCAATCTTTCCCTTCTCTTCCCTCCTCTCCTCTCCGTGTTCAACCCCCGCCACAAGCACATTATCAATTTCAATTTTTGGTTGTTTGATTGCCCTAATGTCTTTTCCAATTGTGTGTGTGTGTGTCTTGGTGTGTGTGTGTGTGTGTTCACAGCATGACGGTTGAACATGTTGTAATTTGTTTGGTCTGCCAGGATGCGGCAAACATCATTTATAACGCATCGTATTCAATATGGAGGCGCCTCGTCGCACATTTGCCAAAAAACTCACAGATAGCATTTATCAAGACCAAAATAAAAAAAGGGGAGAAAAAATAACAAATAAAAAAAAAGAGCTCCACTTCTACTTCCCATTTCAATTCCACTTTCAACTTCCACTTTACTTATCAGACAGACACTAAAATTGAAGTGGGACTTCTGCATTTGGCTAATGGAGTGCCGCAAAGGAAACTCGAGATGGAGTTGGATTTGGAGTTGAAGCAGCCACAAAACGTTGCACAGTGGGCTTATATAGAAAATCAAATAGACAAACTAAAAATAAATAAATAAAATATTAATATTAATAAACTAATTATTAATATTAATTAATACACAACATTATAGCTAAGAGTTGTAAAGAATAATTCATAAACAATAACTTTAAATAAATTACTTATTCTGTTTTAGGTATGAGACTAAACAATTATTAGTTCGTATTAATACTAAGCAAAAACTAAATTATAAAATACACAGAGTATGATTGGAAAGATTTCTACTTCCTTTCAAATAAATGAAAGAATTAATACCATTAAATAAATAAATTATGCTGAACGGTGTTGATAATTTTGATAATATTCTCTTATGTTTAAAAAAGTAGTAACATTTAATTGAATACAGTAAACACAATGAATCCAATATAAACAATATGTTTAGTAATAATATTTAGTTATTTATAATAATTTAGTACCAATAATAAAGCGCTTAAACATGTCTTATGAATATTGACTCGATAGATTGTTATGATTTCAATAAATAATATCAAATTTGTAATGAAAATTTTAATATAAATGCGAAATGTTTATTTTTATAGAATAATAGAGATTGCTTTAACAATAATTATTTTATTAAAATGATCATTATGTAACTATGTTTTTTATACTTTTATGCTTTTTTACAACTAAACTTACTATTTTTTAATAATTATAATAAGAATATTAACAAAATTGACTCTTCTTTTGCTTGGACTTCAGTTAAGATAAGTTAATATTTCCTTGGCCATTCCTGAACTGTTAGTCTTAATTATGAGTGGGAAGTGCAATTGTTGTGCCCATTGTTCAAAGATTATTACCTGCTGCCATTTGTGGAGTTCATGTCGAAGTGTAGACCAAAGACGGGGCTAAAGATGGAGCTGAAATTGGAGTTGGAGTTGGAATTGGAGTTTGAGTTGGAGTTAAAGATGGAGCTGGAGAGTCTGTTGGTGGGTCTGTTTGGTCTGTGCCTATTTGGAAACTCCACGCCCCGACTCGCTTGCATATTCATAAACTTTGTTTAGTTCTTTTTATGGTCAGTCCATGTTCGAGTATCTTTTTCTTTGGCAGTTGGACTGCCAGACTGGACTGGAGTGGACTGTGGACTGGGATGTGAACGTCTCTATAGCATATAAACAAAATTAGGAACTGTCTGTGGCGCATATGGCCAGACGCCATATTAAAAGCGATCTGTTAAGCAGACGACTGCAACAATACTATACCAACTGCTGTTGGCCAAGTTAATTGCAGCTGCCGTTTTTCGTTTAACGTTTTACCTTTAACGTTTACCGTTTTCGGGCTGCACATTAATGCAAAGTATGGCCAGAAACAGAAACAGAGGCCATGTAATTGGTTGTTGCTTTTCGAGAATTCAATGGCAGCAACAACAAATCAATCATCGATCAATCGATCATCCAACGATCATTCAACTTGGCCTAGAACAACCACAACGATCAAATGTATTTTGTTTATTCTCTTTAGTATTGGGAACAATCAAAAATGCGGCGAAAGATCATAAATTAAATGCGAGTCTCGTTTTATAACCAAATATATGCGCATTTCAGCGTTGTGTTTTCTTTTTGGGGGATCGATCCGGCAACTCGACCATATAATACAACATATTGTATTATTATTTATGTTTATGGTTTTCCATGTGACTCTCGAGGCCCTCGGGCAACTCCATTTTGCCTCCGTTCCTACCCAGACCCTATCGACATCGCCATCGCCATCTCCAGCTTCAGCTTCACCTTCAGCTCCATTGACTTTTCAATATGGCTGTCGTCGATTTTGGTAAAGACTCCTCCGAGTTCTTCTGCTCCTCCTTCTCCTCCTCCTTCTGCTCCTCATCAATGTAGATAGTCATATTTGTTGTTGTTAACGATTTAACGATTTTCGATTTTACAGCCTTTTCTTTTTCCATACATTTTGACCAAAATGAAAACAAGAGAAGAGAAGAAAAAAATCTCGACGTGCTCGTAAAATATTGTTGACAAGTTCCTTTTCTCCTTCTCCTTCTTCTCCTTCTTCTTTGCAGCTTTTGTATTGAAATGAGTTTGTGATTATATATGAATGTATATATAGTATACTTGGCCAGAATTTGCTGTTAACTGTTTCCAATTGCGCATAAAATTTTATAATCTTCACATTCCCATCCAGATGTTTTATGACCTCCACTTTTCGATCCAAAAAACCCACAAAAATCTCGCAGAAACAAAGCCAAATCGATGCCAATATCAAATGGAACGAATAACAACAAAAAAAAATAAATGCTAAAGAAAAATCTGAAAAACGAAAACGTTTATAATATGGCTCATAAAATTAGTGAACATGTTAATGGTTGATTGGGGATCATATATCTTACGACTGTTCCAACTGAACGACTGGAACATACCTCGCAGGCATTTCGATATTTGCTTTTCAGCTTTTTAGATTTCAATAAACTGGGCCATAAACCTGATTGGTTTGTGTTGAAAAGATCATAAAAAACTGAACGCTGAAAGCAGCTCCCAAAAAACATGTAGATACATCTAATATAATTTAAGTATTTTCCTCCAGCTATAAATATGCAAAAAATTCTATTCTGACTTGTTGTAATCTCCAGAATTTATAGGTACAAGCATTATATAGGTTTGTAGAAGGCAAAAGCATGTATTTGTTGATTAAATATATTTGAAAATCTTTACTTCTCACTTCAACTCAAGATTTCGATACTGTGAAAAGAAATTGCATTAAATTTTTAGCTAGTTAAGTTAAAAATATACCAACTAATATTTATTTAATTTACTGCTTCCTAATACTACAAGTACTGAACATAGTATTTAAGTAAAGCATTAGTCAAAGTAGTTTTAACAATAACAAAAGGACAAAAGTTTCTCAACAGAAATGCATTGAAGAACTTGAAAAAAGAAGTTTACTTATTAAATAATAGCATATTTAGTTTATTCATTCCAACATAAAGAGTCAAAGACACAGGTTGCTAGTACTCAAATGTACTTACATAGTTTATTTTATAATTTATCTAATGTAATAAAATAATCCCAATATAATCCAAAAGGATTCTTTAAGAAACTTTTATTATATACAGTATTTTATTAACATAAATATAATTTGTTACGGATTAAATAGAATCATATTTAGTTTACTAATTCCTAATTTACTAAATCCAACAGGCATCTTTAGCCAGCTTTTAATATGTTATATTTTATTAACATAAATATAATTTGTTAAAGAATAAACAAAACAAATAGAAACAATGTTAATTGTGGTTCTTTCTTCACTTTCTCTGAAGTTACATAACTTTATTGGCTTTGTTCTCAGAATACTTCCTACTTTTGATGACGTTGAATGTCTGTCAATTTCCTATGCTCTAGTTTGGCTTAAATCTGCCTAAATTGGATCGCTTATTTTGGGCCATTACATAGGCCCAAATGTTCAGCACATTGGGCAACAATCATTTGGCTGTCAAATTTCTTGACATTTAAGTTTTTCATGGCGAAGGAAATGTGACACATGCCTCCAGTTTTCTACAGGGGGGAAAATCCTTTGGCAGGGCATTACTCATAGCTGACTTGTACAGTTGTTGTTGTTGTTGTTGGTGTTGCTGTTGTTGTTGGTGTGGCACAATTTAATAGCTGAAGCATATTATAACGCAAATTATTATTTCAGTCAAGAATGATGAAAACATTTGAGTCACGCAACAATTTTTGGCCAAACAGGACAACAGAAAAACTCAATTTGCCATCAGCCACAATGTTTTTTTTTATAGAGACAAGCTAACGGGTGTACGGGGATTCCAGGAAGTCTTCTTCTTCTCCTCAACTTCTTCTTCTTCTTCTTGGCGACTGGCAAGTGTCACTATGTTTTTTTTCTTAATGAAATTTGTTTGGGTTTTGTGACAGAATTGGTTTTGTTCCTTGCATTTGGCCAAAACACGTGTCCTGCTGTGTTGCTTCCCCTATTGTCCCGTTGTCCTTTTGCCCCTGCAGCAGCTCCTGCCTCCTGGCTATCACATTGTATGCACTTTTTGCAAACAGGATGCGTTTTTGTTATTATTTGCCTAACCGCACAGAAGTCAAAATGGGCCAAAACAAGGCATTGTCCTAGCGTTCCATTGTCCATTGTCCTGTGGCTAACCGTAAATATTGGCCAAATGTTTTGCCAACTAAAACCGCTTAAAAGGCAAATCTGCTTAGTACACAGCGAAAAAAAAGTGGGAATTAAAGGGATAAAGTCAGTCTAAGCGGAGTCAAAAGTAAGCTGATCTTTAAATTTTGCTAAAACGAGCATAAAATACTTAATTTAAGTACAGCTTTCATTTCAATATAATTTCAGAAATGTATTCTAAAATGTAACAAAAAAGTTCAAAATAAAATCAAGAAATTTTAATTTAATATAGATATACATATTTTTAAAGAATATTTCGCAATTAAATACTAATTAAACTCAAGCTTAAATTTAGTAATATGAACTTAACTTTTAATTTCCTTCACAAATTTAATTCCAAGAGTAACTTAATAAACTCAATCTGGTATCTATAATTAACTTAAGTTTGGAATAGACGTTTCTCTATGTGAAGAAATGAAAGTCGAGATACCTTACTATATCTATCTCTCTCTCTCTCTCTCTCTCTATCTCTCTCAGTCTGTTCATTATGTAATTGATTTTATAGCTCGCAATGTTATTTGTTGCGTAGTTGTTTGTTCGACTGTCCACAATACGAGGCCTAATGATGAGTGTTTGCAGCCTCCTGTCTCTATATTCTATTGCTTCTTCTTCTTCTTCTTGATTTTGTGGATTGTCCTGTGCTCCTGTGTTTTCAGTCCCTGCACATCTGCCGCCCGGGGGATTTATTTAATTTGCTGACATCGAGCCTGGCCATGATGGCAACGGCAACGGCTGTGGCATTATCCTGATTTCCACTTTTATTGCCTTAGTTTGTTGTCAACTCCTGTATCCCCTACCCCTACCCCATCTTCCTCTCCTCTATCCTATCTCCTCTGGCCATTGTCAGCTCGTGTCCTGACTGCGATTTTATTACTGTTGACTTTTGGCCATCAGGCTGCCGTTTTTCCCCTCTCTCCTCTCCTCTTCTCTGTCCATTGTCCGGCCTATTTTCTCATATTGTAGTTTTTCTTTTAACTTTTCTTTTTGCGTCCAAAAATTAATTTGCTTTCATATAAAAACTTTGTGCGCGTGCTGTTTGCTTCTCCCATTTGTGGCTTCCCCTCTTCCCCTCCTTGTTCTCCATTTCCTCTTCTTCCTCTTATTCTCTCTCGCATGTTGTTTCCTTTTTCTCTGACTATATGTTCTTTATTGCTTTAGTTTTTGCAGCTGTTGTTACTTATGAACGAACTCAAAATCATAAATTCCAGTGAATATCAAAAAAAATTACATAAATGGGCAATTTATTTTTATATGTATTACGATTACAAATAATCTGAATATATTTGAATAGAGTGAGTTATTCAAGTGCACATCATTGAATATATATTTTTATTATGAATATATTATGTTATGGGCGTACAGTATTTGGTTTTATTCCTTAACTTACTTACTTACTCTTTAAATTAAACTTTAACTTAAACATTTAATTTTTAATTATTTATTTTAAATGCAATAATTCGAATTTAAATTTCAAACTTTATTCATAAATGTTGATTGCTTTTGTCAGCTGCTACTAGTTGACGTTAAATAAATAAATAAATTAATTAAAACATAAGTTAATAAATAAATAGATAAATAATCAAATATATAATAGATAAATAAATAAATAGACCAATTAAAAGTGCCAATCAGTATTTAAGACCCTTCAAAGATTTCTTTCAAATCTATCTTTAATTTTCAATGAGAAAATAATAAGTTTTATTTAAAATTGTATATCTTTTTTTTATAGATTTCAAATAGTTAAACAATTTATCCTAGTTCCACATACAAAACAATTTTTCCTATTTGACTGATCCTTGAACATCCAAAGTTATAAGAGCTGGCTGACAGAGAAGTCGGAAATTTTTGAGTAAATTGGAGTCAAAGTTTATATATTAGTTTGTAAAGAAAACTTTATTATTTTTCCCCCTTCCTATGGCCAATTTCACACCCAAAATAGCACACTTTCTATGTACTTTTAAGTTTCCTAATAAGCTTCCTTACATCCCAAAAAGACGTCTTGTTAAAATCTCCATAAGATTTAACACCACATCTCAATGAAGAATTGCAGCAGAGTTATAAAAGAAGACAAATATTTGGCATGCTTATCAAATTGGAAGCAGCTCAGCAGCTGTCAACCCTTTTAGGCCATGGTAAGAGTTAACAGAAATTGGCCACAAACTGAATCCCAACTCATTGTCAGATGAGCGATTAGCAATTTGCATGAGTCAAAATATTGACTTAATAAATGCGGAGGGGGGAAATATAAAAAACGATGCCAAATTTTGGCAACATGAAAAAAGGTGCCAAAAGCAATCATTAGGCCAACGCATCAGAGAGTTGGCCAAGATGCGGCATCATTAAAAAGCGTTAATTAATTTTATTTTATAATTTCTTTTGGGTTTCTTTTTTTTTGATTTGGAATTCTCCAAAGTCATCCCTCAAATGAGGGCCCAGCCTTTTGGGTGGTCTCTTCAATCGCATAAATCTGTAAATGAGCAAACGAATATGAATGCGAATATGTGATTGTGAATGCGAGTGTGAGTGTGAGTGTGAATCGGTATGTGAATGAGATGTGCGAAGGCGGCGCCTCTGAAGCTGTAAGTGGCCAAAACTGACACTCTGACTTGAAGTTTGACTTTAACAACGATTCCAACACCCATGGCTAATTGATCAACTCCCAGCGGGCAACTGATTTGGGTATGCCAACAAATTGGCCAAATTAATTTGGCCTTTTTGCTTGGCCCCATCTCATTGTGGTTGTTATTGTTGTGAACTGTTTTGACTGCCAGCGACGCGTGCGCTTTGCGCTCGTGAAATTCAAGAAAATTAATTAAAATAACAATGTAAATTTCCATGAACTGAGTAGCGCTCAAGATCTCTCTTTTTTCTCTCTTTCTCTGTCTCATTCTCATTGAGTTTCTCAAGTTGCGATGACTGTCTTCGGTTTTACGAACTGTCAGCCATGTCAGTCATAAAACCTTGTTTATGTGCACCTTTATTTCCATATGGCTCTCAATGGGGTCTATCCACCATCCGCTGTCCACCATCCACCATTTCCATTAGTTCACTGCGTCAGCTGTCTCTATCTTCTCCCTGTTTCTCCACTCTCCATCTCCATCGCTTCTCCCACTCTTCTACATTTATTGCCTTTGGCCATTGGGTCAGTGATAAGCATCATAGCCGTCGGAGCAACCAGCCAATAAAATGTCACGATGCAACTCCGATAAGCACCTGTTAGCTCCGCTTTCCTCTCCACTCTTCCCTCCTCCATTCACTCCTCTCTCTCTCCTTTCTTTCTGTTCGCTTGGCTGCTCGGCTATTCAGTGGAAAAGTTATTGGTTTTCCGCTGTCCGAAGCCAAGCAACCTGTGTGTGTATATAAAACGCACTATTTTATATACAAGCCAACAATAAATTCTGGCCTCTGTCTCAGCCTATTTTCCTCTCTCTATCTCTCTCTCTCACACACTCCATTTCCCTCTCTCTTATTCCTTGTCTTTACTCTTTTTCTTCTGTGGTTAGTTTTATTATCCTATTTAAGCCACATTAAAATCAACGGGGTGCGCGACATTTGACAACAATTTATTGGACGTTAATGTTTTGCCGCCAAGTTGGTAACAGTTGGTAACAACAACAACAACAAGCACAACAGGAACAGCAACAACAACAGCAACAATAAACACAACAGGAACAACAACAAGACGGGGGGTAAACAGCCTCTTTGGTAAATTCCAATGGGTGCGGCAGCTTCAAATGGATCCGAAATTCTCATATCGATACGGGGGCAAGGGGAAAACAAAGGTTGGATAACATTTGGAAGATTCTTTATCTCCATTTTTTATTTTCAATTTGTTTCTATCATTTTGGGACAATCTGTTAATGACGGAAATACTTACAGGAAAAGGATCTAAATGCGTATCGATTATTTTTAGCTTCTACAACTATTAACTAAGTACATTTTAAATTGGTAAATTATGCGAAATTTCATTTATAAAAATTTGTACAAACGTTCTTTTTGTGGTATTACAGGAATCTGCTTTTTGTCTTCAACTCTAACATATGGAATTTAGGATTTTCCAATTGACTATTTGTGTTCCTAAGTAACTATAACTATTCCAACTCGATTGAACTGCTTTTAAATAACAATCTGGAAACTTTTTAATATTTAATAATATATTTAAGAGTTATAAATATTTAATAATTCTTTAATAATATTATTTCTACATTTAGTTATAATATTAATATATAAAGTTGGCAGTCCCGAGGTTCAAAAGACTTCTAATTTGCATAACTCTGGCAACACTTAACTGATTTGAATGTAGAATGTCATAGTTTGATTCTATATTGAAGTATATAATGTTTTCAAAAATTTATTTATTAAATTAGCTTCTTAATAGTTATCTTATATTTTGTGAAAAATTTCAATTGTATAATTCTATATTAAAAACCCTGTTATATGTATATATTATATGTATATATTATACTAATTTTGGCACCAAGAGTTGATTAAAAGTACAAAATCAAGATTCAAAATTTTTTTTTTCTGAAAAAGTAAAGGGGGGACCCTTACCTAAAATTCCAACAAAATCGAAAAAATCGATTTCTGAAAAAATATCTATCTTTAAATGTAGAACAAATTTATAGATCAAATCATGCCTAAAATGACATTCCGTATTAAAATCGGGCAAGATTTGACAAAGTTACGCGAGTTTGAAATCTGGTGACCCTGGGGACTGGAAACTTTACAAGTCAAATTTTTTGTCAGTTTTGGCATGATTTTTTACAAAAAAATGAAACTCCTCAGAATCAACTTTAAAGTGTTGTTTTATACTAATTTTGGCACCAGAAGTTGATTAAAAGTACAAAATCAAGATTTAAAATTTTGAAAATTTTTTTTTCTGAAAAAGTAAAGGGGGGACCCTTACCTAAAATTCCAACAAAATCGAAAAAATCGATTTCTGAAAAAATATCTATCTTTAAATGTAGAATAAATTTATAGATCAAAGCATGACTAAAATGACATTCCGTATTAAAATCGGGCAAGATTTGACAAAGTTACGCGAGTTTGAAATCTGGTGACCCTGGGGACTGGAAACTTTACAAGTCAAATTTTTTGTCACTTTTGGCATGATTTTTTACAAAAAAATGAAACTCCTCAGAATCAACTTTAAAGTGTTCTTTTATACTAATTTTGGCACCAGGAGTTGATTAAAAGTACAAAATCAAGATTTAAAATTTTGAAAATTTTTTTTTCTGAAAAAGTAAAGGGGGGACCCTTACCTAAAATTCCAACAAAATCGAAAAAATCGATTTCTGAAAAATAACTATCTTTAAATGTAGAACAAATTTACAGATCAAATCATGACTAAAATGACATTCCGTATTAAAATCGGGCAAGATTTGACAAAGTTACGCGAGTTTGAAATGTGGTGACCCTGGGGACCTGCGGTAAAGAATTTCTTTTGTATAATTATTTCCTCATTTGAATATTTCAAATTTATTACAATTAATTTTTACAGAAATTATGCTTGTTTGGTTCCCAGCACTAGAGAGAAAGAGAAGGAGATGGAGGAGAGGGGAGACTAACACCCCTATATGCAACACTCGAGGGTTTCGTCATGCCCACTTATCGTCTATTGAGGCAAGCGCCCGCACAGCTTGCAACAGTTGCAAGTTGTGTCGCAAAAGAGGCAGAAATTAGAAAGGGAACGGGAGAGGGAAATGTTCATGGCGGCAGCCATTTTGTTTTGAGCTACTCTCAGTTGAGCAAACATTTTAATTGCCACCCTTAAATGTAATCACGAGGTGGTTGAAATTGAAATTCATAACAAACTCAATCCAAGTCAGCCCCTTTTTACTTTTGTGAGACTCAATCTCATTATGATTATGTCATTTGCTTTAGAAAATCATACAACGGATTCCGGAAATGAGCAGAAACAACTTTTCTTATTCCCTTATTCTCTTTTCCCCCCTCGGGGTGTATCTATTTGTGGATTGTGTTGTGAGACATAATTTAGATTTCTGTTTGGACTTATTAGCGTGCACAAATCAATTCTCAAAGGATTTGCTGAACAAATCCTTTGCGCCCTTTGTGGCTTTTATATATGCCTGGTTGGTCTTACCAGGATGTGTGGCCTTTGATTTATGTCACGCGTCCTGGGAAATTGCCAGATAGAGTAACTGAGAGAGAGAGAGGTGGTGAGGGGAAAAAAGGGCTGCGAAATGCGTTGTTTGACTTTTGGGCTCGTTTATTGCCATGATAAACGACAGCGCAGTTTGTGATTCCGATTCACATTCAGATTCAGAGATTCGACAGGGTTCGAGTGTCATCCTGTTATCCTGCAATGTTGAGCATCAACAGCAAATGGAAAATGGGAAAAAGGAGTGGAAAAAAAGGCGCAAATTTGTCAGCTTGGCACGTACGAAATCTTCTTCTTCTCTGGGAAAGTTGAATAACCGCAGTCGTAGACAATTAAGAAATAAGCCAAGACTCAAAATTGAGACTGAGAAAAGAGGCCGCCGTCAATTGGCTTTAACCAGTAGCTTTAAAATTCAATTAAATATAATTAAGTAAATTATGCGGGGCCTACAAAAGTGGCGATCAAAATCATAGCAACGTCGAGTCTCGTTCAGGCCAAGCTCGCAAACACGCATAATAGCTTACTTAGCCAGGCCCAGAGTAGTGGGCCCAGTTTTATTCTGAGTCTCAGTTAAAGTTCCAGTTCCAGTTTGAGGCTTCAAGCCACGCACTCAATCATCAATCTACGCAGACAACAACGAAGAACAACGAGGTAAACAAAAGAATCAAGACGAGCCCAATGATCTCGTCCAGAGTCTCGTCTCGATCGGAGCTTGATTGAATCTGTGCCACACGGCGGCAGCAACTGTATCTTCTACCGATCAACTGAACTCAACTCAAAAAATAAAGAAGCATTTAAAAATGTTGCGGTGGCTGTTGTTGTGGTTGTTGCTGTGATTGCGGTGCTTGCCTGATCATTATGCGATCAATGTTGATCATTTTATCCCGGGGCTGTTGACAGCCTCAGCGCGCGGACATGACATGCGAGTCGAGTAACTTGCAACAACAGCAACAGCAACAACAACAACAACAGCAACAACAAGATCAACAACTACATACTGAGAACCTGAAATGATCTTCATCATGGTGGAAAGCACAACTCTATATACTCCCTACATATATAATAATTACCCAAGCAACCGTAGACCGTCGCAAATAACAAGATCACAGCAACAATAACAACAACAACATCAGCAGCAACAACAACAAGAGAAGTGAGCCCAAAAAAGCTGAAGAAGAAGCAGAAGACTTGATCAGGGATGGAGTAGGAATAAAAAACAGAAAGAGAGAAATACTTAAAAAAAACTAAAGATTCGCGTCGCTTCTTAATTTTCTCAATTCTTGAGGATGTTCAGCCTCTGTCCATTCTTTGCTTCCTCCTAACTTTACTCTGCTCCCTCTTCCTACTTCTCACTCCCTTCTCTCCTTTGTCTCCTCTGCCTGCTGCTGTTGCCTTTAATGGTTTTCTTGGCGTAACCGACATTTTGTTTCCCTTCCACGATCCCTATAAAAAATGCAAAATTATGTACAAGCCCCGAAACGACGTTGTTCTTATATTGATCCTGTCTGCCTCACGGCTCCGCTGACTTGCCTCCCTCTCTCTCTCTCTCACTCCTTCTCTCTGTCTCACTTCAGAGACTTTACTGCCAAGTTTTCTTGTCTGTTGGCTTGTCTGTGCTCCTTTGTGGACCCTTTATATAGTTGTAGCTATCGCTGGCATGGCTGCACTTCGTCGTAGCTGCTCCTTGTTTTCTACTCCTCTGCCGCTGCCCTTTCTTCCCTCCCTTCCTCCCTTCCTCCCTTCTCTTCCAGCTTTTACCAGTTCTAGAGTTCTTTCAGCTCTTGAGCTGTTTTTGGTTTACCTCCTTCTTTTTTTTGGCATATTTAAGCACGATCGCCGTTTGCTGTTTTAAATGATTTCTTTCTGTAGTTTTTTGTTTGTTGCCTTTTCTTATGAACCAATCAACACACACGTGTTGTCCAGAATCCTCAGACTCTCCCCATCTGCGTGTCTGTCTGTCTTTTGGGATGGGATAGGAACTGAAGTGATCTCCTACTGCTGCCAGGGAGGATCGCTTGCGTGCGCTCCTTGTATGGGGATCTTCCGCAAATTGGCGGCCATAAGCATTGCAAAATTATCTCGTCGCTGTCTCTTCGATGCGGACAGAAAGGACGATCGGGACGGACTGGACTGGAATGGACACAGCACTTCTCTGGACTGTGGACTGTGAACTGTGTCCATTTCAAATTCAAGTCCAACAAAAATATTCTGCAAAATGTCTTTCTGCCCAAATGCCTGTCTGACAGTCAGATCTGCCTCTTCTTCTTATACCCGGTACGCATGGAAGGTGATTACCAAAAAAAAAGGTATAAGAACTTTGTGTTGGATAAAGAAGGCATCTTGGATAATACAACATACTATAATGAATTAATAAGCATCAGCAGTTGAGATGATTTCTAGATAATAGAGTAGATAAAGAGTAGCTGACCAAAAGTAATTTGAAGTTAAGCTAAGAAATGATGTTTAAATAATAATTAGAACAAATTATGCAACAATTTTAATGAGGAAATATAAAAAAAATATTAACTTAACTATACTAAAGCCTGGAAGTATTCAAAAAATATATTATTAAATGATGCAACATTCGTTGGAAGGCATGAGAGGAAATCAATAAGTATTAGTATCAGCTAATGTTTAATTAAGTTGTGTTCCACAAATCTCTAGAAATCTTGATAGCCATAGCTTTTTTACTGCATTATGTTATTCAGAATTTCAGCTACATTTTAAATTACATTTAAAAAAAATCTAATTACATTATTATTAATGTTTAAATTACATTTTAATAAATCTGATTACATTTTTAATTATTGTTATGCTTTGTGTAAGCAAATCAATTTCTTGCGAATATGTTTTAGGCCTTTTTAATAAATTTACAAATGATTTTGAAAGCACATAGTATTGATATTATGTTCTTTTTGTATTGCTTAAAATATGTTAACTAAATATAATTTTGATTGCACTATTTATTCCATAAATTTAGAAAAAAATCAGTAATTTTTTAAACAAACTCTTTAGCCGTTGTAGCTTGCAACAATTTAAAAAAATTATTTATGTAAACTAATATTTTTCTTACTTACATACATATTTGTTATGCATGACTTTGCAGTTGGAAGCCAAGTTAATTGTATTATAAAATAATAAATGTTAAAAATATACATTTAAAAAGATTTAAAAAGTTTTATGTAATTTAATGAGTTGCACACAAAATTTCTCCGCAAATTGCAATTAAACCTAAATATTTGGCAGTCGAATGAGTTTATAAATTTTTACTTGTAATACTTTTCCCATACTCCATGAAGGAAGTTCCGCTTCGCTTGGCCATTAAAAGAGGCTTAGTGGGCGAGTTTTTAACAACAATATAAACAACAACAACATAAGCAACAACAACATCTATAATAACAACAACAATGGCAACAAACTGAATATGAAAGGAAATGCGGCAAGTGTAGCGAATGCAATAAAAGGCTTAGACGCAGTAAAAGAAAGAAAAATCTCTAAGAAGCTGAAATGAATATCTGACCAAGACAGAGAGAGAGGGAGACAGAGATAGAGAGGGAGAGAGAGAGCATTAGTGTCAAAATATTTATGCACACAGCAAGACTTCCTGTGGTCTGAATATTCTTGTAACGATCGATGAATCTTAGAGACAATTGGACGATCGGCAAGATGACTTAACGTTTTAGCCCTGGGATAACTGAACTAAATCTAAGTATAAATATGTGTATCTGTGTATGTGTGTGTGTGTGTGAATGTTTTCTTTGATGCAATTCAGTCAGGCCGACAGCAGGAAAAACACTTTCCCCCAGGTAGATAAAATCAGTTCTAGACTCATTGCAACATCTCAAGACTGTTTCATTGGCTGAGCTGCTGTAAGTGATCATTTAAAAAGAAAAAGAGTGAGACAGGGAGATAAAAAGAGAGAGAGATATTGGGAGGGCAGTTGTCCATTAATTTTGTTATTGTCCGACAATATATATAATCTACTTAGAGCATTGTGCGTCCTTTTTTGCCCCTGATGTCCTGTAATGTTGTGTGTATGTGTGTTGGGTGTGTGTTGTGTCTTGTTGTGTGTGGCTGGCTGTCACAACAATTATGTCGGCATTTGGTCAAACGATCCCGAAAATGTCAAAAGGATATTTTATTGACTTTTTATGTTGTTAACTGACCGACATAATTCCCAGTTTTGTGGGTGATTACCACAAAGGGCAACGGAGTTTCCTCTTTGGGTGGTCGTCCTGGTCCCTCAACAACAAGTGTCGGCATCTTTGGCTCTGATCTCAGTTCTTTGAGCACATGTGCCCAACATCCTATCATGATATATGACTTGTAATTGCCGAACTATTTTGGACTTGTTAACATTGTAGCCAACAAACTGCCAACCGGCAACTGACAATTGTCTACGTAATACGAAAAAGCTAAAAGACTGGCCAAAAGTGTCAAGGCGACAAAATGACTCGCAGCTTGAATCACAGCTCGATCAATTGTCGATCGACGACGGCAATCAGCAGCAACAAACAACGAACAACCAACAGCAGCAACATCCCAACAGCAGCAGCAGCAGCAACATCTCAACAGCAGCAGCAACAACCAAGTCAGCGACAAATGCCAGCGACAACAATACAATAAATATCAGACAACAAACTGAGCACAAAACAACGGCAGCTAAAACAGAAGACAAGCCAAGAAGATCAGCGATCGTTCCTCTGACAGAGACTGTCTTCAAGAGCAGGGAACTGATTGTGAGAAGGAGAACTGAACTGAGAGGGGAACTGAGAGGGAGGAGACACTCCAGTCGAAAAGGGTTAACAGAGCTCTCGATGCTATCAACGCATTGAGCATTGAATTACAGTCACACATAAACTGAAATACTGAAATCGATACCAGAAATTCAACTCGCAATCCCAACTTCAATCCCAATCCCAAATCCAACTCCGACTCCAACTCCGACTCCTACTTTAGGTGCAGAAGGAGTTTTGTATCGAGATCGGTGTCTGTGTCAGCGCTTAAATGCTCATTTAAAGAGATTTACTATACAGTGTATGCCACTTGCATACAAGACTCCGACTCCGTCTCCAACTCCAAGTCCAACTCCAAGTCGAGTTCACTCCAAAAACGATGCTGATAACGACGCTTTGTTGCATTCATTTTGCTGTCCATAAAAAACAACAAAACAACAAAACACAACACATGCGAGGGATGCTCATTAAGTAATGATTACTGTAAATTGTTTTGAGATTCTTATTCACTTAAGAATTTAATTGGCTATACTATGAATCAGCCCTTAAGAGAAAATTACGCCCATATTAGTATTATATAATCTACTACTATGGGCTTATTCATAGGATAGTCAATTAAATTCTTAAAAGAATAGGAATATAAATAATAAAATAGAATTAACAGAATATAATTAATAAAACGAAAATTTAACACTATTTTCAAATTTATTTAGCATTTAATGTCTTAGAAATTCACTGAAAATACAGGAATTTCTTGCGACCATCTTAGCAACATCTTAGTATGAGTAAATTGAAGCAGATTAGAGGTCAATCAAAAACCAAAATCACATCACTTAAAAGCATTTGATTGCTTAAAGAATCTTAACAAAACTCTTGAAAATATATTCAACACTCAAGGACTTCTTTAGCTAACTTCGACAAGTGCAATAAATAAGTTAATGCCAGTTGATTACAAATGAAGTTAAGGAAAACAATGCAAAGACCATCCAATATGTAATAATAACATTAATTGAATGAAAATTTGTGAATAATATATACGAAACTCTTGAATTGCCTTAAGAATTTTCAAAAATTAAATGACAACTCTTCAAAGTAAGGAAATACAAGTAGAAGTAAAATCAATTAGAATAATATACCCACATGGTATACAAATTAATGAGAAAGCGAATTAATTATTTAATAAGCGCATTAAATTTATGTTTAAATATTATTCACATCTTAAATTAAGTTTATAAACTAACATAAAGAATTTTTATAATTGCCTTAAAAAGTCAAGAACTGCTTAAACTCACCTCGCCAACTCCTAAGAGTAAATAAATGCAAGTAAGTAGATTAATTGCCAGAGTCATTAAATGCAACAGCGATGGCATCTAATGCACGATCAAAGGCCATACATCAACATCACATTGCGGACAAGGATAAGAATAAACAGGAGATGGAGGAGGATGAGGATGAAAACGAGGACGAGGGATGCCCAACTACTTTTGTAGGCGTCGGCAAACATCTTGTTATCCCTCTCAATACTGTTGCTCTCAATACAAAGCATAAATCGTGTTGTTTTGACAGGAAAATCGACCGCAGTTCAGTTCGTACCTCGTACCTGACTCCGATATCGATAACAATTTCTATGTGCCTTCTAAGGATTCCGATTGTGACTCCTGTTCATAGAGGCCACACACAAGCAGAAAGAGAAAGAGATATAAGTAATGAGAAATGAGAGATGAGAAGAAAAGAGAGGAGATCAAAGGGATGACGCCTGTGTCTTGTCGTCGAGTGCGGAGGCTGCCTCTATGTATGTGTGTGTGTCCTTGCCTCATTTTGTGTGGCTGCCCTTTGACTTTGACCGAAACTAATCATTGTTGCGCCAACAAGAAGTCAATGCATTGTCTAGCGATGTCCTGCTGTGTGAGGAGACATGTGTTGCCCAGTTGCAAGTCCTCTTCTCTGCTCTGCTTCGATCTAAGGCGATTTGCAACGCCGTTGCCGTTGCAGTTGCAAGGTGTCCTGTTTAACTTTTTCTTTGCCTATTTTTTTTGCAGCTCGACAAATTAAATTCTCTGCGGTTTGCGACATGCGGCGTCTGCTGCGGTTTACCATGCATTTGTAGTTCATGCAACAAGCTGTGGCTGCCACAGGAGCTGAGGCCATTCTCACGTTCCGCTTTGGCTGCAAGTCGTACTCTAATTGCGCCGCTTTTCGCTTTAGACGTAATTAAAATGATACAAAAAAAAAGACACTACTTTTTTGCTGTTGTTGTTGTTGCTGTTGTAAGCCAGGCCAAAGTGAACACTAATTAGATTGCCAGCTTTAAGCTTCAGTTTGCAGTTCCATATTTGGCCAACGCTGGCATCGTTTTGTTTAATGGTGTAGATTGTTGCACGCTGACAATTTGGCCAACGACGACGACTTTTGGCCATGCCAAGCCAATTGGAAATGGAATTGGAATTGTCTTAGGCATTGGAATTGGAATTGACTCTGGCTTTGGCTTTTGGAATTGCAGTTGGCAATTGCCAATTGGCAGCTGCATTTGGTGCATGGGGAATGTCGCGCCTATTTTCTTATTAACTAGATGCTAAATTAACTACCACAAAAGCTTACACAACAAACTTTAAATATCAATTGTCAATTTGTGTGGAATGTCTGCTCCCTTAACCCTGTTGAACAGTGGGAAAGTCCAGAGTGATCTCTTCTTAAATGTTAGTAGGAGTTGTTAATAATATTAAACAGAAATGATTCTTAATTAAATGATAAATTATTGACTTATTAAACTTAGTAGGAGTTGTTATTCACCTCAGACAGGAATGATTCTGAATGATATCATAAAATATTGATTTATTAATCTTAGCAAAGTAAGTGATCACTTATTAAATGATAGTAGGAGTTGTTATTAATCCCAGACAAACGCTTATCTTTGTTGATCAGTCTGAAAGTCAGAAGTGATCTTGAACTGTATCTAAACGATAATAAAATGATACTTAAAGAGAGTTGTATCTCTTTTCAACTGTGTTGATTAGTGTGAAAGTCAATTCTCCATGATCCTCAATCAATAGATAGTTAAGTTTCTTATCAGTTTCAGTCAAGTGAGAACTTCATCTGTGCTCGATAGTGTGGATTGATCAGTGTGAAAGTCAGAAGTGAACTTGCCTCTGCTACAGCTGGAACATGAGGATCACTTAATCGATTAAAAGCGCCTGCAAGCATCACTTTGAATTGTATGAAAAGGCAGAGGAAAAACAACTACAACATGAGCATCAATTGCATGGTTATCAGCGCCAATCAAACTGAAGTTAAGACCATGGCCAAGACGAAGTGAGTTGGCTCTTCAACCAGTTGGCTGCTCGATGCTCGATTCTCGATCGGTTTGCCGCTTAAATGCAAAATTAAAACATAAATCGTGCGCGCCATTATGGTTATTACAATGCAGCTTGCCACAGGGGCTTGGGGCAGGTGAGGAGGCGTGATTGAGTGGGGGCAAGCACACCATACAGATAAAGAGAGAGAGAGAGAGAGGGAGGGGGAGGGAAATTGCATTGCAAGTACGCGCAAAATGATCGCTCGATCAAATTGAAGATTGTGCATGGCTGGACAGGAGCAGCCATGAAAGAGAGAGGAGCAAACACATCCAGGATGCTCCATCAAGGCTCTGGGCAAAGCAAAGTCATAAAGTGGAGAATTATATATGAGGGACGCCCAGTTTCCCCCTTTTGGCCCCCTTAGGCCAAGTAACAGCTATGGCGGCATCAGCATTGTTATTATTTAAGCAAAGGCCAAGTTTCCACCACATTTCCCTTCCCTACCCTTCCCATCCCTTCCTCACTCTTTGTAATCGACCAACCAACAACCAAGACAAGTTGCTTAAATTGCAATGATCTAATACAAGAAATTGCAAAATGAAGACTCACTCACTCACATTTTGTGGGCGTGGCAGCCTTGGCCCTTGGCCCCAAAAATATAATACAACTCTTCTGTGTGTGTTGCATTTGAATGCGTAGATCACGTGCTTATTAAATAATTTATTTAAGCACCCAATTCAATTTAATAAAAATGTAGCCACAACAACTAAAGCAACTTTAACTTCAACTTAAAATGAATAAAAAGAACTTGCAACTCAGCTCTGTCTGGTTTTAGACCAGTTGCCATCAAGTGTATAATTGCAATGCAACTACAAGTAACTTATATAGAATACCCTACAAAGCATACTTATTTATAAAGGGTTACTTTAGTTTGTAAGTTAGAGTGAAGATTTGTTTTTTTAAAAATGGGAATGCGGATATCTACTTTTTATTGACAAAATTAGACTAATTTTTACTTTAAAATGCCAATTAGTGTCATTGCAACTTATATTTCCGCTTCATATGTTTTTAATTTTAAAATATTAATTTTATTATATGATTCAACATTATTCAAAAATGTAAAAAATATTTAGTGCCACAAAAGTCGCTTCCACTTGAATTTCGTTCAATTTCTATGAATTTTACTTTTAATTTCAATTCAGAGACACTGAACTACGATCCAAAGGTTTCTGTTTCTTCAAACCATTTTAAAGTAACGAAAAATATACAATTTTAAGTTCTTAAAGCAATAATATATTATTAAATGTAATATATTCATAAATGTTACTTTTTAGCATATTATAATTTGTAAAGTGTATAATTCAATATTGAAAGTTATATGAATATATTCTGTAAATATTAATTAATTTGTTTTTTAATAATCCAATTAATAATGTTAAATTTATAAATTTAAATTGCAATTAATTGTACTGAGATCTTTTTTCGCTGTTAAGAAAATTGTTAGTTATCCATGTACTAAATAAAATGTAGGCAAAAATATTTAAATGAAATCTGTAGTTTAATTATTGAAAAAAAACTATAGCTAAGAAGATGTTTTAGTAGAAAGGAGATGTTTCTTTTAGGTTTTTATAAAGTAATATAATCTAATATCGCTTAAAACACATTTTCAAATGCAAACTTATGTTTTGTAAAACATTTTTTATTTCTTTTATCAACAAATCTTATGATTTTTTACATAGAACTAAGAAAGCTTTAAGTAAATATTTAAAATGTTAATTAACTGCAGGGTATCTTTTAGTTAAACAAGTTAGTTAGTTAATTAACTGCTCGCTCGATCTTTTCCTCTTCTCTTGGGATCCTTCAATTTGCAATTTTCTTGCCGCCAGTGTCAGACTCAGTTCAGTTTTACATGCTCGCCTTTTTGCCTGCTATGCAATTAGCTGGGTGGCAGCCAAAAATGGGCGTGGCAACTTGGTACGCATTTTTCATTTGTCTGACTAAGTGGTTGCCTTGTGGTGTGTAGTTTAGTGTAGTGGTTTAGTGGTTGAGTGGTTGAGTGGTTGAGTAGTTGAGTAGTTGGATGATGCATCTTGTCTTGCTCGCACTTGGCCATTAATTTAATGGTTTAATTGCTGGTCTCACATGGATCATGGTCAATAGGCAACGTCTTGGCCAAATTGCATAGCGTGTCAAGATGACTTTTAATATTTAGCTGCCTCTCAACTGATCAGACTCATCATCATCAGTTGAGACAGGCTTTTCAATTTGCCAATTTATGTCTTCATAAAGATGTTGTCCCCTCTCGATGGGATGATATTTTAAACACACTCAACAGCTGCTCTGATCGGTCGGAAATCCTTTCTAAACTGATTTTCCTTTTTATATCGTAAAGAACGTGACGCAGTTGCTGAAATTTTCATGCACATTTCATTATCCCTGATGTTTTTGGGTTTTGTTAAATTGATAGAATGAGTTTCTCATTTAAAATTGTAACATATTCACATTGAAACTAGAAGAAATGTTGTAATAGATGTAAACATTGCACAGAATTACATCATTCATTATAATTCATATCAAATCATTACTTGGTATGTTGTTTAAATGATCATTCGAATGGAAAGCAATTAAATATCGATTCAAAGTACTCGTATCAGATTCGATTGGTCTATCGATTGATATTCAGTGAACTTTCTGCTTTGATTTCCAACCGGAAATAAGCAATTTCTCTACGCTGGAAATGAATAAACATTTCTATTCAAAGTTTCGACTGTGAGTACCCAAAAAAAAACATAATTCAATGATATTCAATCTTGGCTAAAGAAAAACTAGAAATAATAATAATTTCCTGCTGAGCAAATAATGCGATGTTGTTTAAGTTTCTGCCCAGGGCCAAATCGCATAAAAATTGCAAGTTGCAAAAGCAACACAACAAACACGCCCACAACAACAGCAACAGCAGCAACAACAACAACAGTCTGATCATTTGGCCAATCAATATCGTAAAATGCAATTTATGATTTGTTGCTGTGATTTCTAAAACAAATAAAAAAAGCGAAGCCAACGATCGGGGCATGCAACAACAAGCAGCATGCAACATGCAACCTCCTCCAGCAGCCACAGCAGCAGCAGCAACAGCCTCCAAAAGTTATGGCACAATTTTCACATCATTTTTCCGCCCGTTCCCTCGCCGATAACTGAGTTATGGTGCAACTTGGGGCATCTGCCCCAGCCCCCTGCCATCCCCTCCTGACTCTGCCCCTGCCACAAGCTGTGACTGCGGCACGTAAAATAATTTAGCCAGCATTTAACCTTAGTTTTCCATAGCATAGCGAATGTTGTTGGCCTCATCCAGTTTTCAGTTTGGACTGCAGATGCGACGGTTGATACCCTGTAGCATTGGCTAACAAATGGGTATGCCAGAATTATACCTCGTTAAATTTGTAGATACAATTAGAAATACCTTTGTGGTAGATGAAGGAGCATTTAATTACCTGCCTTTGATAATATAAGGATAAAATAAAGGACAAAATATGAATTATAAAAGTTACCAAAGGTTAGGGTAAATTCTTATCTAGCAAACTTTCACTAAATTATAGGTTGTGTTATATTCTAGCACACTTTTTAAACCCAGAATATATAGTAAACAACATTCTGAGCATAGGAGATGTGCATAAATAGATATATAAAGGAAAAATTTCTAGTTTAGCAGACTTTCACCAAAAGAGAAAACAATATAAATATAAATAAATATGAACAACTTTTACTATGTAATATACTTTGATAACCTGCTTAGTATGGTATAGGAAGAGGTATCTGCCAGTCTAGCAGACTCAATCTAAGCGTCTAGCTGGAAAAATAATGTAGCTATAAACTATATGAGTATTCTCAAGTGAAATATACTAATTAATGTGATTATGACAGGTTAGGGTATCTTCTAGTCTAGCAGACTCTCTCTAAGTATTGTCCGAGCGTTGATTATGATGAAGTTGTGCGCAATTTGTTGGCCGTCTGTTGCAGTTGGCTTAAAACGCCAAAAGGCACAACGGAAATTGGAGAAGAAGTGAGATGCCTTCTCCATGGGGTGGAAGGAAACATGAAGAGCAGTTGCTTGTCTGCTTGTTTAAACGTGTTGCTGTTGTTGTTGTTGCTGGTGTTGTTGTTGTTGGTGTTCGTCTTGGTGTTGGCCTGAACTCAACTCATGTGCTCTCAAGATCGCTTAATTGGCCTGACTGCAGCTTGGCAAATGAAAAAATGAAAAGTTCTGTTCGCTTGCCACAAAACTGTTTAAGCCAACTTGTTGTTGTGGTTATTGTTGTTGTTGTTGTTGTTGTGGTTGTTGTTGCAATTTCGTTGCGCTCTGCGCAAGACTAATTAAATTGGGAACGTGCAAGTTTTTTTTGGCCGTGTCCAAAGAGCGCCATAAATAAAACGTTGATAATTCCATCAAGACAAAGCAACAACAAGAAGAGGTAGAAGAAGACCACCACCAACAACAACAACAACAAACATCATGCATATGGGGCCTGTTATCCTCTGGCAACATCTGTGCATATGTTTTAAGCTCCGCCCCTGCATTTAGCTGCCACATTTAAAGGCACCACCAAGCGTGGCAGACTCCAACTTCAGATACATTCCTGTCTCCCTCTCTCTTCATTTGTGGCGTGTGTGTGTGTGCGCAGCTGCCACAGAAGTGTGCGTGTGTGGAGTGTGGAGAGTTTTCTCCATCCTCAAACTGGTTTCGAACTTCGAAATATGTTCGCTGTTATTTCCCCAAGTTCGAAAAGTATCTGTGTATCTGAGTATCTGAGAGATACACGCTGTGGCAGCCACAATTATGACTTAATGTTTGGCATTCGCTTGGAAACGTCGCAATTTCCTGTTAAATGATACGTGGCTATTGTTGTTACAGTTGTTGCTGTTGTTGTTGTTGTTTAATTTATGCCACCTTTGCTTTAATATTAGCTTTGTCACGCCTCGCTGATCTCCCCCTGTCCCCTCCCTCTTCCCACTCTACCCCCCCTTGAATATTATTCATCCCAGTTCAGCCCTCAAATGGTCTGATAATTCCACAGTAGCCACAATCGAGTTAATTTTTTAATTTCCTCTCATCTTACTCCTCTCTCTTTCCCTCTTTCTTAGTCTTGGCCACGTTTAAATTCTTCATAAATGATGTGCAACGTTTTCATTTCATTAAGAGAAGTGTACACAGAAAAAAAGAAATTATTCTAAATTTCAAATTGAATATTGTATTAAATATATCAATATTGATATTAAAAAGAATCTAGGTTAAGCAAGTAATATTATGATCATTTATTTCATTAGTAAATAAATATTAATATTAAAAAAATATATATTAAATAATGAACATTATGATCATTAATTTAATTTTAGAGTCATTTCAAAATCTATATTTTTAATTCGCTAAATTCAGATTTATAGTATATTATAATATTTTGTCGATTGCTTTTATTTGACGTAAAATAAGAAGAAATGTTTCAATATTAGGAATATCCATCTGAATAAATAGTTCAGTGTTTATTTTTCAAATTAAAACTATATGCCGATATATATATATTTGTTAATATTTAATTTAGCTCAAAAATTTTTTGAGACAGACCTGATCATTAAAGTATTAACTGACAATCAGAGTGAAATATATTACTTAAATCAACTATTTTGTATTTAAGTAGTTTAAGAAAATCGCAGATGTTAGTTAAAAAATTAATTAATGGTCTTTTACTGTTATTATACTTTTTTACAATTATATCTTACAAATTTAAAATTATTAAAACTTACAGACTTATACAGACAATTATAAGTTTTATTTACTTTCAGATTAGTTTTATGCCTAAAATACTTGTAATTTTGTTTTCTGTGTAGCGAATGGATGACGATTAAGAAGCTGCAATGTCCAAGCTAATTATGCACCCAAGTAACTAACTAACCAAGCCAAGCCAAGCCAAGCCAACACGCTCTTGGCCAAGTCTACAATCTTAACTCTTCTTCATTTTCAGCTGTCTTCAGTTCTTCGTTTGTTGTACTAAAAATAATACTCGGCCCAGGTGAAGGTGAAGTTTGCGCGCCGTTGCACACAAATTGCCAACACACACAGAGAGAGAGGGAAAGAGAGGGAATATCATTGTGGGAGTAGCAGCAGAGAGAGAGAAGAGAGGGGGAGGTTAACGCTTAGCGCTTTTTAGCCGCTTGTTTGGCGGCGTTCCCGCAATTTAAGCGATAAAACAAATAATACATTGCACCTACTTATTTGTGCAACGTTTTCGTTCTGTTTGCATTGTTCCACACTCTTGTTGCAACTTGTTGTCGCTATTGTTGTTGTTGCAGCTTGTTGACTCTGTCTGTTGATTCGTCTGCCACTTGAGATAATGAAAAGGTGTAAAATGTCAGTTTTGTTTGCTTTGCTCCCATTTTGTAATTGTTATGGCTCTTCATTTTGTTTAATGTGAATGTTGTTGTAGTCGCTTTAGTTGTTGTTGTTATTATTGTTATTATTATTGTTGTTGTTGTTATTACTGCTGCCGCTTGTGGCAGGTGCAAGCGCCACAAGCACTTATTGACTTATTTCTAAGTACGTCTTGTCAAATAAGTGTTCAACTTGGATTATTTGGCAAATGGTGAAAATTTTGAGAGATGAAAATTTATGAATAATTTATAAACGTATTGATTTACAAAAAAACTAATTTTTATAAGAAAAAATTGAGAAAAGTGTCAATAAATGATATTATATTTAGATGAATGTGTACTGATTTATGATCATTATTGCTTAAATGGAAAAATGTAAAAGCAACTTAAATATTTATTTATGCAGAATTATTATTATTTTATGTGGAAAATATTTCATTAACATTTTTAAGCATTTACGAGTATTTTATGAGTATTAATATTGTTAAAAAAAGTATTCAGTGAACCAAACCAGTTAAGCAAAATGTCAACATAAACTTAATCATTATCTTATCAATGGAGATTCAATTTCTAAAAGAGTGGATTTCGGATTCATCTTCTACGAGAACTTCTCTTCTTAACGACTCATTTTTCTCCGTATTAGTGTAGACTCTTTTCTTATAATAGTTTCGTTACTATAACTCTTGATCTTCAGTTTTACAGAGTTTTTTTCTGAATCAGTTTAATGAGATGTCTACTTAATTGAAGTACACAGATTTACTTAATTTAATGAGAAACAATTATACATAGTTATTACTTAATTGTATCTTGAAATATGCATATTATTTACTCATTAATTTATCTTCCCAGCATTAACTTTATAATTTTTTAGTAATGCATTTTAATTGTTCATTAAAGTTCTGGTTGTCGTCTATTTCTAAGATGACTTTAAATAAATGAACACAAAGAAAGAAAACATAATATCGCGAATTGAAATTGGACTCTGTACCTTCTGTAAGTTCGCTTTCATCCTTTTCTTATTGTTGTTACCATGTAGTTTATGGTCATTGTTTGGTTCTTGGACTACGTGCCGTCATGCAGTAGCTGAGAATTAGTTACGCTTCGTCGCTAACTTGGCTAACAAGCTAACAAGTGGCTTGTAATAAGCAGCGGCAACTTAAAGATGTTGGCAACTAATTAGAAGAGACCACAGATTGAAGGCCACTCACAGATCATATCCATATGCTGATATCTTCTATCTATTTTCATACTTTTCAGATGGATTTTGATTATTTTGAAGTGAGTTGAGAATTGATTTGTTCAACAAGTGAGAAGCAGGTGTTATTTTATTGGCAACAACTTGTGAATTTATTGAATGAAAACTATTATTAAATGTGCACGTTTAACAACCTTATGTGAGAATTGACAAAATTAGTTTTTTAAGTTGATAGAAAATAGTTAATAAATGTGGCTAATATTAAACTGAATTCGAATTCGTTTCAATTTGTCTGTTGCCAAGTGATTTAGATACTTTGTATCTAAACCTTGGCTTGATTTATGGCCTAAACTCATAAATAATTCGTGGCAAAGTGAATAAACGGGTACTCGTATCTACTGGCCATTTACTCACAATTAGACAGCAGCCGAGAGGCAAAGTTTGAGCTAAACAATTGCCAAATACAATTCCCAAAATGAAAGCAGAGAAGTCAACGAGGTTGGCCATTAATTTCTGGCCAATCGACATGCAAAATCAGTGAACAATCTGGATTGTCTATGGCCTAAAAGTGAGGAGTATCTAACGTTTGTCAGGCAGGACCTTAATTAACTTGGCCGAAAGTCTGGAGGTGCCACCATCGAGACACGGTGGGTCAATTCGCTCAACTTGTCAGCGAAAGTTTCGCCAGTTTGGCAGTTGATTTATGTGCCGAATGAATAAAGCTAAGAAAAGAGGCTAATAAAAAGAGCTGAATATCGAGTTCATCAATCAACATGAAAACTATTACAAGAGTTTTCTTTGGCTGTGGCAACAATGATTAATACCAATAAAATTGTACAAGCTGTGCATTTGTTCGACTTGTGCAGCTGCGACTTGGACACTAGGAGACTCCGAGACTCCGAGACTCGTAGAATCGGAGACTCGACAACTAAATGGGTCACTGCCGACAAAGACACACTCTCTCTTCCCCCCTTTCGGTCTACGCCTCTGTGTGTCTTGGATTACAACGTCTCCCGAATGTCTCCGACAAAAGCTGCAAAATTTATTATTTGCACTCGAATCAAAGACAAGTCTCAACTAACTCCTATGCTTTGCCTTTCGGCTGGAATGATGGCTTAAACGAGGGCTCTGACTATGGCTCTGACTTTGGCCATGGCCATGGCTTTGTACATAAGAATTTGCAGCTTTTTATTCTGCACACACAGATACACAGATAGATATACGAAGATACACAGATACGCAGATACATCGATGCACAGATACAACACACACACACACACACAAGCACAACTCATTTGCAAATTCCAACGAAACACTGTTCCACAGAATTTCAACGATCATTTAGAATTCAGTTTGGGTGTCGTCTCCTCGTCTCATCTCGTCTCCTCTCACACAGCTTTTGTGTTGTGTTGCATGCAGCCTCTGTGGCAGCAGCAAGAACTGTTGATGCTGCTGCCTTGAGGTTTGTTCGCTGTTCGTTTGGTTTTGGTTTGGCTTGGTTCGCTTGCTTCATGGTGCATGTTCAAGTTGCAGACTGAGCTTCGAGTCGACTTTGAAGATGCGCCGCAAAGTTGTTCGAGACCACCCAAGTGGACTCTGCTCAGGATGCTGGATGCTCTAAGGGCGCTGTCTGTATGTATATGTGTATATGTATGTGTGTGTGTATCTGTATCTTTTGGCTGCGTTCGCGACCGCAATAAATGCGCAAATAAAGTCACAATTAGAGTTGAACTTGTGGGAACGTCGACAAACGAGAAACGCGAAACGAGAATCGCGACGAGAAAAAGAAGAAGAAGAAAAGGAGAATCTCTTATGCCTTTTGCTTGAATATTTTTCGACTTTGAGTGCAGCTTTCCCTCCTTTCCTCCCTCTCTGACTGTGGCATATTTTGAGATGCGTGAAGAATGCCCCATGCTGCAAGTACATGTCATGCCACGCACGGACTCTAGTCCAACTCGAGCAGGGAAGAGTTGTTCTTCTTCTTGTTCTTCTTGTTGTTGTTGGAGTTACAGTTGATCCTTCTGCTCCTAAAGTAGAAATGCATGTAGTTTTATTGCTCGACTGGGGCATGCAACGACATCCATTGTAAGGTCATTGATTTGTTACGAATTTATTAGTCAGAAGCCACTGAATCGTTTAGCAAAGCAGTTGCAACTTGCAACTTGCTTGTGGCATGTGGGAGGCAGCCACTAAGAGATTTCCTGATGGCACAAAAATCTATAGATAATATATGACTTTTCTTTAAAGAAACTCTATAATAAATTGATTAACTTTTTGGTTAAATGACCATTATTAAATGAGCATACTGTGAATTTTTTCTATGCTTTAAACTAATTTTACAAAATATACAATGCATAATTTTTTGTTTACATAAGATGTCATCTTGCATTGATTTAAATTTCAAGCCTAGAAATAAAGGTAGTTTTTTTAAATGATTATCTTAGTTTTATTAAACTCTTCTTAATTCTATTTAAAATATATCGTTTATGAATAATTATCTCTTTCGTATTTTGATAACAATGGAAAACTAAATAATTTTATTAAAATTTAAATACTAGAAGAAGCTGAAGTTAAATTATAATCAAGTTGTTAATTGAATATTTCCGTACAATCATTTTCTGATTCTATAAGTTTATTAATTGATTCATACTTTTGTGTCTCCATAATATGCAATTTTAAATTATATTATTTTATTTTATTTACATGTTTATTTATATAAGCATTAGTTATAAATTATTGCGCTGGACGAAATGAGTTCTGAATTTTAAAGCGATATTATTTCATTTTTTAAATTTCTATTAGTTATTTAAATACGGAAAAGAAAGTAAAATGTAATGAAGGAGCCTGCAAAAATATTAAAATTTAATTGAAAAGAAATTATAATAAAGTTTTTAATAGAATACTTTCAATGAGCTAATGAGTTAATACAATTTTTAACAGCTTTCTTAATTGTAGCCCATCTCAGTGAAACTTTTCTAACAATTAAGCCAAGTGTGGTTGGGGGATTAATTGCATTGCAGTTCTCTTCAAACCGTTAAAAGCAATTAGCCAGCTCATCACCTGGCTATAACTCTACCTAATGCTTTGGTCAGCTTCTTCAGCACCTCCTATTTTCCAATCTCCAATGTCAGCTGCCACAATCGAGAGTCCGTTATCAGCTTTGGCGATAATTGCATGTGGCAATTTGTAAGCTCTCCTTATGATCGCATATGACACACGGCCCGGCCAATATAATACAAGATCTATGGCTCTCTGAAATGGAAACAGGCAACACGAAACAGGCAACACGAAACAGCCAACAACATCGCAATTGCAGATTAATAATGTCCAGCCTCCAACTTGGACTCTGACTCTGACTTGGACTTTTACTCCGACTATGGCAAAACGCATTTATTAAGCTTAATACGATTTTTATCGATGCGATTGCAGCGTTGAATGGAATGAGGAATACAGGGGGTAAGAGAAGGAGGAGAGGGTGGAGAAACACCCATTACAAATCACCGTTAATGAATTCAAGAGAGTCTCCCCGACAAACTCGTCACACATCAGTTTTAATCCGGAATGTGGCATTGGAATGTGTGCGAATTAAATGTTGAGAAATGTGTTAACAATTCGCATTAACTGTAATCAGGGCCAAGTGAGAAAAGCATTTGGGAAAGTTGGAAAAAATCAAGGCCATAAGAAATTCCAGCTCTCGAAGGTTAACTTGATGACAATTTAAAGTAGCTAGAAGAGTCAGCAGGAGAGAATGAAGACACGCGTTTCAATCAGGCAGGACAATGAAAGGACACACGACACGGCACGCGTTTCACTCGACAAGGACAAGGGCGAAGACGATGACGCTGACAAGGACGAAGACAAGGACGAGGACAAGGACACACTACGTGTTTTTAACAACGGGAGCAAACCTTGACTTCGATATCGATTGCGACTCTGACAATTATCAGCAGCAATTTATGAATTTATTATGAACATGTCTGTCTCCCAGGGAAGCTGATATATTAGATAGACAGATGACAGAGGATCGTAGACTCCGTTGACTCCCTGGCTCACCTTGAAAAGGTAATGCGAAGTGTAGTCTTATGTACGAGAGTGGACCGATAAGTAACTATAGTATGTAGGAAAACGAAGAGTTTTTGAATGAAAATAAATTAATCTAATCTGCTTAAAGAGTCATTTACTTTGTTTTTGGCTGATTTCGAAGTTCTTAATGCTTTCCAAACAAGCAGATTAATTTAGTTGAATCTTTGAGTTATACTAGCTCTACATATAAATACTTAAAATATGATTATTCGGTACATAATTCAATACATGTTTTAATTTATATATAATTTGCTTAGTAATTAATTGATTAATTTCAGTTTGAATATTTGCTTTACATTTAAATCAAGGTCCTCAAAAAGTGAATTTTTCATAAGTTGGTAAAATTAGAACAAGTTAAATTTTATTCCGTCTATTTATTTAATTTGTTAATTTTAAAAAGTTATTAAAGTGAAAAATATATTTTGTAATCATAAGTTAATAAAATTAACTTTGCAAATAAATATAATATTATTAAAAGAGTAGTGTAAGGGCAAGGACTTATCAGCCCACCCTGATGTTACCATATATTATGGTATATAGTGGAAATATAATGTTATTTAAAGAGCAGTGTTTTCATTCTTTTGACAAGGACTTATCAGCCCACCCTCGCATATGTGACATGACACACAAATCAATCAGTCACAGTAGAAACTACAAGCTTTGTCTGAGACTGTGACTCCATCTCCGACTCCATCTCCATCTCCGACTTTGCTGCTTGGTCTTCCTGGAAGCCACTTGGGGCACTTGGGTCCAAAAATAACAGTGGCTTGTCTGTCATTGTTTGTCTCAATTCGTTGGCTGTGGCTTTGTTGAATGCGACACTAATCCCGCTTATAATTTTATTATGCCACCGATTTTATTGCGTGGGCGCTCAATCGCCCAACTCAACTTGACCCTTCTCCCCTCTCTCCATCACTCTATTCTTTAGCTCTTGTTCATTTGCTTGCAGTAGCGAATTTTGACACGATGTAGTAATACATCATCGGTTTTTGAGATGACTCCAAAAGCGGCTTTATTCTGATCGTTTAATTGTATCTTTTGCCTTTTGCTTTTGAGATTCTGGCTCATTGAGTTGGTCAACGGACATTGGATTATTGTCTTGACTTTCAATGTTGGCAATTAATTGAGTAGAAATTTAAATTCAAGTTCAAGTTGAACAACAAATTGTGGGAATGTTTTAGACAATCTTGACTTGAATAAGTTTCATCTTGAAGGGACTAAATAGTATTTACTTAATGGCTGATAGATCGTGAGCAAAGAAAGGATTTAGATTCAGTAGATGTTATCTATTCTTTCATTCTTATTAAGTTGAATTCTCTAACTTTTTCTTTAGCATCTTTTACTTCAGGTGATTACATTTCTAAATACAAATGATCATTCTAATTTATCTCTATATTCAATTGTTTAAATCTCCTTCTTTCTTTCGTCAGTCTATTGACAACTTATCACAATTTATTCCTCATTCTTTATACTTACAAATTCTCTTTGATCATCTTCCCTTTTAGAATTAGTTTCTTTATCCAAGAGTTAATAGAGTAACTCACTAAACAAAGTTCTTAGTTAATTTATAGACTAAAGTGTTCACGACTTGGACACGCGCACATCTCTAACTAAAGCTTTATTATTGTTTTCCCGCCTCTCTTCCCCATTCTCCATTCCCTGTTCTCTCTCTTCACCATCTACACAGTTCAGACATAACTCAATTGGTAGTCACGCTTTTCCCCAATGGCAAATTAAGTTTTCATAGGCAATAACAAGGCCAACAAGCTGTGTGTTGAGAGGGGGTAGAGGGTTGGAGAGGTGAAGAGTTGCAGGGGGCGGCCCTGTTGATTGGCAAACGTCAGTGTCATAAATTTGAAATTTCCTCACTTGAAAATAAGCAGCCAGAAGCAACAACAGCAACAACAGCAGCAACAACAGCAACAACAACAACAGCAACAACAACAACAACAGATTGAGAACAACTTTTGGAATTGAATTTTTGAAATGATTTCATGTTAAATGAAGCTCAGGTGCTCAACAAACTCAAACCCAAGACTCATATCAGCGTCTGCGATATATTTTATGAGTCAATGCGATTCGAGTAGGAGTCGAGTCAAGTAGGATAGGGAGCAGCGGCAGGGGCAGGGGGCAGTTGCAACATGGGTGCAGAAAATTCAAGAGAATTAACAACGGGAGCCGCGTTTTTGATGGCGGAGGAATCGGAATCGGATTGGGATTCGGATTCGGGAATTGTGTTAATAATTTAGTTGCTTATCGCGCGTGTTGACGTTCAAAATGGTTTCAGTTTCGCACACACACACACAGATACACTTCAAGTGTATGTGTGTGTGTGTGTTTGGCAGTTAAAGATACGCTGTCAGCGCCTTTTGAATAGATACACGATACGAGAGAGTTGCAGTTGCCAATTAGCAGCCACTTGGCACTTGGCATTAGATACAGATACACTGACAGCTAGCTGCAGATAAAGATACAAATGCAGTTGCATTAGAGATACTCAAGCACTTTGGCCTAATTGGCAATCACATTTGGAGTGAAGTGGAAGTCTTATCAATGCCCAGATAAACCCAAGGAGACAATGGAGCCTACGAGTATCAAGTATTTATGTAGATGCTCATGTTGATTGGACGCCTTATTGTTGTTGCTGTTGTTGTCTTGTTGCTGCTGTTGTTGTCTTGTTGCTGCTGCTGCTGCTGTTGGAGACCACACACGATGCTGGCACAAGCAAGAGGCAACTGACAACAGGCTCAGGGCCAAGCCTGCCACAAACGAGATTTAAATGAGTCGCAACGACGGCAACTCTCTCACGATTCTGAATTTCAACGAAATCGGCAACTGTTGCGGATCGCAGTTGTTGCTGCTGTTGTTGCTCTTGATGTTGCTGTTGTTATTGTTGCTGTTGTTGCTGTTGCGTGGCATTCTACGCATGCCAGAGATACTTTTGGCACCTTAGCGGCGATTAAATGCACACGCAGAAGATGCAGTCTTCAACTCCCATTCCCATTCCATTCCCAGCTCTTGGCCAGGCCAATAACAGCAGCTCTTTAAGCCGCTTTGGTTTGCTTTTAATTGCCAAGTACAAGCTAGTGGACCACACACAGGCACACACACACACCTGATTAGAGCCACATTTAAATGACAATCGACAGCAACCACAACAACCAAGGCTCCATTTGTTGTCACAACAACGAGGCAGCAGATGAAAAATGACGCAATGATCCCTTTAGATAAAAACACACAACAAAGTGCTCCCAAAATGCAACCGCTGCTGTTGCTGTTGCATGCAACCTCAGCAGCAGCAACAGCAGTGCAGCAGGGGCATTAGACTCGGGGATCGAAATAAAATTTAGAAAGAAAAAAAGGGATCGAGTTTTTCTTCTATTTGTGTGTTTGGGTCTGCGGTCATGTTTAATGTGACACTAATGTCCTGTTGCATTGTCGTTTGTCGTTTGTCGCTTTGCCGCCTCTTGCCACTTGCCAGTGCTTATCGGATCGGTCACCAATGTTGCCCCCAATGCTGTCCGCATCTCTCTCTATGATTCCCTCATAATTTACGATTAGACGCGTCTCTTGACGGCAGCATCAACATTATCTCCGTTTTACAAAGTGCGTTCGTGTGTTTTCTTTTTATAGTCTTCACTTCTCCTTCCTCTTCCCATCATTTCTCTTCTCCTTACATGTACTTTCAGGGGCCGCCATTATCAAGTGCCCCCAGAGCAAGTTTAACATTAACTTCAACTCCATCTCCGACTCGATTATGATTATCAACGTGGCTAATAACAATATTTTGCTGGCTTTCGCTGCGAATGATTAACTGAAAACTGGCTTGAAATGGATTAACAGCTACTTGTTAGCAGCCACTTATTGAGCTAACAAGAAGCGAGTGCAATAGCCTATAGATACCCTATATAAATGATGCATTTAAGTATTCAAAATAATGTAACAGCTTAAATAAATTAACAAAACAAGAAATTTGTATAAAATATGTATTGCAAAAGTTGGAAATTGAATAAAAGGTAAATGAAAATAAATATTATTGAGTCAATAAGAAGCGAGTAGATCAGCTTATGGTTACTCTGTAAGATCTTTATTTGAAAAATATCTGAATATTTATGTAGAACAGTTAATGTCATTATATTGAAATTATTTTACTACAGCTTCTATATGGCAGTCACTTAAATTGGCCCTTAATTATCCCCTAAAAGAGTTTGCTTAGTTGATTTATTTATTAAAAACAATATTTAAACTCAATTTATAAATTTAAAATTCATTTCATTTATTCAAAGTGTAAACAAAAGTCTAAAAAAAGGTAGAAAATATTAACAAAATATAAAAATCTGTAGCAATTTTTAGAAGCCATTTATTGAACTTATTGAAATGTTTATAAATGCCACGTAATTCTAGAAAATCTCCTTTAAAGTGTATGGATAAACATTTACCCAGTAGCAGCCGTTAACTTAGTATTAAATAAGTAAGAGAATTGACCAAAAGACACCCCTTAAAATTTATAGATGTACTTAAAGAAATTAATGGACTTAAAGCCACTTACCTATAGGTACTTATTGAATGCATAACAAACAACCAGATCGATGTGTAGATACCCTGTAAAATGTAATAAAAAAGAATGATATGTTACTCAAAGTGTTTCGTACTGTTGTCAGACTATAGAGAAGTTTGTGTGAAGAATACCCTGTGCAAGACATATTAACTTAATTTGTTAGTTAAATCTAAGCAACTTCAATATCATTACGGACTTTTTAAAGCCAACTTATTGCTTAGTTGTGCATACCCGTCTGCCCACAAAATGAACAGGGTATAAATGAAAGCGCGAAATGCGTTAATTTTCAGCCAATTGACGTGTCGGACTGCTAACCAGTCGATGATGAACAGCGGACACTTATCTATTGGACAGATGAGGCGATAGAGGGTATAATGATGAGAGAGAAGAAGAAGAGGAGCGAAGAGCAAACTGTCGCCATCTGATTGAGCAAGTGCGCCAAGTTGGCCAACCATTTAACCATTTAGTACGTGCTTAGCTATGAGCCCGCTTGACGGTCTGTCTGCCAGCCAGCCAAGCCAGCCAAGAGTTGGCCAAGTAAGTCAAGAGTTGCAGAGCCAAGTCAGCTGCTAATCAGCGTGTTGTTTGACTGATTGAATTGACCAAGTCTACAACTGAGACTGAGACTGAGACCGAGACTCTGATTGGGAATGGGATTGGGGAACTGGATAGCTGGAAGTGTAAGTGGCAGCCTCGTCTCGTCTCGTCGCGCTCGATTGGATAAATGAATAAAAAACAAACTTTAGTTAGGCGGAAAAAGCTGCGTAGTTGCCAGTTAACATTTGCACTGCACTTAGCACTTTTCCCCCCTCCCCACAGTTTCCCCTCTTCTGACACACGCCTCGTCGAGTATTTGAAAGCCTCAATCAACAGCCGGGAGAGCCAATTATGTGGAATGAGGTGCTAATTTATGGATTTGAGACTTTTTCTTAACCGAACAATTTTGCGGCTCTATAATTTACACTGTTTTTTTTCTTTATAGTAGTTTTTACAGATTGTTCAGGCAAGATTACTAACGGTTTGTGTGCATTAAAATTTAAACATTAAACATTCCATTCGAATTGAATCGATTTGATTCGTTGCTATAATCAAGTTCAAAAGTAGATTGCAACCATGATATCTTAACAGGTTTCTCAATTGACAGAGAGTTGCTAAAATGGCATAACTTATTTACTTAGAAGATATGCAACTAATCTCCAGATCATCAGATTAATAATTATTATAATTAAGTGACCTCTGTTTAATGACGTTTCTAAAAGCAAATAACGATTATCACTCAGTTTCACTTTTCATTAAGCGTTTCAAATGTGAATTTCAAGTAAATGAGGTAGAATATTTATTTTAAATTCTAGCACTTACTTTGTAGTAAAATGTTCTGTGGTTGTTAGAAAACTGATCAAGCAATATTCTTTGAAAGGTAAAATGTGTATCAATTTATTATGGTTTAATTAGATAAAGTTCGATTTGGCTTTAAATTCTCTTTCATCTACACATGGATCAGCTTTATTAACTACATTCCTAAAATATATAAGCTAAAGTTTAAATTTAAATTTTAAATTAATTAAAATCAACTACTTAAACTGTTTCCCATTGACAATTTAGCTTATCACTTATCAGCTGGTTAATAATAAATTATTAAATCAATAAACTAGTAAGTCAGTCAATCCATATAGAGAGATTGTGTGCAGAGAAAAGTATATAGAAAGTATACTTGACATTCTCATTCTGTCAATCATTTTGAACCACAAACGCTCATTTCCCTAATAACTGTCAGCTAATGTTCAACTGTGCAGTCAGTGAATTGTAATTATTGCTTTCACAATGTGCAATCGGCATAATATTCATGTCATTTGAGTTAATAGCACAATAAATACGGGTTTATACCTGATAATCATGAAAATTGAGGAACTGAAATGTACAAATATTAATTTAGATACAGATCTATATTAAGTGTATACAATTAAATAAATCTTTTAACTATTAAGATACTTTGTTATTGTTATTAAATATTACTATAAATAACTACAGGTAATAATTAATTGAATTATTTGCAATAAATTCAATTATATATTTAAATTTTCTACCATTTTATTTTCTTTTACTTTTATTTTGTTTTCTTTCGTTTATTTGAATCTAATAATTTTATTGAATTTATACAATTTGTTAGTAAATATGTAATAAACTTTACTCTATTATCTAATAACATTGTGAATGGGCAAATTATGAATTCTTAAACAAATTTTCAATATATAGGAATATCTTAAATTGAGTGCTGCTAACAATTATTTTCATATTATTCTCCGTCAATTCTCAATTCTAGTCTTTTAATTTCACATTACTCTAATAACCTTTTGATGTGATTATATGAATTTGAACAATTGATAATTAATTGACCCCCCTTTAGGCCAGCTCACACTTTTGTTACTTTGGGACAAACCCAAGATCTATGGCCAGGCTAATTGTCACTACGTGATCCACTCAAAAAGGTAGATTTGTCCAATGGGAGAGCGTCTCTTAATTTATGGCCAAAGTGCCAGCGCATTGGTTGAAAAGAAGAAAAATTGATTACCCTAATCAGACTACACAATCTCTGACCCATCTACACACACACACACACACACTCGCACACTCACAGATTTAGATACATTTGATCTCTGCTTTATGTACATAAGTGAGAAACCATGTACATTAAAGATGTATCTCAAACTCGTATGTATCTATTGCTGGGGCCATTCTCTGTTAGCCAGAGTATCTAAGTATCTGTATCTGTTTACCTGTATCTGTATCTTTAGCTGTATCTGTTGAAGTTTCGGCTTATTTGAGGGCGTGTTTCGAATCCATCCCCAACCTCAATCAGCCGCATAGCTGTAGCTAATTATTTATTTTGGGTTAGAAGTAGAAATAGATATAGATACAATTTGGGGCTTCATTCCCTGGAAATACTTACGTTTATTTATGACGCTGTTATGCAGCTTTGTTATTAAAATGTTATTGGATTTCTCTCGCTTTCCAGCTGGGCAAAAGAACCAAGTAAAGAAACTTAAACTGTGCCATCATTAGGCCAACGAGTCCGAGATGAAAGATACTCTGCAGTTAACTTGATCTTGCTCTGGGTGTCATGATAAATGATTTTAATTTTCTCGACCATTGTTGTTGCTTTTCTCTCTGTCTCATCTGCTTCATAAATTAGTTTTGTTTTTCATTATGTGGCAGCTGAGAAATGGAAAATGGAAAACGGAAAATTGAAAATGGAAAATGGCTGACCATGACATGGAGCCGCAACGTTTGAAGTTCACACTGCAGTGGCAAGTCCTCGCTTTTGGCCAAGGCCAATTCCAATGGCCATTTATTAGTCTGCCACCCAAGCGGCTGCCGTGAGACGTGTGTCTTCTTAACGGCTTTCCGTTGACCTTGCTTTGAATTGCCTGGCAATGATTTCAATTGACACACGTTCTGCTAATGGCCAAATACATATATATATATAATATTGTTAACAATTGGCAATCACAAGGACAGTCCAAGTCAAGGCCAAGTCATTTGCAGTTGCTGCTGTTGCACAGTCAGCAGCTTCTGTGCCTCAGTCTGTTGCAGACGGAGTCCAAACCACACAATTATTTACCAAAAAGGACTCAGTCTTTGTCCGTTGTCCGTTTTTCGGGCAGGACAACCCGCGGTGCTGTTGCAAATTGCTGCTAAGAGTCGCTGCACTTGCTGTGACCGTCTTGGCCATCGTCCTTGGGCCTTGTTGTTAATACCTCGGCTTGCTTTCCATGCTTTGCGGTTTAATCGAATTTACAGATTTGAGCAGTTTTATCCTTTCAAAATCCTTAAATCTAGACGAGCTGTTTGCAAACACACCAAACACACAACAATTGCCATTTGGTTTTTATTGGATTAGGCCACACAAAGGTGTGTTAAGACCAGGCTAAGGTTTATGCAACAGCTTGTGCCTAATTTCCTGGAAAATTTCTTGATCTCTGATCTCGAAAAACGAAAGACTTAGGACACAAACTTGACAGATGCTCAACAAATTTCACAATTTGAAATGTTGAATGTTGAATGTTGAAAAGAGAAAACCACAAAGTGCAAATTGGTTAACTTCAAATTGTGCAAAATTGTTTAAACAATAAAGTAAGATATTAATGCCAATTAGCGACTTTAACGAGCCAGCTAATAAATAAGCGTAGGCAAATTGACAAATTAGCTGAGAAAAGCAATTTTGTTAAATTACAGACACCAAATTACAGTCACAGCTCGAGTTTGTTTAACGAAACAACCACAACAACAACAACTTGGACAAAAAAAGCTGCAACGGAAATCCAGTAAATTAAAAAAAGTGGAAAAAAAACAACAGCAACGATTAAAGATCTGTTAATTGATTGAAAACACGTTGCGTTGTTGTGTTTGCGTTTTTTCGTTTTGGTTTTGGCCAAATTGACAAACTGGCCAACGCATGCAAATTCATGTTGCCCCCAAAAAGTGATGAAGTCATAAAAAAGTTATGACTGTCGCTTTATATGACTCTGATTTTTTTGTTTTTTGATTTTCACAAATTTTATACTCGTAAAAGAGTCGAAAGACTTGAGGAATATTGCCACAAAAAGAGTCTCAATCTCTCTCTGGGGGATCGAGAAACTTGTTTAAATCTCAGCCTCTTCTCTATTAGATCTTGGCTTTTGTCTCCTCAACTGGCAAATAAAGTAGTCAAATTTATAATCAACAAGTTCATTAACATTTAACCCTAAACAACAACCAAAGGCGATAACAACAACAACAACAACAACAGCAGCAACAGCAACAACAAATGTATTTTTAACAAATTTAAAATTATTTTAAAGCCTTCAGGCAATACCATGTAAAATTTACAAAGAGAAGAAGTTGATGAGAAGACGGGCTGAGGAATGTACAATCAATTTAAAAATCAAGTCAAGTTTTTATTAAAAGTTAACAAGAATATATGTATGTGGAGGCTCAACGAATATTATATACTCTACTCAAAGAGTATATTTATCATTGGATTATACTTAAAACTGCTGAGAGTTCTTTTATTAGAAAATATGAATTATTCAGAATACATTCATTGAATTGTGGTAAAATAAAGAAGTTAAAGTAATTTGAGATTTAAATGGTTGTAAAACAAAAGGGAAAGAAGAATTTACTTAATATTTGTTTTTATTTTGTAATTTAAAATGATAGATATTCAGTAGATTTAAAGATTTTGCATGTAAAATTTTAAGGTATTTATAAAACATAAATTAATTTTTTTATAACATTGTAAATGAACTGCAAAATAAGTAAATGTTAAATAAAGATTTATTATTAAATATTATTTATCTTAAATAATAACTTAACTTAAGAATTGAAAAATCTTGCGAATAAACCTTATACTTAAGCCCATTTATATGTATATATTTTACATTTATATGAATATATCTTACATTTATATGTAT
Source organism: Drosophila putrida (assembly GCA_037043535.1). NCBI lineage: Eukaryota > Metazoa > Arthropoda > Insecta > Diptera > Drosophilidae > Drosophila > Drosophila putrida. The sequence continues at coordinate 186,200 of JBAMBI010000148.1, forward strand.
ATATTCATTTAAGTTTCTTGGATTATGAGTTATAACAAGCGTTTATTGCATTTGTTCCCACTGTGCGCGGAGTTGGGGGAACACAAATGAGCAATAACGATTGGGGCAGGGGGTAAGAGGAGGGTGAGGGGAGTTTACTTAATACCGATACTTATGCTAGCGAGGTTGGGATCATTAATAACTCTCGCTGCCACTCGCCGGCACTCAGCACAAAACTCATGCCTCATGGATTTACGTTGTGCTGTGTGTAAATTATGAATTTTAAATTACACACACACACTCGGACACACACACACACAGTTGGAGCCTAAAAATACTCCACTGAAAACTGAAGACGCAGAGAAGGTAGAAGGGAGAAAGGGAGAACGACCATTTAGCGTCGATGACCGCCAGAGGGCGCGCTCGTGGCTGCCTTGTCAGACTTGTGTTTTCTTTTTCTTTTTTTCTTATATCTTATGGCTTACATGTCTTTACGTATTTAAATGTATAATGAAACAACAATTGCATATGTGGAGTGGCAGTGGGCTAAAAGTTGTCGTTGGCCAAATTAAGTTGTAGCCGCAATTAAGACAAACATACACAGAAAAAAAACAAAAACTCCCTTTAATTAACTTTTAGTTTTAAATGTAATGGATGTGATGTAATGAGGAAAAGGCCTTAAAATCAAGAATATTCAAATTGAATTGTAGTTTATTTAACCTTTTTTCTGTGTACTAGCATTTTGCACTTGTCTGAAGTCATTTTGGCCTGGCCCGAAGCGAAATGTAAGTAGAACAGATATCAGATCATTAGGGGCAAACAGTAGCAGAAAGTGTTGGATGAAAACGAAAAAACCGAGGGAAGAGAAAAAGTAAATGAATTAAAGAAGAAGCAGAAAAAGCGCAATCTCATTAGCAGCTGACAATTCCCTGAGCTCATTTCTCTGCCATCGTTAGAGACAACAATAACAACAACAAGAAACAACAACACAAAAAATGCGTACATATTGTAATCAAAATCAAGTTAAAAACTTTAATTAACGCGTTTTTACGCAACTGTCGGCGGCTGTTTAACCCTTTGTGGCCAACGCTTGTCGCTTGTCGCTTTCCGAGCACGCAAATGCGAAAGCAAACATGACAACGGTAATAATTGAAAATCATGGCAATAAACGTGTAAAACGGGAAGGGAGAGTGAAAGAGAGAGGGCGGGTTTTCGATTTGGTATTGCGTGTTGAGCGGAAAAATCAACAGCTGCTTTTATTGCCGCTGAGAGCCGACGGCAACACCAAAGACAACTACAGCAACAGCAACAGCAGCAACAACAGTAACAGCAGCAGCCATTGTTATGGTTCTCTCTCTGCGGTTAAGCGTATGTGTGCAAGCAGGACGGCTAGCTGTGTGTCATGTTCGAAATTGAGTTTTTCGATATTCCAGTTGGTCTTAATGGCTGACGACTGGAAGTGAGTATTCGAAACGGTTAATTTCGAAACGGTTAAGCTGCTGTTATTGTTGCTCTGGCTGCTTATCGTTATTTAATTAATTTGACTGCCCCAAGAATAGTTTCTCTATTGTTAAAATATTTATTTATTTGCCGCAATTCAAATAAAAATGCGCATAAAAATGACATAAATTGTGTGGCCATTGTTGTTATTCCAAAAAAAGAGGCAAGAAAACGGGTCTGCCTACCAATTTTAATAACTGAAATTTGGAATTTGAAATTTTTGTTACTCTTAATATGGACATGGAGGTATTGTTTGGGTGTTGAGCTTATTGATTATGTCGTTTGGCAGGAAATTGAACAGAAATTAATAATCGATACTCGATAACACGAATACAATCGAATAAATCACATTCCTACACTCAATTCAGCTATTTCATTGACGCCAAAAATGAATTCAATACAAATATCAACAATAAAAATCAAATAATCATGAAATTCATTAGCGATTTCAATGCTCGACATTTTGATTAATATGCCATATATCAACGGATATGTTTACATATAAATAAATTGGTATTTTTAAATCTTTTTTTTTTGTCGACCAGCACATGTTTCACATTTTGGTAGATGTGACTTTTGATAAGATTATTGTTGTTGTTGTCGATCAATGCCAAATGGCATGAGTTTTGAACACATTAAATGAAGAGGGAGAGAAGATGAGAAACGAGAGATGGAAGATGTTAATGGGAATGTTAATAGATTGATATTTAATATGTGTGTGCTTTGAAAATAAATAAATTAAAAATCAATTAAATAACAATCAATTGAACGCAATGCTCGCTACATTTAACCCGTTAATTGTTGAGCTTAAAAATAAATACCATTCAATGGAAATACATACAAACACAGTAAATACATATATAATTAGGGTTCGCCGATTGTCGATTGTCGATCATTCTTGTCTTGGTGTCGATAAAGTTGTAGGCACAGATTGAAACGTCGCGTCCAAAAACAAAATCAACACAACTAAATACTTATCAAGTGTGTTGCTGTTGTTGTTGTTGTTGCTGTTTGTCAGGGTTAAGTGTGGTGGGTGGTAGGGGGAAAAGCATCAGTCAACCGTTTCGGCTGCGGCAGAGACAGAGACAACAGCGTTTTGATAAATCAACTAACAAAACCAACAAACGCAGCCATTTTCCGCCGCATGCGCACGTGTGTGCGAGCAGGTCAGCCATAGTCCAATCTGGCAACGCCCCACTCTTGTAAAGAGAGCAACAAAGTCAACGACGACGACGACGACGCAGACGCAGACAGCGACACAGTTGTCAACCGCATGACAGCTCCCAATAATAAAGTCATATCGAGCCCTAACAAGCGCGGGCTCCAACGTGGAGTGAAGGAGGCGGAGTGAGCAAGCAAGTGAGCAAAAACGGGAAAAATGAACACACGAATATACGAACATACGAACATACGAACACACGACTCACACGAACGAGTGAGCGAGCGAGAGAGTGAGTCAATACGAATAGCAACAAAAACCGGTTCGCTGTTGGCTTCGCTCTTGTTGTAGTACGCTGACTGGAAACATTGTCTCGCTGTCAGATTGCAGGTGACAACGTCGAGTGTCACAACAAAAAAGAGCGAGAGAGCGCGTACCAAGAGAGAGCAGCAGGCAGCAGACAGCAGGCAGCAGCTCTGCCAATCGATCAGTCGAAGTTTGAGTATCGTCTTCGTCACTGTCAGCGACGAACGCTCTCTCGCTCTCACTCACTCTCGCACACACACACACACACATGCTCGCTCTGTCGGCTGTCTCACTCTGGCGCTGACAGTTCAATCGGTCGCTGCCTGCTTCTGCTGGTTTCGTCGCAGCGACGGGCAACTGTGATTAGTTAATTTAGTCGTTGAGCTCGCATGGAACAGACGTGCGCGTCGCAGTTGTCGGAACAGCAAAAGCAAACGCAAAACTAAACGCAAAAGCAAACACACAAGGAGAATCAGAATCAGAGAAACAAAAGCAAACGAAACGTAAAGTTGAAAAATAAATTAAGAAGAAATACAAAAAACAAGTGCAAGTACAATTACCAATTACAATTGGGAAAAGTGTAGTGACAAAGTGAAGCTAGAGGTGAAGTGAACAAATGGCACTTGAGGATCGCTGCAGTCCACAATCAGCGCCCAGTCCACCAGGTTGTTTACCACACTCTCCACATCAGCATCAGCAGCAGCAACTGCATCCACACATTATTTCGATTCCAATCTCAGTATCAGCTTTAGACATGAGTCTCCAACCAGCAACAGTTGCCACGGCAGCAACTCTGTATCAGCAGCAACAGTTGCAACATCTCCATCAGTTGCAACAATTGCAGCAACTTCATCAGCAGCAACTTGCCGCCTCTGCCGGTGTCTTTCATCATCCGGCAACATCGGCTGCCTTCGATGCTGCCGCGTTGCATGCGGCGGCGTTGCAACAACGTCTGAGCGCCAACGGATCTGGATCTCCGGGTGGACACTCGACCGGAGCCTGCTCCACGCCTGCCTCGACATTAACCATCAAGGAGGAGGAAAACGATTCCATTTTGGGAGATAGTTTCCACAATCAGACAGCGACAACAGCAACAGAGGAGGATGAGGAAGAGGATGATGACATTGATGTGGATGACACGGCTTCCGTATCTGTTTCCGGTTCAGCTCGTCTGCAACCGCCACCAGCTCATCAGCAATCAAAGCAATCGAAACCTTCTTTGGCCTTTTCCATCTCTAACATCCTAAGCGATCGCTTCGGAGATGCATCCAAGCAAACCAAACCAGGAGACGCTGCTGCTGCTGCTGCCGCCGCCGCTGCCTCCAGCATCTTTCGCCCCTTTGAGGCGAATCGTGCTGCCGCTGCCACGCCCTCCGCCTTCACACGAGTCGATCTGCTGGAGTTTAGCCGGCAACAACAGGCAGCTGCAGCAGCTGCCACAGCAGCCATGATGCTGGAGCGTGCCAATCTCCTCAATTGCTTTAACCCGGCTGCCTATCCCCGCATCCATGAGGAACTCGTTCAGAGTCGCCTCCGCCGTAATGCCGCTAATAATCCCAATGTCGTACTTCCTCCGTCGGCTAAACTGCTCACCGAACCGAGTGTAGAGAAGTCTGCACTGGGATCCTTGTGCAAGACGGTCTCACAGATTGGACAGTCACAGTCCACGACACCCGTGTCCACAACATCCAGCAGCAATGCCAATCAATTGGCCAGTCCTCCTCCAGCTTCAAATGCCTCCACCATCAGCAGCAGCTCCTCCTCCTGCACAGCCACCAGCAGCAGCAGTACCTCCTCCTCCGGTTGCTCCTCGTCGGCCAGTTCGTTGAACTCCTCGCCCAGCAGCCGTTTGGCAGGTGCCAACAATGCCAACAGCCCACAGCCCATACCTCCACCATCGGCCGTCAGCCGGGACTCTGGCATGGAATCCTCCGACGACACACGCTCCGAGACGGGCTCCACAACCACCGAGGGGGGCAAGAACGAGATGTGGCCAGCGTGGGTTTACTGCACACGATACAGCGATCGTCCCAGCTCAGGTGGGTTATCTAACATTATACTATATAGAACTTGTCTTAAGAGATATAGGAAATATAGTAAACTCTACTATAGACACTTCAAACTGTATTATACTATAGTTAGTATATAGATAGAATACTTACAGATATATAGATACGAAAGAACTGACTTAAAGTGGATTATAATGATAAAATGACCTTAGGACAGTAATTAGAAGAAGACTTTCTTAATTTTTCCTAAGCGTAGGAAACTTCAATGAGTTTTTTGTTAGTGGATTCTTTATTGACTTCTTTATGGGATTATGCATTATCTATTGACTTCATAAGTCGGACACATGACATTGTTTGTATTTGGGACCACACCCTATGCTCTATAATAAAGCGGCAGCCTTTCATGCTGTTTGTCATTAAACCGAAGGACACTGCAACAATTAGGTGTCCCATTCCCAGTTCCCAATTCCCATTTCTTATTCCCAATACCAAATCTCAAATCCTCAATTGTCAATTGTCGTCGCGGGAACTAAGGAGAAAGACAGAGAGAGAGAGGGAGAGGGGGAGAGAGAGAGATTGAGGATGTTTTCAACTTTTGGCCGCACGCAGCGCTTGTTGTCTTTGAAGCTGACACTTTATGTGGCAACATGTAGCGCAGGCGGCAAGCGGCAGAAAAAATCGTTTGCCTATCGCCGACGACGAAGGAGATCGAAGGTCAGAGGTCACGTTGCCACTACTAAAATACGCTGACGATTGACGAGCCCATGTGAAGTGTGTGTGAGTCCGTGCAGTGAAAGTGCCCATTAAAAAGTAGCAAGAAGCGAAGAAATGTGGCAAATGGGGCAGCAGCAGCAGACGGAAAACTAGAAGCAGCCAAAAAGGAAAATCAGTTTTTCCATGTTTTGTTGTCTAGTGTTGTGTTGTTGTTATTGCTGCCTTGCGTTAATTGACAAGTTAAGTGCTTTTTTATGACTCGAAATGGTTTTTTAATTTGGTGTCGATGGAATCGTACAACAACCAGCAACTAACAACAACAACAACCAGCAACAACAACGAGGTGTTGATAGGCAGCGATTAGAGGCTGCGAAATTAATCAAATTATCTAAGCAAGCAAACAGCAATTAAATTATAATTTACAATGTGTCGATAAATGTCGAATACTTAAACCCGAAACTCATATGCAAAACATTCACAACACTCAAATGACTAACTGGCAATTATCGAAGATTAAACTGGCTAGATTAGTTACTATAACTAACTATAGTCTTTAGGTTTATTAAGTCATTTTACGTTTGTTCAACTTTGACTCATCATTTGAATCTTAGCTTGCCTCATTCCACATGCCGCTTTCCACTTCTTGCCCCAATTATCGAAGATTAAACTGGCTAGATTAGTTACTATAACTAACTATAGTCTTTAGGTTTATTAAGTCATTTTACGTTTGTTCAACTTTGACTCATCATTTGAATCTTAACTTGCCTCATTCCACATGCCGCTTTCCACTTCTTGCCCCTTGACGAATTCGTTGACAGCTGACAAATTGAACACGCAGCACAGTCGCGTTGCATGCCACAAGTATTTCTTTTCTACTTCTTCTACTTTTCCGTTGAGAAAGCGAGTTTATGCTAATTAAACCATTAATATCATTAATTATATGTCAAGAGAGGCAGAGAGAGAAGAAAATAGGGACAAAAGGAAGTCGACATATGTTGGGAATTTTAGCTAATTTTCTTCTATTTCCATTTTTTTGTAATTCCAGGACCCCGCTATCGTCGCCCCAAGCAACCAAAGGACAAGACCAATGATGAGAAGCGTCCACGCACCGCATTCTCCAGTGAACAATTGGCACGCCTCAAGGTAAGCATCTAGATCCAGAACCAATCCATATATGTTATCTATATATTTTAAGTAGTTCCTTAAGGGAACTCTGGACTAAACCTCTTTTCAAACCTTCCTTTTCTTTGCATCCATGGCTAATCCTAGCTGAATCCTTGGCCAATTCACATCCATATCAAATTTAGTTCTATCTACGTGTTGTGTCATATTTATTACCAAAATATTTACACACTTTAGACTTTAGTCCCTCCTCCCCGCCCGCTGTGTTGCATCCTGTGGTGACTTCAACCACACGTCCCTGCTGTCCCTGATTTCCTCTACCTTCTTGTCCTTTTTTCCTCTTGGCAGTTAACCAATTAGACATGCCCATAGTCATATTTCACTCACACTGTGCTGTGTTTCTTTCAACTAAACCGCAAATAATTGATTTGCCTCAGACCCTCTCTCTCTCTCTCTCTCTCTCTTTATTTATCTTCTCTCACTAATTCTCTCTCTGTTTCTCTTCTCTATTTGCAGCGAGAATTCAATGAGAATCGCTACCTCACCGAACGTCGCCGTCAGCAGCTGAGCTCCGAACTTGGCCTTAACGAGGCTCAAATCAAGATCTGGTTCCAGAATAAACGGGCCAAAATCAAGAAATCAACAGGATCCAAAAATCCATTGGCCTTGCAACTGATGGCTCAAGGATTATACAATCATACGACAGTGCCGCTGACCAAAGAGGAGGAAGAGCTCGAGATGCGCATGAACGGGCAGATTCCATAAAAAACTAAGGGAAGGAATTACCTTTCAGTATTCAAGGAAGTACCTTCCAATTCTCATCAACTCTTCTTCAGGCTGGTCCTCAGATTGTGCAATATTGCGGCGTACAAAAGTGTTCATGTGATATAATTGTAAAATACATCTATCTATCATTAAAAATCTATCTATCTGTAAGCTTCAACGATTTCAACTATAACATATATGGAAAGTATTATTGCTCCCCCTTCCCCTTTCCCCTTCATAGATATTGCTTTGCAATCATTCTATGCCAACTTGAAAGCTAACAAATCTTTAAACTTAACTCTACACACACACACATAAAGATCTAACTATAATATATTATATAGTATATATATGCTTAATATGTTTTAAGTAATTTAAAAGTTCTTTAGATTAATTTGTAGCTTAGATAAAAAACACATTGTCTCGCTTTGATGAAGAAGTATTTCTAGTTTTTAAGACACAAAAACAAAACACAAACGAAAATGTTATGGATGAAAAATGCTTAAAAAACAAACATAAAAAACTAAAACAAATGCACCGAAAAAATAAAAAAACAAAAACAAAACAAAAGAAGTTAAAAGCAATCTATTGAAATCCATGTGCTAAAAAAACAAAACATAAAAAAACACAAAAAAATGAATTAAATAAAAAATATTTAAAAAATTATAACATAACTTTTGTTTATTTACGAGCTTGCATAATTTCTGGGCAGGGGACATGTAAAAATCAGCTGAGTCTATTCAAATAATTCCAATTTGATTTTGAATAGTTTCGCCGCGAATATTCATAGTTGTAGTCTTCTATTCATTTGTGGGTGTGGCGATTAGCAACATTTGTAAAGCAACAAAAGGTGAAGTTAATAAATTAAACACTTTTGTATAGATTCTGTTAATACTTTTATTTCTTAAATATTTTATATCTGATGCCTACCTATTAACTTCTTATGAATGTCTGTTTATAATAAGTTTATCACTATTTAGTCACACATTAAACTTTAATAAATTTAAAGTAAATCCGCCTACTTTCCACCCAGTGACTGGAATTTGATGATTTCTTCAAAAACATTTTAAGAAATTGATTGAAAGAAACATCAACGGGATTCGATTTAGGATTTATTTTCACTTTTTCACTAACGGAAGTTCTTAAAATTTTAAAAGCTGTTACCGCTGTGTCTGAAATTGAACCAGAAACTTAATAATTACAGTATAAATTATAGTATATACCCAAAATAGTTCTAGTTCTTGCCAAGAACAAATTAATTACAGTTTTTCATAAACGTTTTTTCTTAACTCCCATTCTGTTATTTTAACACTTAAGCAAACGTTAATAAATTTTAATACTGATACTTTTCACTTTTATAGTAGTATTTAGTTCAAAGTGCTATAGCAAAATTTGTAATTTTTCTAGAATTGGTTTTATATAAAGACAAACCACTGATATCTTCTATACATAAAAATGGAGCAACAAAAACTTACAAAGTACTGTTTACATATACAGCACTTTTAACGACAGTCTGAACTTTGAAGTCTGAAGTTGTTAAATTGAGGCGAGTCGGAGTTTTCCGGGTCCACTATTTTCTAATAAATTTCAAAACTTTTAATGCTATTAGAGTGAAATAATAATAAATAAAGAACCATAAACTGCTTAACTCAAAATTATATTAGAATGGAATTCATATAAATAAAGTCAACTGATGTCATTTTAAATATATCAGAGTGCATATAGAAAGGCAACTCAATATTGTCGGTTATTTCACAACATTCTAGTGCTACAACGCTTTATTATATTTAAAGCACAAATCACCTTAAAACATTACTTTTAATTTTAAATATATTACAATAAATGCAATTCTTTAATTCAATTCAATTCTTTATTTTCTCTTTAATATGGTATTTTTCCCTAGGGGTTTTGTTCTTGAAAGTGAAAGTGTGAAGGTTTATAAATAGTCTTAAGCGAAATTGCGTTTAGTAATATATACTAACTATAAGTTAAAATATAACTATTTATATATTTATATAAATTTCATAACTAATAATACCCAATGAATGTAATTTATATAAAGAAAACCGACAGCAATTTCAATGTTTTAAGTGAGCAATTGAACTTCACATTCACAAATGTATTTGATTATAAACTAATCTTATAAGATTTGTAAGAAAACCAATCTGGCATGAATAGAAGTGCTTTAAACGCTTGGATTCAGGTTAATAGGCTGGCTCTGTAGAGTTCTAAAGCGGGAGTTGGGAGGGGTGGTAACCCAGGGAGCTATTAAATTTGGCGCCGTTGTAACATAGTTGCCGTCGCCTTCATATACAATGGCATGTCCACATACGCTTACACATCAAAGACGATTTGCCGACGCAACTTTAAATCATGTAAACTTGTCACCAGACGTGAGGGTGACAGAGAGAGAGACAGAGAGAGAGAGAGGGAGCAGGGGAATATAAAGGGGGAAGGAGGTGACGCTGATTCGCTAATTGCACAATCATGTGGCATATGGCTTAAGAAGATGATGATGATGATGATGAGAATGGGATTGAGAATCGGAATGAGAATGAGGGTGAGTATGAGGCTGAGTGACGGCAACAGCATTGGATTCGATTTGATGCTGCCATTTAATTAAAAGCAAATCTTCATATAAACAAATATTGTGACAAGCCAGCAACAACAACATAACGGTGGCATCGAAATGCAACTGCAACCAGCAACTAGCAACAACATCAAATGATTTATTGGCACAGATTTTTGTGGCAAGATGCAAAAAGGCGCGCGTTAATTTGCTCAAAATAAATGCATAGACAGAGACAAAGTTGTAGTAGGAGTAGACAGACAGACAGACAGAGAGACAGAGAGAGAGGGAGGGCAAGATCGGCAGCTGACATTTACTGGCAAGCGTTGATGTGAATCTGGCAAGAGATCGGCGCACATTAAATGAATTAATGCGAACGCTAATTGCGGCAAAAGCAAAGAAAATAAATAAAGAAAGAAATACGATTATATATGTGAGACGACGTAATGCCTCCCTCCCCTCTTTAACCCCTTCTTGCCCCCCTCTGTCTGCCTCTGTCTGTTGGAGGCAGCTTAAATCAGGCGTATTATAGAGGCGCAAATCCATTTGTGCACGTAATGAACCAATTAACCAATTGCATCAGCTTCGAAGTCAACTGCAAATGAGTTGGAACTGGTACTGATACTGGTACTTGTTCACTTGAACTGGTAAATGAACTAGTGACTAGGCTATCAAAGGAATATTTCAACACTTCTAATTAGCTGAAATTGCCAAGTGACACACTAAATTTCACTTTCCGACAGCGGAATGCCAATTGCGCATACAATGTTCAGCATTGAGGATCGTCTATTAAAAAGCCACAAAAACACACAAGAAAAGACAGACGGACAGACAGACAGACAGACGGAGAGAAAGACTGAAAGACAGACAGACAGACACATCTGTAGACTCGTATGCCACATAAGTCAACCTCATCCCCATTTACCATTTCAATCTGCACCATCCAGTTACTCTGTGTGTGTGTGGGCGCTTCTCTCCTCCCCTTTCCTCACCCCCTCTTCACCCCCTCTCAACATGTGTGATTTATGCGCCTTTTGAGGCAGAGAATCTGCTGTGTCTCCCCTTTGATATCGCCACGTGGCAAAGGCCCCATCGCTAATTGCATTTCCCAATGCACCATTATATACATTTTACAGTTTGTCGTATTAATTGCTGGTCGCACAAAGTCGCGTATCTCTTAGATACACTCGCAGAAAATAGGGATAATAATACTTTGTCTACAATTGAAAACGTTTAGATTTTTAACATTCAAATATGGCTCAAATACAATTATTATATCTCAAATAGTCTGAAGATTTCGGCAAATCTTATTAAAACTTGATATTGAATATTCAACATCTTCTCAAAAAAACTAGAATCTATCTATCTATCCATCTATCTATTTATCTATATATCTATCTATCTATCCATCTATCTATCTATCTATCTATCTATCTATCTATCTATCTATCTATCTATCTATCTATCAACTATCTTATCTCAGGAATTAAACATAAACAAGTGATTCTTAAAACGTTTTTTTAATAACCAAATCATTCTTATTGACAAATTCATTGATTTTATTTGTATATTAAAGTTAAATGTAGAACTTAATAAATACCACTTTTAATTGTTATATTGTTATCACAGCTTTACATGAAATAAACTCCAAGAGAAATATAAATTTTTCATTAGGTATCATTGTATCTCTGACTGTTAGAATACATCTTCAGTGGGTATCGCTTAATATACTCCTATAAATAAAAACTAATGTAAATGGAAAACTGCCTTAAAATTATTATTGAATTACTACATAAAAACAGAAATGGGAATTGCTTTTTAGATTCTACGAAAACTACCCCTTATTGTGGAAAAGTTGTGCAGATCTGTTATAAACTTTAAAAATTGGATATTAATAAATGAAAATCCTCTTTTAGTTATCATTAAATACTTTGCCTTCTATAAAAAGATCACCCTACTTTTTGGAAACATTAATGGGTTGAATTGTGTATGCTTTTTCTTTCAGTGCAGTGTCCAGAACGAGTATTCTGCTCGTATTAAAAACTTTGTGTGCATCTAGTAAATGTCAAAAAGTTTTGCGGCGTCTTGTAGATTTATTTGCCACAATGGGCAATTGGAGCTGCCACTTGTTTCCGCTTCGCTTTATCAATTGATTTACGATGCGATAATAAAATGCAAGTTCCCCATATCTTCCGATTCCCCCCCTCTCTCTTTGGTCTGTGTCTCTAAATGAATTTGGAAGCATTTAGGAGGCAACAATTTTGTATGTCTGATGTGCGCCATTTGCATGTGGTTATCATTTCAGTTTCATTTGTTGCAACGACTCCCAGCTGCCGCAGTTGCAGTTGCAATTGGAGTTGCAGTTGGAGTTGGAGTTGAAATCGTTGGGCATTTCATAATCGTTGCCAGTTCCATGGAAAGTGCACTCAATTATGGCCAACAGACAGGCGCTGAGTTGTGACTTCGGTGTCTCTCTCTCTTGTGTGGTGGTGTATCTTGTAGTACGTGTATCTTAAACGACTACGAGTATGAGTATCTTCAAGTGAGCCTGCCTGCCTGTCCCGCTCTATGGCGCTACAGGGGCTGCTCTGCTAAAGCATCATATCTCAGCCTAAACAAACATTCAAATGGCCACAGACAGACAGAAAGACATCAGCAGCAACACTTGGCTACATTTTCAGCAGAAGTCAACGCCAACACCAGAAACATTCACATGTGTGTATGTGTGTATTCACCATACTCACATTCACACACACATTCACACACACATTCACATCATCATTGCCGTCAACTCGAAACGTCAATTGTGTTGACTCAACGAGCTTCTCCTTCCACATTCTCAATTCCATTTCCATTCCAAATTCTCAGTTCCCAATTCCCTGTTTTTTAGTTTCTGTTTTCAGTTTCTCAGTTTCCAATCTCAGCTTTAGTTCCAAGTCGGCGCTTAGTTGGGCCAACAAATATTTGAGCTGTTAACTTGTGACTTTTGTAACAAAGTCGTAAGTAATTGTAATTGATTGTCTTTTGTTAAGCGCACATGTTGCATGCCACAAGCAGTGCAGCGGTGGCAGGGGTACACTAATTGATCAACTGCTTGCGCCTTTGTTTGACTGCCGATTTGCACCCCTCCAGCTATTACCAAGTTTCTTCTCCAACAACTGCTAACTGCTCTCTAACTGCACCGCTAATTGACTTGGCCAACAAAGGCGCCTCGGCCAGACAAAAAGCCTATTTAACATATTCGAAAAGTGTTTCATCTTGGCTCAGAATCCAACTAGCAGAGCAGCTAAGCCATAAATCACAAAAATCCTTTTCTTCTTTTGAATACATATTTCACATTTTATTTACTATGTTTATTAGTTTTTCAAAATATATTTCATTTCTAGTTTATTTTTTTATTACTTTTTAAAATATATTTCAACTTTTATTTGACTTCTTTTATTTTAAACACACATACTATATATTTCAAGCTGTATTTGATTTGTTTATGAATTTTTATGTATTTCACATTTTATTTGATCTGCTTTATGATTCAAAGATATATTTCTCATTTTATTATATTTGTTTATTATTTTAAAAAATACATTTCACCTTTTATTTGATGTGATTTTTATTTGCCAGATATATTTTTAATTTTATTTGAATTATTTATTATTTCATAAATTTTCGTTCTCATTTTTTTTTGCTTATTTTTTTGCTTATTTTAAGAATATATTTGACTTGCTTTATTTTTCAGGCATTTCACATTTTATTTTGTTTTATTTATTTCTTAATTCAAATTTTATTAATGGATGCTCATAAATCATTGAGTTTGCATTAAAAGATAACATTTAATTTGTGAATTGTGATTTGTGAAATGCAGAACGTTTGTTTAACACTTTCTAATCTAAGAGCTTATAAATAAAAGCAATATTTGTTTTTTTTATACCTCATCTTTTTTAATTTGATTTGCAAATTGCATTTTCGGAGATTTTTAATAGTATCTTATTTAAAATGTATTTAATTTATTTAATTTATTCTATAAAAAATATATGCGTATTTATAATTTGGCCCATTTCTTAAAAATACAATATTATAAAAAAAACTGAAAATTTTATAATAATTGTACAAGGGATTGAGAAGAAACGTAATTAAATATATTTATTATAAACACACATATATCAAATTTTATTTGAAGTCCCACTATATATAAGTATATTTTATTCAAATGGGAACTACAAGAATTTTCTTGGTCAATATCTACAAACTACTTGAGTTTGTTTAGTAATTCCACTCAAGATCTTGGGTTCTTTATGACCTCACAAAAGCATAACTGATCATTTCAATTATTGAATTATCAAGTAGTTAATCCAAGACATTTACAATTATGGCTATAAGGCGATAATACGTAATTGTTGGTAGTATGTGTGGGGGGTGGGGGTGCCAACTGTGGCGCCTTTGGGCCACCACTGAACTGATGTGGCTAACAAGTACAAATAAAATAAAGGCCGAAAGCGGATGTGTTCACAGTTGTAATTGTTAACAAGCGAATGAATTGAATTTTCATTTTGGGGTCGCCGCAAATAGTCATAAATATATAATGAATAAATGCATGGCAAATGACCAGAGACCGAAGTCAAAGTCAAAGTCGAAACCGGCTGGAAAAGGCATTAAACAATTTTCCCATTTCCCATTTTCACATTTCCCACTCAAACTTTCATTGGCAACGTGTGTTTGGTCTCAGCGGTGGGTCCTCAATGAGGCAACCACAACAACAACAACAACTATTATGATGACATTATTATCATTATTTTGTGCTTATTAATGTTTAATGGCAACACACACAACATTAAATAAACATACAACAATAAACATGGCAGCCAATTGAATTTTATGCAAATGTCATTGAGGTGAATTTTCTCAGCCTCTCAGGCCTCAAGGTGTGTCCGCTTAACGGACAACGCATTCGGTATCCGAATCGGGTTCAGAATCTCCTATATGTACATATATGATATGTACATGAATTGGAGGTGAGAAGACGAATCGATAGACGACGAAAAATACAATTATTTATTTGAACCGTGGGTCAAGTCATCACCAAAATGGGTAAACAAAAGTATAAAGTGTGATGATATACGATAAGATACCCTGTAGGTACATTTTAAACGTCATTGACATTTAAACGTTATTTAAGAGATTACTATTCATTAAGGTGATTGACTAATACATACCCCGTAGTAAAAATTAAATTTTCGGTCAAAATACTAAATACAACCAATTTTTTCTTCTTTAAATATTAGTTGTATAACTTTTAATATTCTGTAGAAATTTGTGAAACTATGCTGTATCCCTATAAATATTATGTACTGTCAGTTTAATCTAAAATATAAGCTAAAGATGCGTAATCGATTGCAAAATACACTGTAAAATATTAGATAGTAACAATGTAAGAAGACATAATGATAAATGTAAATGTTTTTGGGTTAACAGTGCTAAAATTATCCGATTTCTTTTATAACATATTTTTCAATAATAAAAAGATTGCAGAGTTTCTAATCAACTCTTAAAATTGATTAAAGCATTGTCACAACTTTATTTTATATGTTAAATACAGGGTATAACTAACTTGCCACCCAGGCTGAGGCTGGCAATTGAAATGCAAAAAGTTGCATATGCATTTGGCTAATAAGCTGATGCCATATTGCTGTAGACTAAGGTTATTGACTGGTTGGACTCGAAATGCATTAGCCATGGCTATAAGTATGTGTATGTATTTGTCTCTTATGTCTGTCGATTGTCGACCCTCGACTGTCGGTTGTCTGGTGGCCCCCCAGGAGACAACTCCAACTTCGACTCCGACTCCAACTCCAATTGCAAAGACAAATGATGGCCAGGCAGCAGCCAAAGTCGCATCCCGATAATGACAATATTTTTTGGTTTTTTGGCATTTGAATATGACAAACAATGAGTTTCTACTCCGGCAAAGTGCAACGGAAATTTGTCATTTATCATGCGATGATATTCGCGTAATGTAAATAAAAAAGAAAACAAAAGAAAAAAACGTTCCCAAAACCAAATTCGTCGCACATTTCACCATTTGAATCGCTAACGATCTTCCTTCCTCTCCTTCCCCCCCCCCCCCCTTAACTTTGGGATCGTACCTCGATCATATTTCAAAATCGCACGTATGAATTGTGCTTTGTGGGTGGCCTACAACCAAAATTTGGTTTAATTAATGAATTAACTCGCATCTGATGGAGATGGGGATAAAGAGAAGGACGAAGTCGAAACTGAGATTGAAGCTGAAACTGAAACCGAGGCCAAAGCTAGCCTTTAAGTCAATCGCCAACTGACCAAACCCAAGACAAACAATTCGTACACAAATTAAATCAAAATATTTGCACAATGAAACAAAATTTATTTTGTATTGTTTTAAGCATTTCATAAACCCCAGGCGGATAGGGTATCTCAGTTATATCAGCTAACTGGGTCAGTCATCGAAAAAGGATATATACCTAATCATTGTAGAATATGTTAAAATTATTATTAATTATATACAGGGATGACTTGAAAGTTTTCTTAACCTTATTTAATTCTTAGATTAAAATCATAAACTTAAAGTGGCAGGCGGTAAAAAAATCAATTATGTTAAAAAACACAATACAGACTACAGATACTGAAAGCTAATAGATATATCTATTAGTCACTAATACATTATAATTAATTTAAATGAAAAATTAAAGAACATGTACTTACATTATATTTGATTGACAATATATATACATAGTTTAGATTGCTTGGCAATTGTTAAAAATTAATTTAATAACAATTTTCACAAATACACTCTGATTCATTTTAAAACACCCAAAAAACAACAAAAAAGTAAAGCCTGACTGAAGCTGTGGGCTACGACACGCACACTTCACAAATGAATGTAAACTTCTAAGCGCAGGCAATTAAAACGAAAATAATTCACACATATCATTGTATTAGTGAGCGAGAGCGCGCGGGAGTTAAAACGGGCAACAACAACGATCACTAGGAGCTCACGCACACAAAGGAAGCGAAGAGCGCGGGAGTTAAAACGGGCAACAACAACGATCACAAGAAGCGCACGCACACAAAGGAAACCACGAACATTAGCAGTGCGTAGAAAGGAGCGCGAGAGCGTTAGATCAAATGGCGCCAAAGAGAGCAAAGCGGCGCTCCGCTGGCAGCCATGCAAAACCCAATGCACTTGCAAATATTAAAATTGAAATTTAACTAAATAACGCCGTTTAATTTAGCAACTTTTATATGCATATTGTGTACACAACTTTGCTTTACCGTTTAACATACAATTTAAGCCAATTCGACCGATTAAACTATGATTTTCAATTAAGAACGCGAACAACTAGACAAAGCGAGCTTAAGAAAACCGATAGGCAATTAAAACTAAACGATAAACGATTTTCGATGAAGCAATATTAAATCGTATAAATTGATAATTTGTGAAATGATATCAATGAAGCAAACTTAACGTGAGTCTTAAATTATAAGTTTATTTTATTACAAAATCAAACAGCGAGAAAAAATTATTTGATTTAAGATTTAGTAAAATAACTTACTCTATGTGTAAATTTAAATTTTAATTACATCGAGCATCAAACAGAAGTTATTTAATAATTATATTGTTTTAGTTTCTTGTCAGTTTTTATTGAAGTCTTAACTTAACTCATTGTCAGAGAGTATCACAAAGTCGAACACTTGCAAATGTTTCATTTTTGCTTTTATTCTCGTGGTTATAAAAACTTGTTAGCCGCCACAGCGTGAATATTATTATTATTTCTTTTTGCACAAACGTGGCTAAAAAGTGTTGCGAGTGTCAAAACAAATTGTTTATATGCAAAGTGAGCACAAACACACTGAGCAAGAGTGGGAGAGAGAGAGAGGGAGATAAGGGTTAATTGGTAAATGTGCGGGCCATAAACAAATGTGGCGCTGATTCCACAGCCAACCCCATGGAATAGGGCCAACAAACAGCCCTCGGAAAAGTGTCAGGCAGCCAACCAGCCAAGCACTTGGCATCGCAATCGCATTTGGAATCTGTTGTTGCCGTTCCCCACCTCCCAATTCCCCTTCCTGCCTCCTCTTTCTTCCTTCCCCCCTCTTGCTGTAAAGAAAATAAACATTGTGCGCGCAAGTTGTAAAATTTCAAATTAAAAACGTGATCTCAGCGCGAATTGGAAAGTAAATTATTTGATTCTGCACTTTTCAGTTTTTCCGTGTTCAGACCTGGTCCTGGGTGCTTCCACTCTTTGCAGCGAAAGTGCTGAAAGCTCAATAAAGCAAACAGGCAAAAAAAGAAGCGAAAAAAACAGACACACACACATACACACAAAAAGACAGAAAGAAAATGGGAAAGAAAACAAGGCAAAAAAAAAGAAGTGCAGTCTGAACATTGGCGCAATAAAAAGGACGCGGACGTGCGGACGCAGCGAAAAAAGGATGTTGTATGTATCCTGGGCATGAAATGTGTTGAAAATAACACCCCGCCATTTGGTTATCTCTCCATTCAGGACCAGCACAAGCCAAAGGACAAAGGAGGAAGGAACGCCAAACAGTTTTTATCTGCGTTCGTGCAGCGTTTCGAGCACGAATCGAGGCCATAACTCAATGATGGGTAGGAAGAGTGAAACGGGGGGAAGACTTGACTCTGGCGGAAACGGAAATGCGCCACAAGCAAGTTGAACTCGGGACGGACAGCTTTCGCACCACTGTGCCATGGCAGCAACGCGACGACGCCTTAATTGAGGTACAAATTGAGCTTTTGTTCAGTGCTTCCCTTTTTTAGCTTCAAGAGAAAATATTACCCTACTACTAGCAAAAAAAATATTCTACTCCCTCTTCACCTACTCCTAATCCCCCCTAGGGGCGTCTGGGCGTGGTCATTCAAATGCAAGTGAGATTTTGCTGGAGAGATTTAATGCCTATTTTATATGCAACATTTCTTTGGTTTTCTTTTTGTTCTTCTTTTTGAGCTGGAACAAAAACTAAATTTGTAGCTGGAACTGGAGCTGGAACTGGAGCTGGAACTAAAACTGTAACTGGAGCAATAAATTAAAGTGCCTCCCTTTATACATATGCGGGTAATTGCAGTTTTATAGCAACTAGTTTCTGAAACGGATGCGATTGATGTGATTTTTATGGCACGTAATTCACATGAGGAACCCCAAAGAGGGCTGCTCCAAAAGTAATTGCTTCTTGTGCAATAAACTCACTTTTCGGAAGCAGTCAAATAATTTGATTTCAAGATTTCAACTCGACGAGGAAAAGTTGATTGAGTATATAATTTATACATTAAATTCAATAAATACATTCATTCGATTGGAGTAGGAGACTATAAGACTTAATATTATGCAAAAATATGAAATTGTTGTCAGAAATCAAAGATATAGTCACGGCACATATACATATATTTTGTCTTGCTTAGTTTTAGGTCTTTTAGGATTAATTCTAATTTTGAAATTCGTTTACTTTAATTGTATATTGTGTATTTAGAATATACATACGCGACCAAATTCAATCAAGTTTATCAAATGTGCATTAATGTTATTAAAAATAATTGAATTATTAATTAATTTGTAAATGAGGTATTAATTTCTCTTCTCGTCTAATATAAACAATCTTATGATTAATGCAATAATTAATAAGTCTCATTAAAGCAATCAATAAGTAAATTAAAATTAGTATTTGTATCATCAGAAAGCAATCAATAAATGCATTAAAATTAAATCTATCTTAAATTATCGGTTTATTATTACTTCATCGCAATCGTTAAGTCTATTTGTTGATAAGAATTCAATTGCGAAAAACCCGTTGGTCTCTCAATTACCTGCATTTTGTAATTAACTCTCAAACTAATGCCGAGTCCCAGGATCAGTGCATGTTACTTGGCCATTTTATATATATCTCATTGAGCAATTAATCCAGCTGGATCAACACTGTCCAGTGTGTCTAGTCTATGCTCTAAGTTAAGCCAATCTTCAACTAACTAAACCATTTTTTTGTGTTCTCTTAGAATTCTCTTGGCTGGCTCTCTCTTGACCAGAAACAGACTATTGCCTGACCAAAGATCATAACAACTTTAATGCTAAATGTTGTTTTACTTTGCTGGCAATTTGGCGCCGCACCACAAAGCGGATGATGATGATCATTAACATCATGATGATGATCTGGATGATGAAGTTCATTCACAGACAGGCAATGGGAATGGGAATGGGGCAAGCACCACAAGGAACGTAACGAGCCGCAAAACTACTGTTGCTGGTTGTTGTTGCTGTTGCTGTTGTTGTTGCTGTTGCCTGTGGCGCAACTTTGAACGTGGACGCTGGACGTTGGTTGCAAGAAGAAGGCTTCGTGTGTGGTCCCCAATGTGGCAATGTCTTCTTTTGGCCCAGCTTTAAGAGAACTAAGGAGTTAACTAAGAGAGCAGCTAAAGAGAGAGCTGAGAAGTTGATGTGGCAACTGAGAAGTTGAGGCACAGTAGCTGCCTCACGTAGGCAGGCATCATTGAAGGCGATTCTTCGTTGCCAAAGTGTCAATAATTTTAAGTGCAGCGCATTTTTGTTGCTGGTTGTTTGTTGCTGGTTGCGCTCTTTGGTGGCATCTGCGATTGTGGCACAATGCTCTTTGCAACAACGCATTGCGATTTCGAATCGCATACATATTAATCACTCCTAATGGACTGCAATTGAATTTCAAGTAATCATCGAGTGCCTCAACTTGGGGCAAGCTTAATAGCCGCTGCTGCTGCTGCTGCCGTTGCTGTTGCCGTTGCAACGTTAAGATGTTGCTGCCGTGGCTGCCACTCGTCAATGGGTTTAAGCCAAATGCAACTTGGGTGGTCCAGTTGCCGTGTCTGTCGACTCTGCGACTCAAACTGTGGCATGTACAAGACGCAGGCAGAGGCAGCAACTGTGGCAGAGGCAGCGACTGTGGCAGAGACTTGGTCTCTGTATGATCATTGATGTTTGTTGTTCTTTATTGTTGCTGTTGTTGTTGTTGCTTTTGCAACAGGGCCAAAGGTTCCATGCCACGGGAAAAGCAGCCACAATTTGCTGCTCTGCCCCATGTCCAGTTTTTGGAAAACTCAATTTGATGGCAACAACATTTAATGATAGCAATTTTTCATAATACTCGCAGCTAATTAAGTTTTGGAATGCATTTCTTTCTGTTCGGAAATTAATTTTCATTCGCTTTCGATATTCCACGGAAATTGAACGGGATTCAAAAATGTGATCAACGATCTCCAGATGCAGATGGAGTTGAAGATACAAAGAAGCAGATACAGATACAGATACAGTAGATACAGTAGCTGATGGCCAAGTTGTTTTTGGGCCCATTGAACGCCTGATGAGCATCATTAGTTAAGCGTCGCGATTCCACGTAAACTGAGAATTCCACAGGAGAATGTGGAGACAGAGAAAACCAGAAGGGGTAGGAGATAAAGAAAGAAGAAGAACAAGTCGGCATGCTTCACCTGCCCAACGAACTTCTCTGGGGACACCTTCGACAATCGATAGCTGGCTGGCTGGACAACATGTGCTTCGACTTTTGAGAAATTGACAAAATTTGACTCGACAACAAAACAGCAGCTCAATAATTTCCAGCAGCTCATTCGCATTGTATTCGCATCGATCAGAAAAGACCGTTTTCTGTATTTCATGATCATGAAAAAATCACACTAAAATGTTGTAAAAATAAGACAGTCGAATGTGTAAGACTGTAAGATACTCAGTATTATTATCTGATGTCATGTTCTTTCTCTGTTCCAATGCTTCAATTAATTCTTGAGTATCTTCCTTATTTTCAATCGATCGTCATGAATAGATATAGGATATAGGATATAGATAAGCTGCAATATTGTTTTTATTTGCCAAAACTAAAGACTATAGATTTAATTTTCAGACTGTAAGTATCAAAATTATAAAAAAAAAACTTAATCTGCATGCGTTTTATACACTAATTAAAAAGACTTGTTCTTTAAATTATGAATTAAATGCGAATCCATCATTTCAATACATTTTCTCTTATAATAGCGTTAAAAACAAAATGTACAGGAAAAAATCTCCGCTTATTATTTAACTTAGTTTCGAAATGTTGTATGTCTTAATTGTTTTATTTGCTAAAGGAGTCTTATTTACAAAAGAAAAATGTATTTAATACCAATGTTCTTTAATTTTATTTTAAATTCTGAAAGTTGTTATATGTACATATGTAAATATGATTTAGACAAATACTGTTGAATTTAGAATCCAATCTTTATTTTTAAACAATGTATAAGTTTTTTTTAAAAATATTGTTAGTTCTAGCTCTTAGATATTTTTCAATCTATATGTTTATAGGGACATATAGATACTTATGTTCTTAAGCGAATAGATAGACAGTAGTGTCGAAGACAGGAGCATAGATAGGATAAGAGTCAGCAGAGAAGAGAAGAGGCAGAAAAACATTTTAGGGAAGAAGAAGGAGAAATGGCAGAGGTGTAGGCAGAAAATGAGGTAGAAAAAAGGGAGTAAAAGAAAGGAGGAAAATTATCAGAAAATGGGGGAATGAGTAAGTCACATGACATGCTAGCAGGTTCCCCAGAGGTGGTCGCTTGTTGCAACTGGACTAATTGACAAGATGATTTCTAATTAGACCACCGGACCAGAGCCACAACCAGAACCAAAGACAAAGTCATAGTTATAGTCGGAGTCAGAGTTGGAGTCAGTTCTAGATGCAGGCTTAGAGTTAGTGTTTAAAGTCAGGAACTGTGTCCAAGTCAATTTCTTTGGCTAAAAGTGTCGCGTGGTGTAATTGCCAAAGAGCATTTGGCCGTTGGCCGTTGGCTGTTGGCCAGGCCAACAACAGCAGCAGGCCAGGTTAATTTACACGCGCAGGTGTCAGTCTGTCGACGGCCTAAAGCGATACCTCGATTCAAAAGCCAGGCCAAGACCAAAAGACCACATCGAGTGTGGCCCTTTAGTTTTTTTTTTTTTTTGCTGGTCTGCGTGTCCGCGTGCTGTTGGCCATAAATTATGGCTTAATTAAACTAAAAACAAAGAAATGTTTGTATTATAAGTAGTTAAGTATGCATATGCGACTCTCTCTCTCTTTCTCTCTCTCACTCTCTCTTTCTCTGTCTCTGTCTCTGTCACTGCCTAGCGCAATTATAGCGTCTAGCTGAAACATATTAATCAGCAGCTTATCGGCAATTAAATCGCTGAATCCCCTACGAGAAAACAATGCACTTGGAAATTGTCTCCATCTCCAACAACAACTTCTCTAATTTCTACTCCTATTTCTGCTCATTCTACTCCTTTTTCTGGACATTTCGTTTGCTGTCAGCGATCAATCGTCGCGTCGATCATTGATCAATCACTAAAAATGGACAGCAATGCATCAATTGTCAGTGGATAATTACTCGAAATGAGTTGAGAAAAGTGTTGAGTCGAGTTGTGAGTCACAGTTTTGTAGATTCGCTTATCAGTAGCTCCGATCGTAGGTTCCATCTACAATAAAGAATCACATTGATGCTAGTTTTGTACAGTGACAAATGTGTGACAACAAATCACAGTCCATTGATTGACATCATCTAAATGCGATCATTATTATGCGATCTCTGTTTCAAAGGGGCTTCTTGGAAGAAATATTTCCAGTATTTAAATGTCACGTTGCAAATTAAAGTTGATCAAATAGTTTTCAGATTTGATATTGATTGCTGATCTGCGAGCTGCTGATCTACACTTCATGGTAACTTGCCGTGTGGTCCACACAATTGAGCCATCAATGACCACAAAGTGATATAGGGATACTGCCAGCTTTGATTAACCCAGAAGGGTGTGTCTCGGCACTCAAGTGCCAAAACATGACGTGGCAGAAGATGATGGTGAACTGATCCCCAAGCACTGATCCTGACTGCAGTACGTGTGGCCCGAAGCGCCTCCAAAAAAGTACCAGGAATCAAGCACTCAACGGCTTAAGTGTGCGCCACAGAAATCTTACCTCTTACCAAAAAAAAACTAAACTAAAGGAAAGGGAAGGGAAGAACACACAAAATTCCCAGCCTGTTGAAAGGTAAGGTATAAATAAAAAAGTCGCACGATCATCGACGATCTCTGCCGATCTCTCTGCCAGCTGCAGCCTCTTAATTTGACACAAAACAAGATCAAATGTCACTCATCATAACTGTGGCACCCCTGGTAACTGGTATCCCACGTATCCCTGGTACCCACACACACTACACACAGGACACGCATGCATATGAGGCACGATCTCAAGTCTTTCTTTTTTCTCTCTTTTCTTTTCCTCTTTTGTGGTTTTCATGATCGCCTCTTAATATGCAAGCGCGCATGCGTCGAGCGACTTAAGATTGCCACGGACAACATTGTCATTGACTTGCAACTGCAACTGCAACATCAACAGCAACTGTCACTCGCCGGTGGGTCTTTGCACTTGCCCCCAGATGTGAACGAACCAACCGATCGGAGTATCCCGAGGATCGTGCCTCGCGGTCTGCTTTTGCTTCTAATGCGCACGCCCTTTGCATAATTAATGCAACAAACCATGTTGCATGGGACAACGGGCAACTGTTGCAGCTGAGTCCCTAACCGCAACCGAAACCGAAAACTGAACCTTCATAATTTTTGGTGACATTTCCTCTTTATTTTCCTGGCTGACTTCCCCAGCCGATTTATGACTTTTCATTTGTATGTCCGACTCGATGTCGTCTCGATTAATTGGACCTCCACGAAGCTACAGCTACTGTGCATATCATTTTGGAATTTGGAATTGGGACTATCCAGAAAGGTTGAGGATCTTTTTTTGGGGTCTCCGACTGTCGGCTCTCATTTAGAGCTCATTTTTATTATTTAATTATATTCAATGTGAACTCGACAGATCGACCGACGCTTCCTCTAACTGACTAATTAACCGATTGACTGACCAACTGACTGATTGACTACTGAGTGGGTGACTGAAAGAGTAACTGACTGATGGACTGACTGAGTGAATTACTGGAGGAATGAATGACTAACTAGCTTAATAACTAAATGACGTAGTGACTGACCGATTGACTGATTAACTATTGAGTGGGTGAATGAGTGGGTAACTGACTGAAGGACTGACTGAGTGACTATTGGCTGAATGACTGACTGACTAGCTTGATAACTGAGACTATTTGACTGATTGACTAACTGAATGACTGACTATTAAGTGGGTTAAGGAGTGAGTAACTGACTGATGACTGAGACTAATTGACTGATTAATCACCAAGTGATTGACCAACTGACTGATTGACTACTTAGTGGGTAAATGTGTGAGTAACTCATTAACGAATTGACTGACTGACCGACTGACTGAGTGAATGATTTAACGATTGACAACGCGCTTGATTGGCTAACTGACTTGGCGATTGACCAGTTGACTTAGGAACAGGCTGATTGACTAACTGACTAACCAAATGTGTAATTTACTGAATAACTAACTTACTGATTGACTTACTTACTTACGGACTAACTGATTGATAGGCAGACTGATTGACGGACTGATCTGCTAACTTATTGACTTAGAAAGTGGCTGATTCACCGAGTGATTGATATAAGAACTATTTGACTCACCAACTAACTCACTTATTGACTTAGGGACTGACTGACTGGTTGACAAACTGACTGATTGAGTGACTGATTAATTGTCACAAAAACTGGCTGACTGATTGTCTGGGGTGTGTGTCATTAAAACAGTAAGCAGTTGTTACAACCACACAAATAACTACTATATTCTAGGAATATCTTTCTCTCCTTCTCTTTTCTCTCTGTTTGTCTGCCTGCTGTGACCTTGCCACTGTTTTGTGTTGCAGGTTTCGATTTGTTTGCGGTTCGCATTGTTTATAATTTATGCAAGTAATGTTTTGATTTGTTTCAGGTGTACACACCCACAAATGAACACACACACACACACACAGTACTACTTATTGTGGCATGGACAATCCCCCAACGTGCCTCATTCTGATTCCCATTCCCAATCCCAGACGCAATCAATTTCTGTTTTGACAGTTTCACATTGTCACAAGGGACTTGAAGTGTGTCTAATTGATGTTTAGCACTGATGCATGCCACATGAGGAAGGGGCAGTGACAGAGCTGGCAGCTGTTTTGATCAAAAACCAATATCAAACAAGCAAAAGGACATCTGGTTGTTGTCCTGGTGACACTTTTATAACACTTTAAATGCTCTTTAGGTTTTGCGTTACGTGTTTATTGCCTTGCAACCAACCCCCCTCCCTCCCGCCCCTCACAAACGAAAGGGGCAGCTTTTTGGACATGCGTGTCCAATCGCGTTAACGAACGCCACCAAAAAAGGGTTGCTACCCTCCAAAGAGGTAAAGGGGGAAACGGGGAGATGGGGAAGGCTTCTTTTCTGGGTTGGGTTGATACAATTAAAATTGCTGCAAATGTGGCATGAAAATGCAATCCTTGGGTTGGGCCACATCGTTAGATTTTATGATGCGGCTGCCCATAACCTTTGACCCCATCCTCTTCCCCTCTCCCCTCTTATTCTTTTCGCACTCACTTTTCCTATATCTAATTGAATTGAAAATTGAAAGACACTCACCGAGTTAACAACTATCTGGTAACAACTACTTTGCTAACAATGGCCAAAAGTATTCACGTTTTGGCAGGTTCATAAACAGTCGCCAGTGGAGTCGTCTCCACTTCGGTGGATCAGTGGCAAGTCAAAGAGCTCAGGTAAATGGCTTGTTTTGCATGTTAACAAGATACTTCCGGGCCAATGCCAAACGGCTAACAGCAAACAACAAACGGCAAACGGCAGTGTTAGCCAAGTTATGTAGGCATTTGCTCAATGGCAGCTCGACTAACGAGCTCTCTCCTTTCCTTTCCTTTCCCCCCCAAATGCAAATGAAAATGAAATTTTCACATTTTCATATGTCCCTTAACAACACTCAAGTATTTTTATTACATAATTAACCCCGCCCCGAAAGCAACTCAATGGACTAAAGGGTGCTAAACCTGAAAGGGTATCAAGGATAGGCTTAGTTTTTTTCTTTTCTAAATGTACATTAAAGTCTAGTTTGGTATGCGGAAATTCTGAATACTCATATTCAAATAGATTGTGTTTAAGCAAAGTTGAAAAAAGGACATTGAATATTATATAGTTGAATGGAAAAATTAAATAATGTGTGTCCCTATAAAACACAATTGTTAATCTATAGATTGTTATGTAGATCTTTCAGCTATGATATGAAAAAGTAGTCTGGCTTAGCTAAAAGCTGGTCAGGAAATGTAATACACTCTAAGTCTGAAATTAAACGAATTTAAGTAAGCTTTAATTTAATTATTTTCAAGGAAAACTTATTTCCCAACCTATAGTTGCTAGAATAATACTATGAAAAATTCATACGATTTCTATGAAAATAGCTAAGAATTTCTCTATCTATCATTCATAATTTCATTATTATTATTATTTTAATAGCTATAGATATTGTACATATATTTCACAATTTTGTCGGTCTTTTATAATATTTTCTTCAATTTAAAATAAGCTTAAACTGCTGTGGTGTTAGTAGTATACTAATTAACCACAATCTAAGCAAATTTAAATAAATAAATTAAATAAGAATTTGTTCAACATTCTGTGATTGACAATGAAATATAAAGAGTTTCCTTAAGATATGTGCACAAATTAAAAAGTTTTTCATACAAAAAGTCATTTATCAATCTGTGGTTTTATGATAGCTGTTTGCTATTGTTCTCAGATCTTATTTAAATATGGTCAAGCTATGTGAATCATACTAAAATGTTAAAGGATCAAAAACTTAAGTCCATTTTTAAATATTTTCTTATGACTTTTGTAGAAACTAAGATCAACAATGAGACGCAGCTGTGGCAAATTTTATTCATTAAGAGACTTTGGTCAGAGATTAATAAAAAGAACTGCTCTATAAATAAAAGTTGTAAACTGGCCAATATGACATTGATATTCCCTTTACAAAGAGGAAGAACTCTTCTGCTTAAGTCTAGCTTTACACACACCTCATACACCTTCAGAGTTTATGACTTTGGCAAGAAAAATGCATTAAGCTACGGTGGAGCAAGCTCGACAGTAGGAGACCCAGTACTTTTTGAGTATAATGCGATTACTACAGATTATTTCAGTTTCAAAAAATTTCACAGATGGCCCCACTTCAGAGATTGATTTTGCCGTAACATTGTTAGTTGAATAACTTCCGCGTTTATCATCCGATTTGGACGAAATTCGCTGGATAGGTTGGAACTATAGTCTGTATTATACATACCAAAAATCAAGGCGCTAGCATTAAAGGTGCTCTTGTAATTCGACTTGAAAATTTTGTATTTTGATTTGCGGGGGCGGAAGGGGGCGTGGCAAAAATCTAAAACAAACTCGTTCAACTTGAGATATAGATGAACCTACATGCCAAATTTGGTGTCTCTAGCTCTTATAGTCTCTGAGATCTAGGTGATACAAAAAGGGACAGACAGACGGACAGACGGACAGACAGACAGACGGACATGGCTATATCGACTCGGCTGTTGATGCTGATCAAGAATATATATACTTCAGGGGTCTGCCACGCCTCCTTCTGCCGTTACGCACATTTGCACAAACGTAATAGACCCATTTGTACTTTTTTAAAGTACTGGTCTAAAAGTACTTACTTATATGGCTCAATAATCAGGCTAAAAGAGACTCATTTAGTCTATCAAGTTATCTCTTTTTCGCTCCCACGCCTTTTCCCACTAACACTTACAACTGGATGTTGTTGTTGTTGTTGAGATTGTTGTTGTTGTTGTTGAGATTGTTGTTGTTGTTTTTGGTTGCGCAGGCGTAATGAGACGATGGCAATGTCAAATAGCAGATCTTGAAACGATTGGCGTTGCAGCCACGTAGGTGGTCTTCTCTTAAAGAAAGAGTATTCACAGAGGGAGAAGAGGAGAGGTGGAGGGAAAGAACCACACCCACACCCACATGCGTATAACATTGGATCAATTGGGGTGAAGAGACTTGAAGATTTGCATGTGCCTGACTAAAAGCTCATTAAAAGCCCCCACGAATTAGAAACTGGCGAATAAATCTTGGCCCCAAAAAGGGGTGGGTTGAGGAGGAAGAGGGACCTGGGAACCAGAGACCAACAGACAGACAGACAGACACCGAACCAGGTCCAGATATCGAGATACAGAACACTGTAAAGGGAACATCGTTTGTAATGCCGGCACTTGAGCACATTTCGTTGTAACTTTGTGTTTCATTAATAATCCCCAACAGCAGAGAGAAGAGAGAGAAGAGAGGTGAGGAGAGAGAGGGAAAGGGAGGTTGGCGGACGCTTCATAAATCTTGTGTCGCATAATTACAGTTAAAATTTATAAGCTTATCTCCTTAGCCGCAAATTTATTAGCGTGTTACAAGGCGCAACGCGTTGCTCCAAACGGACGCTGCAGTTCGTCAAAGTCCAATGATGTCGTTGTCGGCTTTGTCTGCCCAAGGATAAGAGAGAGGAGAGGCAGGAGAGACTGGAGATGGGGAGAATGTACAGTGGGAGAGAGGAGGAGTTGCAGCTGAGCATCCTCTCTTTGCGCTCATTATGGCCAAGTATCGAAAATGTGTATTTAAAACGGCGTGAAAAACAATTTGTTGCCAATTTTATGACGCCTCGCGCCTTGCCACAACTCATCTGCCTCGACGAGGACCGTGCGGCAAGTGAAGCTTCAGAATGCATGCAAACTGCGAGCCAGTGATGCCAACTTACTTCACAGCATTCTGAAATAATATACATATTTAAGAGTTTCTTTTGTTTACCTTTACTATTTTTAGCAATATTTGATTAAATGTTTTTAATTTTAATTAATATTACTAAGCGGAAACTATTTATACATGACTTGGTCAATGAAATCGTTATTCTAAATATCATTCTAGTAGATATTAAATATTTGTTCCAATTTATTTTTCAAAATGATGCCAAGAAAACCTAATCATTTGAATTTGCTGAGAAGATTATCATTTAAAATAGCTTTGCTATTAGCTGAAAGCTTAAATAGTTTTAAAAAGGACAGATCTAACCGAAAAGTGGCTGAAGCGACAACACTGCTGTTAAGTGCGAATAGCGAGAACAAATTCATTTGAAGTCCGTAGCTGCATCTCTGGCTGTGGTCGAAAGCGGCCCGAAAGCGGTACTAAGTGTCAACCCCATAGATTTATGCGTATTGTCTTTTTTCGGGTTACTTGGGCTCACATTCCGGGAAGACTGCGCGAGACTGAGACGAAGAAGGAAAGGAGATTGGGACAGAGACTGAGACTTGGACTGGAACCAAGGCTGCTGCTGGAAACCGACTGCCGAACATTAATCATTGGTGGGCCAGGGCAAAAACAGTTTTCAGTTGTTTTTTTTTGCGGCAGCATTCGAGGCGTTGTAATGTGCCTCAACTCCATTTGGAATCTCCCTCGACCAGAGCAATACCCTGTAGTCCCTCCCCCTCCCTCGTACCACTATCCTCTATGAGGATTAATGTATGCGCGAAAGGTATTTTGAATGGGCTTTTTATGGTCACATTTATTGAATTTATAACGTAATATACTCGCGCCATGACTCATGCTTAGAATTGCGTTCCACACTCCACACTCCACTCTTCACACTCCACAGTCCACACTTTAGAGTGCACCTCCAGTTACAGTCCAATTCTCGTGCGGGGCAATAAAAAATTATGCTTAAACAAAATACTTCAACTATAAATTCAACAAAATATTACTAAACTTAAATTGACTTTTTATGAAGTCATCTCTGCAGCACGAAGCGCGTGCCATAAAAATTCACTTAACACAACAACTCCCACACACCAAATAACACAATAACCCGATCACTCTCTTCTCCCCCTTCCGCTCCCACACTCTCTTCCGTTCACTCTCACTCTCAATTTTAATCCCCTTGCTGTGTTAGGCTCTCCCGTTTGTCATTCCTTTTGCATTCCAGTTTGCCTTTTGTTATATCTTGAATTCGCCTCGCCTTCAACTGGTGTCTCCCGAATTCGCCTCAATACCAAACAGACTAACTCACACACTCACACACAGACAAAAGTGTCACCAGCAATGAAATTTAAAACCAAACTGTAAATCATACGCAAAATTAAGATGTTTGCGCAGTCGCAGCATTTTCTGTTGCTTTTGTTGCTTTTGCTGCATGACAGTTAATATTTCTCAAAAATGCTTCCAATTTATTAAAGTCCAAGGCGGTGTAACGGTATAAATTCAAATGTCCCCTGGCTTTGCTCAGCTACCCAAAAGACAAGTGATAAATATTTAGCACATTAATTGATTAATCTTAACTGTCTATTAAAAAGTTTAAATTTAAAACAAATTTCCCAAACTAATAGACGAGTAGAGTTAAGAGATTCATCACGTATGAAAAACTGAGCCAATTTTCAAGCGATATGTCTAATACATTATAATACAATACAAGCTCCATTCCCTTTAATTTTTAAAATATAATTTGATAAAATACATATTTTCTTTTTTAAAGAAGACTGCCCCGTTCCATAGTTAGAAAATCGTTTTCAAAAAATTTGAATCTCTTGATTTCAATTTACTCAACTTCTTATCGACGTCTTGACTTATCTTTAAGTCAAGGACTAAAGCTGCATTATTATTTAAATCTATTTTTTTAAATTTCTACTGTTGTTCTAAAAATGTCAATAGCGAGATCACAAATGGTAATTTATTTAATTCGCTGCATATGTGATCCATGTGGGTTGCATCGTCATCTTCATCATTATCATCCTTGTAGTTCTTCTGTAAATAATTTTCACAAATACAAAAGAATAAACTGCATATTGGGCTAACTCTTTATTTTCTCTTCTAATATTATAAACTTAAAAAAATAGTCATTAAGAGTTAAGAGTAAATCTCGCCTCTTGGGTTCCATTATCGTCATCTTCATTATCATGATGTTTGTGATTATTTGAATATCGCATATTTTGGCGTCGCACACTGTCCTCATCCTCTCAACATGACAGACACTTTTAACACCTACGCGACACTGTCGCTGTCGCTGTCGCCGTTGACGCCGACGTTGACGTTGGCGTCGCTGCACTTCAAGCAAAAGTTAAAAAAGCACCGAAGCCGTCGCCAAGGTGTCAATTTGCGCCGTTGGCATGTCAGTGTACACACACACACACACACACACTCAAATACACTCACATGCCTTGTCTTTCTTTCGCTTTGTATGTTTTTTTTCATTTTCGCTTCGTTTGTTTTTTGTTTTTCTGTATGCAAATTTAATGGCTAAATTAGACAGAAAAACGTTAAGGTTTCGGTGTGGCATGGGGGCATCAACTATTAGCCGTGATTATGGGCCAAGATTGCTTTCAAGCATAATTTGCATAATGAATTTAATGCGATTGTAATGCCAGCAATTGTCGATCCCCACCTCCTCCCCGAATTACCACAGCTCCAACTCTAACTTCAACTCCAAGTTGATCTTGATCGTAGCTTTCATTAATTGAGTAATTAATGCCAACGCCCACGGTCCATTATAAAGGCATTGACGCAGGCAGCGACGCAAGCAGCGGCAGCTGATAACAAGATCTCAGATCTGGTTAAAAGGGGGAAGGGGGGAAGGGGCAGGGGGGGCGGGGAGACCACCTACTTGGCAATTCCAATTCGATACGGCATCACAAAAAGAAACATAAAATATATGTATGTATAATTTAAATGTTTATTAAATTATGTATTTTATTTATGAACATTTCTTGTTGTTGTTTATGTTTTTTTGTTGTTTTTGTTGTTTTTGTTTTTTGTTTTTTTAAATTTATTATACAAACACACGCAGCTGAAACTCCGCATCCGCATCCCAATTCGAATCCAAATGGGGAGTTCCAATTGGAAACGGTTTCGCGTGCGCCAACAACGTTCCGACTAGAATATTTTACAACTTAATTGTTGACGCAACTTTAAGCACTAAACTTACACGCTACGCTATAAATATTTATATTAATATTAATAATTAAAGTATTTATCATAAATATTGCCCTATGACGGCTCTGCTGACGTCGCTGCCGACGCCGACGCTGACGCTGCTGCTGCCTCCTGTAGCTCCTGAAGTTCCTCCTCTTCCCGCGTCAACGGCACCGTCGAATGATTGTAGAGTCCTTGGGCCATCAGCTGTAAGGCCAAAGGATTCTTGGTGCCACTTGATTTTTTCAGCTTGGCACGTTTGTTTTGAAACCAGATTTTGATTTGTGCCTCGTTTAGGCCAAGTTCTCCGCTCAGCTGTTGGCGCCGCTTCTCCGTCAAGTAGCGATTCTCGTTGAACTCATGCTGGGAGAGGGTGAAGAAAAGAGAAAGAGGGAATGGGAATTAATAGCCAGCTACATGAAACGATTCCAAGATTGACAGAACAATATGCAAGGGTGTAAAACGGTTCTGAATAGAATATCCTAAAGTCGGCTCAGTTTAGGAAGTTGGGCTTAAAACTATCTACCCCTTTACCCCCTAAACCGAAACCAAGCCGGACTACTTTCTTAAAAATACGGAAAAAATGAGGAAAATTAAAAATTTAATAAAACAATCAATCTTAAGTGAGTAGAACAAAATGTTTATACTTATTAATTTAATAAACATAACAAATAAAGAACAATTGGAAAACAATTAAGAATGTATAAGTTATTTATTGTATTAAATTGAACCAAGACTCCAATCAAATAATTGGGCTCGACTTTTATTTTGACTATCAGGATTCTTTAACCAATTTTGTTATAACAATTTTAAATTCCATCAATGTTTAGTTCATTATCTTTCTATTAGTGAAAATGTAGATGGGAGTTTGATTATTAAATAATGTATAGATACTCTTTTATAAAACTTGTTTGCTAGTTTAAATCTTAATAAATAAATATAATGAAATCAAATATCTTAAGCTGAGTAATCATTTAATCTACATTCAACCAATTTGATCTGAATTCAACAAATATATCTCGAATACATAATAGCAAGAATTGTTTCTTGCAGTGTAGTGTAAACTCACCTTCAGTCGCGCCAGCTGCGTGCCACTAAATGCGGTACGTGGTCGCTTATCCTCCGGCACGGAGTTACAACCGGAGCTGCCATCCGGATCAGACTTGTCCCCGCTGCCCCCCGCGCTACCCGCGGCACTCGACGTTGTTGGCTTCTTGGGTTTGCGCGTTCGCGGACCTGCAGAGAGGAGAGAGGGAGAGAGTAGAGTGGGGAAGGTCATAAAAATTCCACAAGGCACATAATGGAAACAACATGACTGGACCCTGTCCCTGTCCGTGTTTCTGTTCCTGTTTCTGGCCAACTCATCGCGCACACATAAATCCTGCTGCTCATATATGCAATTCCCTTGGCCAGCAATTAATTCACATTTAAATGCGATCCCAGACAACCCCTGGCTACCCCTGCTCCAACTTCCCTTCGGAAAGGGGGAAGAGTCCAAAACAATTAAAGTTTTTGGAAATTTGCGCGCGTCATTTTGAAAAGTAATCAACACAATGACTTTTCACTGTGGCTAATTTCCAGTTCAACCCCCAAAAGTTCACCACCCCCACCCACCTACCCTAGACAATCCAATACCACCCCCCACCCCCTGTCAACGCCTTCTTTTGACTTGAGTTGTCTTCCTTTTAATTAACAGCAATGGAAACAGACAAGCGCAAAGAATCAATGTCTCAGACATCTCAACATCTCCCCCAACCCCTTAAGGGATAACTTTTTCATCCCAGGGGGAAGGGAAATATGCAAATACTTGAGCAGTCGTTAAAGGGTTATCCACAAACTTGGCCAAGTTGAACTCGTTTTAAGAAATAGTTAAGCTTGAAATGAAGCAATTATGAGGTCTACTAATGGACATTTTTGGGCATCTCCAGATACAAACCCTGTGCCTAGAGTGACCGCAACTTCTTGCGGTTGTTGCAACCAAAAATATTTTGTAATTTAAGCCAACATTCGTCATAAGACTTTGTCCTTACAGTTAGCAAGACACATTTGTTACATTTCCACCAATAGGGGTTAGTTTTAGGAGTCATATATCAAATGGGAAATATGTTTAAGAAATTAAACTACAGTGTAAACTACTAGGTGTAAGTAGACCTGACTTTGGTACTTCTTTTTAAGAAGATAAGTCCTTATTTAAGCTTATGACAAAGATAACTTTGTAAAAACTGTATAGAATAATGGAACAATTATGTTTTTGATAATCATTTTATAGCTACAATTATTCTGCATTTAACTTAAGGTAAAACTGTCCAAAGTTCTCGTTATTTTGACCAATTATTTCCCCCACTCTTACTTGATCAAGTAATAAACATATATAAATTTGGAAACTTCCACTATTTAAGAAAACAAGTCCTTATTTAAACTTATAATGGAGATAACTTTGTAAAAACTAAAACAAATGATGTTTCTGCTCTTGATTTAATTTGAAGTACAACTTTCCAAAGTTTTCGCTATCTTTCTCCCACTTAAACTTAAAGAAATAAAATATATAAATCAAATCTTTAAACTCTCATAACTTCTCCAAAACAAGCTCTTATAATTATACATTTCTTACTGTTTTATAATTACATATTTTACAGTTTACTATCATTCTTAGTAAGTCAGTTGGCCAGTTAATATATTGAGTCTTTAAACTATAAAGTTTAGTTTAAAATTGTCCATTTTAATATTCCCACTCTTCATCTTGTAGCTTCCATCCAAAACAGTTTGTACTTACTTCGACCTGCAATGAGAAAGAAACAAAGCAAAACATTATTAAATTGTTTATTTAAAGTTAAGATTTTTTTAGGCAAACAGTTGAAAATTAAATGTACTTTTAAACGCGAATCAATAAAATATCGAAAATTGATTAAATTCCACAAGTTTTGTCTACTCCAAAGAAAGAGAAACGTGAAGGAATTTTATTCGAAACCCAATCTCAAGTTGAACCCCAAGGCTTCAATCTATAAGACGCAATTCCTTAGACTGATGGTCGGTCTGTTGTTCGTCCTGTTGCCACTTGCCAGTTGCCACTTGGTTGCAACAACCTTTAAAATAAATGTACCGACACTAATGGCAACCCGGTCATGCCCCAAGTTAAATCGTTGGAAAAATTGAACAAATCAATTTTGTCAACAAAATGCCGACGTGAAATTAAACCAAAAACATTAACAGTACACTGAAAAACGTGACTGCACGTGTTCTACACTCAGGGGGAGGGGAAGTGGGCGAAAAGGGGGCGTGACTGTTGAGGTGTTATCACGGTTTTAAATTTCACACGCAGCCCGAGAACAACAACAAATAGACCTTGAAACTGTCAGACAGCCAGGAGACGATGTCGACAACGACTTTTTGCCTCGTCATCGTCAAAGGTAGTTCCATGAGAGGAGGGAGGGGGATGAAGAGAGGGTGGGTGGTAGGGGAAACGCATGTTGTCGAGCAGATAAGCCGGGTACAAGTTGCATACCAAGGCGTCCTCGAGGCAAGGACATTGCCAAGGGGTTGCCAGTTTGGCAGGTTGCCAGTTCCTGTTTCCTCCCCTCCCCTCCCCCACCCTCTCTCTCTCTCGACACTTCACTTAAAAGCTGCAACAATTTCCTAAGCGTTAAATCTGTTGCTGCTTTTCCGCCAGTTCTTCTTGTTCTTCCCCCTTTTTGTTGTTGCTGTTGTTGTGGAAATTTGTGATTTATAGCGTGTTAAATTTTTCATTGCTTTCTGCGCAAATTTGACACAATAAAAGTTTCAATGTTTGTCCTTTTTTTGATGCTGTTGCTGCTACAGGACGAGGGGGTGGATTGACTGGTGTGTGAGTAGGGGCGGGGAAGATTGAGAGGGGAGCAGGAGGAGGATTTGGCAAATTGGCTTTAATAGAAATTATATGAACTCAATCAACAGCAATTTTATCAAAGTGAAAAATAAAAGGGGCAAAAGAGAGGGAGAAAGAAGTATAGAAGAACAGAGAGGGAGAAAGAAATGAAAGAGCGCAAAGGGAGATAAGAGAGAGAGAGAGAGTTAGATGAATATGAAAATAAAGATACAGATACTCTAGTTGACTATATCTTAAAGAAATACATACATATATGTTAGGAGATTTGTGTACTTGGAATATTAAGGAATATTACTCTACAAAATAAAATATTACTACATTATATAAAATGTACATCAGTTTGTTAACAATAAGCCCATGAATTTTAATTTTTAAAAATTATAAAAGTGTTTGAAAGTATGCAAATATTTTATAGTA
The DNA here is from genome assembly GCA_037043535.1 of Drosophila putrida. Classification (NCBI taxonomy): domain Eukaryota; kingdom Metazoa; phylum Arthropoda; class Insecta; order Diptera; family Drosophilidae; genus Drosophila; species Drosophila putrida. Next base: position 223,584 of record JBAMBI010000148.1, read on the forward strand.
TTTCAAAGATACATTTGAAATCATTAAAAAGATAGAAATGATATCTCAGTCAGTTTCACATGTTTCAATAGAGGAGTTGTCAACTCAACGTTCTAGTATGTCACACATAAAATGAAGAAGTTTAATTCAAATTACAGGACTTTAACATATAAAAGGATATAATATACATATATATGCATATACAAAGTGTGAAGAAACTGAGATTTGCTGGATTAAATCACTAAAAACTTAGCTAATATCGGATTTTTTAAACTATGTAAGTAATTACGAAAGAATTAAGTAAAGTTTTTCTATTTCACTCTCAGTTAATACTTTCACTACCTTAGGATCAGTTAGCCAGGCTATCAACCAGAACTCATGCTTATTAACTGAGCTTATGGGTAGCCATAAAAACTGCAAATAGACTTGAGTCATGAGGACAATAAAAAGAAGCCCACAACATGATCGACTTAACATGCACACTAACAACTTGGTACGCATTCACATAAATTGTTTTCATTTGCAGAGCTCATCATAAAAACAACAACAACAACAACAATAAGAAGAAGAAGAGAGAGACAAGTTAACAAAATGCGGCAAAGGAAAGCAGGCAGAAGAAGAAGATGGAAAAAAACGGGAAGATGTCTTCATCATCGGTTGTTAAACGCAATGACCCAAGTTGGTAAGAGCCGCTGCCAGCTGCCAACTGACCAACTGGACAACTGGCAACTTGGCTAACAAAAACAATAACAACAACTACAACTACAACTACACAAAAAATCCAAGCCAAGTCCAAGATCGAGTCAGACACTGAGGTTGAGACTGAGACTCAGTTTGAGTTTAAGTCGGGCATATGTTTAAAAAAAGCGCATTTGTTTTATTTATGCTTAACATGAGTTGCAAATGCCAAAAACAGTCGTTCAACTGAATTGGGAATGGGAAATGGGGAATGGGAAACGGGACTGCGAGTGTAATAGCCAGGTTAAGACTCTGGCCAAGATGAGTTACCATTTTGGTAGCAACTGAAACTGAATAAACGTGAATGAGTGCGCAATTAAATATCCAAGACAAGGAAATCAGAAGTTTAGGTGTGACTCGGCGAGGGTCGATTGAAAAGTTCTAGGTCTATATATAAAGAAGCTTTCTTTTTTAATAAAATTTTAGTTTTGTTTGATAACTTAATCTATTAACTGATGGTTGACTAAGTTTCATAAAATACGGTGACTCAATTTTCTGTATATTAACCTTTTAAAAATAATACTGATACAGATATTTTACTTATGCCAAGAAAATCGCTTTTAAAAATAAATATCTTCTTTAACATACCTTGACTAATCTTTTTATTTTGATTATATTTATTACTATCTATCATCCTAGCGCTTCAAGGACTCCCTTATAAATTATTGCACTAGTTACAATGTATAAAGTTATTAATTAATTCTAACTCGAAATTGATTTAAATTTATATAATTACTTATATATCTAACATTAAGATTAAATTTTAAATTAAATTAAATTAAACTTAGGTATTTAACTATTATGTTGATTTTGTTAATATGTATATTTGATACCATAAAGAATTATGAGAACTTCCAGTTAAGAAGAATTGCTTCCAAAGTAGTTCATGTTGATAATGTTCATTCAAAAAAGATGCTTTTTCTTACATAGATCAATTACTTATTAAAACACCCTCGTAGACTCCACTTTTCTCCCTCTTTCCCCTCTCTGTCTCTGTCACTCTCTGTCTCTCCCTGTCCCTCTCTTGCCACCCAAAAAAAAGCAGGCCCAACGATCGCTGAAACTGAAATTGTCTTATAAAGATCTCAAACTAACGGGCCACACACGACCAAAGAGATCCGATGCCGTCACAGGGGAGCCTACTATAAAAGCCCCTCAACGTCTCCATCTCTTGGCCTGGTCAGAACCAGCTGGTTAACTTGGCTTTTTAGACAGCGTCTGAGCCTCATGTAAGCGATATGTTTGACAGTGTCGATGGGGCATTGCTTCTTTTTTTCAGTCTCAGTCTCAGTCTCTGTCTCAGTTTGTTCTCTCTCTTGTAGTTGTGTTTCTTCTCAATGTTGTTGTTGTTGTTGCTGAGGGCCAAGCTGATATCGGATCTGTTGTTGGCCAATCTAATGATCAGTCAGCTCATTAATAAGCCATAAAAGCAACACGTTGCCAGGGAAATTAACGCATTGATGAAAAAGTGAAAGTTCGATTCATAAACATTAAACGCTGGAGAGAGAATATGTCTGTACAGAGAAATACTGAGTGAGAGAGAGAGAGAGAGAGAGAGAAAAGGGTGAAGGGAGATGAGGAGGAGGGGAGACTGAGTATGATAGAGAGAGAGAGAGAGAGAGAGATAAGTGAATAAAAAGGAGGAAAATAGAGAGAGACAGAGACTCTTAAATAGAGAGATGAAAACTATCAGGGATATAGGGAGAAAAAGACAAAGATAAAGAGTCCTCTCTCATGTAGTTAGAATTAGAAAGGATATTTCAGGAAAGGATACCACGAAATACCGAAAAATAACAGAGCGAGATAAAGAGAGAGAGAGTGTGAGAGAGAGAGAGAGAGAGAGAAAAACGGAGAATAAGAGAATGGGAGTTCATCTCAAACTGACTACAAGTTTATCTATCAACTTTTCCTACGAGAATTCCCCATTTCTCTGCAGACAACTCCCACTTCCACCCGCCAACTACCTCCGCCAGAGGGCGCTTTCCTCTCAGATCGGTTGACAGGCAAATTAACGCTGCGGTTGACTGTGATTATCGATTGTCGATTGTTGATGTGCCGACTAAGCAATTGTCATCAGCCATGATGATGATTGACACGCCGATTGATTTGATCGCACGTTAATTGAAATGATTGACGTGCCACTCTGTGGCAAGTAGCAAGCAGCAAGTAGTCATAAGTCACAGTGTCTGCAAATAGTATGTGTACGCGACTGTCGGCGGCTGACAAACGATGGCAATACCAATACCAATAGTAGTAATGTTGTTGGCCAGGCCAAGAAGCAGCCAAAGCTGTCAACGGTTTTGTCTATCACTCAATCTTAACTTGGCTCAAATCAAAAATAGCTATTTACACGCTAAATGGCAAAAGATAGCCAACTTGTTGTTGTTGTTGCTGCTGTTGTTGTTGTTGTTGTCATCTTTCTTCTTGTTGCCATTTTGCAAGGCGGCAACTTTTCCTCCCAGGCAAACGTGCAACGTTTTGTGGCAACATTCCAGCGCATAATTTGCGCTGTCACATGAAAATATGTATTTAGATACATTTTTAATTGCTTTATCAATATTGTTGTTGCTGTTGTTGTTGTTGTTGTTGTTGTTGCAGTTGCTGTCTGTTGACTGTTTTGCATTTGAGCCAGCTTTTGCATAGTAATTGGCCAACTTGTTCTGCATGCCACATGTTGCCTCAAGCTGCGCCTTTCATCCTCCGCTAAACTTCAATTTGATGAGCTTCGTTGTGTGAAAGGCGTCAAAACATGTGGCTAAAAAACTGTTGACGGCTTAAAGGAAAGTGAACTAGACCTAAAGACTGTCAATTTGGTCGAATGTAGCTACAAATGTGTGCAATCTAAACCATATTAAAGTGTGGAATTCATGTTTAAAATGAAATATAAACATAGAAACGGAAAATCATCTAATTAATAGAAAAATTCATGAAAGTAATAACTGAGATAATGATGTTCAAGGTAAGTGTTTATATGTTTCATTTAAAATTAATAAAAATAACTAGCAATGAAAATGCAAATAAGCAATTTTCATTAACTAAAAGTTAGTATTTTCCATGATTATCCTTTCACTATTTTTAAGTGTGACTAAACAAGCAAGGAAATAAACATGAAATAAAAATGTAATCATTATAAAATGAATAAAAATAACAATAAAAAAAGAGAATTAATAAAAAATATAAATACTCTTCCCTCAACTGGTATTCCCCCTAAGCTATTGGCCCCTTCTCTTCCTCAGTTAGCTGGCCAACTTCACACTCTCGAGTCTGGCCAAGTGGAGCTCATAAGATCATGAACGGATCGGTTTCAGTTTCACATACATATGATTAACATTGATTGGGTTCACGATGGGTCGAAGTCTCGGCTCTGGGAGACTGTGGAAGGGGAAGGAGAAGGGGAACGGGAGGGGGATACTAGAAGAGACCGCACAAGGCAAGAAAACAAATTGTAAACCGCATTTTCCGCTGAGATTAGCAAACAATTTCATTAAGAAACCTGCAATCGATACGCACAAGACGCCAGCCAGTTAAAAGTTGCAAGTAAGCTAAAAAAAGGAGGCAACAACAACAACAACAACGTCAACATCAGGTGGCTGGAGGTGTATTTATAACAGAGACTGTTGGCGACATCGATCCGATCCGATTGAGTATCTGGAAAAGTATCTATAGCTGGCCTAATAGACTCGTCGCTCCGCTTTTTTTATGTCTTTGCAATATTATTTTTATTTTTATTATAGGTTTTTTTTCTGCAATTGAGGTGTGAACATTTTACGCTTCCATGGAGATTTGGTCTAAAGTGAAGCCACTTCGATGGCTTCTCAATTAACGCAATCATTATAATAACTTGGAATGTGTCTTGAACATTAAATTGTTTTGCTGACTTTCACCATTAATGAATCAGATCAGATCTGAAGATCTCTAGATCTAGAATAGAGACCACCCCAAAAGTTCAGCTTGTTTACGAGTAGTCAAAATAAAAGCAATTCTCACTCTGAAACTCACTCTGATCTTCAAGTCTAAACGATCGCTTTGGACTATTTGCCTAATGAATATTAAGATTACAAACACATTGAAGGCGAGAACAGAGAAGAGAGTACAGAGAGAAACACAGACTAAAACAACGATCAACTTTTGACCTACCTGAGAGTCTCTCGATCTGGCGTCAGTCCCCAAATAATTTGTAGATCAATAAATGTTCGCTTTATGGCTCTATTAGTGGCCCATTCTACGCTCCATGCTGATCATTTTAGCCCCCGAAGCTGCACATTTTAATTACGGATCATCGTGTGGAGTCCACACACAGAGTCCGAATTGAAGTCATGGCCAAATAAGAGAAAACAAAAACAAATATGCGAATAAGTATGTTCACACCATTGCCCACCCAACATTAACATCAATCTTCCACGGATCAAAGATGCAAAACACTTGAGGACCACACCGACCGACAGACAGACAGTGCCTCAAAAACAAACCCAACGGACGCCGACACACATCACAATTATCACGATCATCTTCATCATCATCATAATTAAGATGATCATCATCATGATGCGCACATGCGCATTGATGCAGAAGACCAGCGACGATCAGAGACCAAAACGAAGACATAAAGACAGACAAAGTTTCAGTCTCCGTCTGAGACTGAGGAGAGACCACAGTCCAAGCTACGGAGTTGCTCGAGTATCACTGTCTGAACTTGGGTTTGGCTCTGGGTCAGTCAATGGAAGCTTCACAACTGCGCTACAATTCATATTGTGTGGTATATGGACAGTTGAAGAAGAGTGTAATTAAGAAAAATGACTGAAAATAATTGAACTTGTAGTTGACCTCAGGAAGGACTCTAATTATGAACTTTAAGGCTTTTTCCAAATTTCTTTACTTGATTTCACTCATTGTGTAGGGTATATTGAAAGTGTTTAATGAAGAACTTCAGTGTAACATTTAAACTAGACATTAAAAGAAAAGTCTCCTTCTAAGATCTTACTTAAAATTAGGAAAACATTTCAACTGGAATTCACTCAATAGCAAAGTATACAAAAAATTTTCAATTTGACCTATGGCAAAGTATCCTTAGATAAATTTAGTAACAATTCTCAATTTCATGCATACAAGAAAGGTTTAATAGAGAGCTCAATTATAAACTAGAAGGGTTAAAATGTCTTTAGTTGAATTAAGTCCCATTTATCCTACTTTTCTTATTATCTAGCGAAGATAATTTTGTGCAATTTGTTTTAAAATGTGTAGGGTATAGCAAAAACTGTTTAATAAAGAACTCAATTGAAAGTCAATTCAAAGACATATTTAAATTTCCCTTAGTCAAACTTGTCTCTTAATACTCATTCGCTGCAGCTCTACCTTCAAAGTGTAGGGTATATTTCTGTACTCAAGTTCAAGGTGCCTAAATAAAAGTCTTTTAATTACAATTCCCTTAAAGCTTCTCTCTTTTAGAGTTCAACTCTCAACTGGAAGTCGTTGCAGCTCTACGAACAGATTGTAGGGTATAGAGCATGTTAAATCTGAAAATGTCTTAATAAAACAATTAATAGCACAGCTGAGCTCATAAGTTTTTATGCTGAGCGCATGATCAGAAGATCTCAGACACAGGAGCGCATTCACTTGCCCAGCGGTTAAGGCCGCCACAAAATAAATTATTAGTATCTCGAATCGGTAGTTGGAGATACAACTGCTTTGTTGTCTTGTCTTTCTTTTCTTTCCTTATGGGCAATTCTCGAGTTTTAAAGTCCGCTCCTGAACTTTTGAAGAAGACGCCGATCGTATATCGTGTACGTACTATAAAGTAATTGAAAAGCACAACAGATTGTTTTAAATATCAGCCGAGCCGCCCAAGTTGACCACCTGTGTTGCCGTTGCCTTCGTCTCTCTGTTGGCCTGGCCAAAAGCTGAAGCTGAACCTAAAGCTGAACCTGAACCTGAAGCTGTGTGTGCTTATGGCTCTGCGGATTTATGGCCCGTTGCCAGCCTCCAGTTGTCCCTCTCTGTTTCTCCCAATCTCTCTTGGCAGTTGGCGCTCTTTGGGCCCAAAAAAAAAGTAAATGAAAATAAAAATAAATAAGAAGAAAGAGACGTCGCCAAACGAAATCTTCAGTTCTCTTTCTTGTCTTTGCTCGACGTCTGCTCTTATGCTAATTTTCAAAGCCCCAAACCGAATGGGGCCCAAGTCTGAGATCAAGACGCAGACCGAGACCGAGACCAAGACCGAGACCCATGTGGACCACACACGTTGAACGATTCGCATGCCACATGCCTCTCTTATTGGAGAGGGGAAGAGAGAGGGAAAAAAGCAGTTGGTGGAGGGGGGGAAACTTAGCTGCTTTTATGGGCCCAAAGTATTCGCCACCGGGTTTTTCGGTTTGATAAATTATCGATAAAATGATGCGATCACTTTTAATTTGGTTTAGTTTACCTACCGCATTCTTGGCCAAATTAAAAGCATAAAGACATACACACTCACACACACACTCACACACACGCACAACCAACTGAACTTTGATGGAAGTTAAAGTTGAAAGTTGCCGATTGGCTTCGATCTCGAAATTTCCACAATCGTGTTGTTAATTAAGTTATCAAAGTTTTTATGACGTCAACAGCTTCTTCCCTCTCTCTGTCTGCAGATGCAGCTGGCGCCATCTGGCGCATAGAATATTGGAAACAGTAGTAGTATGAGGTTTTTTCTTATAAGCAGTGATTGGAGAATGTGAATCGTTTAAGAAGCGACTTCACAATTTGTGCGCCATTTCCGTTGACTCCTTGGCATGTTTACAATGTGACTGACATGCCAGATCCCACAAAGAAGGCTTAAATGAAATGGCAGCCCTATCAGAACGAATTTGTGATGCTCTACAAAGGACGTTCTGGAACTTCTAGCTATACATGTAAATAGAACTTTAGATTAATATCTATCATATATAATAATATATGGAAAAATATAACATCCTATTTGGAAAAATGCTATAAAGCTGTTGTTAAAAGTAGAGATGAGGGAAAAACCCTTCAACCGAAGTTGTGATGCTCTACAATAGACGAATAGGAGCTTCTTTCAACATTTGTAAAAAGTTTGATTAATAAACTTCCTATGGGGAAAAATGAGTATAAATCTATTGCATAAAGTAAAGAAGCGGAAAAACTTATCACACAAAAGAAGAACTGAAACTTATTTCTATATCTTTAAAAAAGTTGTAAAACGAACTTAATATTTTATACTGAACTATTTTCTCTATCTCTATTAAGCTAAGAGCTAATAAGGAGAAGCTTAGAGAATCATAGATGGCAACCCTTACTTAAAAACTATAAGAACACTTTTTTATACTTCTACATAAAAAAAACTATTTCAAAGTGGGAACTGTATATCACAAATGATTGAAGTCCCGATAAATAATATATGTCATCTTTAACCCTTATTTCTATTTTATATGGTATTATCTAAGTATTTCTTAGAGTATCTTCGATGATTGCTTGCCAAAATGGATAAGCTCAGCATGTTAGGGTATTTGCTAAAACAAACAACCGGCTTGCTGTGATATTAATTTCAGTCAATCCTATTGATGAGGCACAGATTGGGACGGGGATTGTTGTTGGAGGGAAGAGAGAGAGGGGCAACTCTCAATGTCAACACGAATCCGTTTGATAAAATTCTCACGCTTCTCGCTGGCGACTTTTAATTACACGTCTCCTTTGGCCTTTTAAATGGCAACCGATTCTGTCTTTAATTAAGTAATTAGCGACAGAGAAATGAAAACAAACAGATAAATAAGCAAAACAAAGGAGTAAAAAATGGAGTGAAAAAGGAGAAAAAAAGGAGTAAATAAATAAGAAAAATAAAGCAGGAAAAACAGAAACAGAAATTGAATTCAATTTTCAGTTGTAATCTGTGCTTCAATTTCAACTGTCATCGGAGCTAAAGTTTCGCTTGCTCTCTCTGTCTCTCTCTCTCTCTCTCTCTTTGTTATCCTTTCCGCCCTTTATAGAGGAGAGACAAAAAAAAAATACTGTCATTTGTCTATTTTTAACAGACACGCCGACATGAAGGATTTAATTAAATTCAACTCGAGCTGACAGCTTCCATGCAGCTTTGATAGCACCAAAGGCAGTATCTGTATCTGTATCTATATGTGTGTGTATCTGTATCTGTAAGTGAATGTGTGGGTGCGCCTTTTATCCCTCTCTTTCTCTCTCTCCCTCTCTCTGTCTGTCTGTAGACTCTCAATTTTCGATTTGTTGACTTTTGATGCACATCCACTTTGACTTTTCGCTTTGTTTTCATTTCATTTCATTTCGATTCATTTCGATTCGAGCTCCTCACAGATTCGCAATGAAGTTGAAGTTGAAGTGCATGAGATGCAAAGCGAGATTCGAAAATTGATTTGGTAATTGAAAAAGCAACAAAAGCGATGAATTTGAGCCCAGTTAAAACAGTGAATGATGTCAAGTGATGTTGATAAGATGCAGCTGCTATAATCAACGAGACATTTTGTTTAACTTGGATTTATATAAGCTGTAATAATTTCAAATGTTTAAATTAATTAAACAATAATATAATTATGTAAAAGCAAAGTTGGTAGCTTTAAAGTAGATCAAAGATATTTATCAAGATTATGATTATTATATTAAATACAGGAAAAAATATATTTTTAATATATTTTTCAAAATTTTGACTATTATATTATATAAGTATATTTGAAAAAATATAGAGATTGACGTTTATAATTTAGCTTTAGATTTTAAATGAATTAGAAATTTAATGCTTTTCATTTTTACAACTTTACAAATGATTCCTTATTGCATTTTAAGCTATAATTTAGGTTTTACCTTTCACATTATTAATGTACTTTAAGTATTTACATAAAGTTCAATTTTGTTATTACAGAAATCATAATCAAGCAAACCTTTTTTGTTTACACAGTTGTCTCCTTCAAATTTATCTTATCTACATTATAATACGTTTTTGATGTACTTAAAAGTGTTTTTCTTTTTATATTAAATTGGTTAACATATAAAAAAAATCGCCTGAAATATAAATTTCTTTTGGAGTTTTTATTTAATGAGTTTATTTTCAAGCATCAAAACCAACCGAAAGTCAAAGAACTTTTAGACCATTTCAATTAAGTCAATTTATTATCTTCATAATCAACCCAAATACATGTACAAATTAGCTGAAATACCTGGGAAATCATTAAGATTGTATCATCATTTAAGTCTCGAAATAGTTTTCGACAAACTTCGTGTCTCGTTTCTTGTCATTTTGAATGTTTAGCATTATTTATTCTCATATGAGCCATTAAATCAAATCTAATGACTCACTTTATGCTGATAATTGCATTCCACGAACAAGTAACACCCCCTCCCTGCCACCCTTCCTCCCTTGCAGTCTTGTCACCCACTTAATCCAAGTAGAATTGTATGCAACACATGCCACATGCCCCCCTCTATATGCTGTGTGGCAAACTCAATTAGCCAAAATGAAAATGTCACAGTCATAATATTGTATCATGAGCCAAATTGGCTGACTGTTGGCAATTTAGTTGCAGCAACAACAGCAGCAACAACAGCAACAACAACCAACAATCAGTGGCAGTTGCATGTTTGTAGCATGCCACAAGACAAACAACAACAAAAACTACACTTTGCATAGAAAGCAACAACAAATAATACAGTAGAAAACTTGGCGTTGGTAGCATAATTAAGAACACGAATTGGCCAAGTTAGTACAAGCAATGGTGGCGACTCAACTCGTTGTTGTTGTTGTTGTTGTTGGCTGCGTCAATCAGTCAACAAGCCAGCAATTTGGTTTGGTGGCAACGCCGACTGATTTTCAAAGATTTTTTTCCTCATTTTTAGACCCTGTACTTAAAAGCACAAACTATAAGACTATTAGAGTTAGACAGCAAACTCAATTTGAAAGCTGCTCTATTCAGAAAAAGTTTGGTAACTTATATACGTATATAGTATGTCCTCAACAATTTCTTTGGATTGAAAACTAAGCTCGAAGGTTACTCAAGTTCAAGAGTGTTCCACATATATCTTTTAAAAGCAACTATTCTATATGTTGGTGTTCCATAAAAGACAGATTTTTATTTTGAACATTTTTTCAAAAGCGGTCTTTAACTTATTTTCATATTCTTTAAAATTATTCATCATTGCAATATTTGTTTAAATAAATAAATTCATTCAAAATGTTTTTCACTCCTTTTAAATCAATGTAAAATAAATTAAATTTAACTCAATGAAGTTTAAATTCTTTAAAATCCCTCAAAATTTGTTGACATTATAAATTATTGGTTACTTGGATCAAGCATCTTATTATTTATTAATTTTTTGTTTGCTATTTCCATAACTACAGGGTCTTGCAGAAACGAGCATGCTTACCTATAGCCTTTTCCTCTTTTTGTTTTAGACAAGACGACTCTTGATTCAAGCCAAGTTAAATCTTCGAGTTGGCCGAGAGTCGAAGAGTCGAGTTGTTGTTGGCTGTGGCCATTTATGAAATTAAGTTATTTTGCTCTGGGGGCCAAGTTGCAGCTGCAACAGCAACAACGGCAACAACAGCTGGAAAACAACGATGTCAGGCACTTTTAAATGAGTTATTAGCCTCAAGTTGACGATTTTAACAACAACGAGTTTTTCTGTTTTTTTTTTTTTGCTTGCTTGTCTCAACTCTCGAGGTGCTTGTCTATGAGTTATGGCAACGCCCATTTAAGTGGCTTCTTTGCGCAATAACCACAAAATGGCAGTCACCTTCCCCCTCCCCCTCTTCCACTCCTCTCAATACACCCCTCTTCATAACTTGCCCCATGCTGTGGCAAGCTTAAGTGGATGACAAGCCGCAAGTCTATTGAGAGCTGTGTTTATATTTCATGCTAATCATAAGGCCATAAACTGAGTCAACATCATTCCTCCTCCCAAAAATGTTCTCAGCTTCATTCAACAACCACTTGCAACAACCACTTGCAACCACCCTGTGAATTCTATGTTGAGTGTGTCGACAAGATAAGCCGCATTTAAGTACTGCCACATCGCACGTGCCACCCTTCAACTCCCTTCCTACTACATTTGTTGCCTTATTGAATAAGCCGCAAGTAACAAGTGTTATTCTCTCCAATAAAGCTTAACTAAGAGTTATCCTGTATTTATAACGCAACTTCAAAAGAAGTTAATCAAATCAATTTAAGCTGAAAAGAATTCTCAATAAATGATATTTTATATAAGGTAAGTTAGGATAAGGTAAGGTTAAGGTATTCCTATTTAGAGTGACCTTGAAGTAACCAACACTGTGAGTTACTCTGTAAGCAGAGTGATTCCACCAAGGGAATTTATCACATAAGACCCAACAAATTTAGTTACCTTAAAGTTAATACAAAAATCAAATAGGGTATTCTCAGTAAGAATGACCATAGACTAACTTTATGAAATACCCTGTGTTTATAATGTAGCAAAGTTAAAAAATAATCAATTAATGCATCACTGTACTTAAAACAGCATATGAGATATTCTCAATTAGAGTGACTATAGCGCACGTAAACATATCAAATGCAGGCAGAAAATAATGCCCAATTTATTTCATTTCTTGATTTCACCAAATAATAAATAATATACATTTATAATTGAAATTAAAATGCTATAATATGCTTAAAGTTTTTAATTAATTAATTAAAGTATTCTCCATTAGAATGACCAAAAATTACATAAATCCCCTGAGAAACATTGTAAGGAGTCGATACCAAGAAAAGTGTGCAAAATATCAGCTGGCATTATCCATAGTAAGTAGTAAGGTTCAAATAATTATCTTAATGATAGACTGTCATAAAATGCATTGAACATGATGTCAGAAGTCAAAGTTACGTATCAAATAAACTTTATACGGACATATAAAAAAATTGGCCTAAATGCTTTATTCCCAATGGACAACTTAACAATAAAAAACTTTAATCAAAGTCCCATATTTTAGTCTATATACATTTTTTTAAGCAAATGGTATCAATATGAAAACAATTTGTTAAGCATTGCTTATGCAGAATTAAAGTTCTCGTTCTTACTCCCTTTTTCTCTCTCTCTCTCTATTCCTCTCTGTTGGTTTCTGTCTGTCTCTGCGCTTTTCATTTGCATTGATTGTTTGGGGGGGGGGAGGAAATTAATTAAATTTGGCAACTTGAGCAACTTGTTGAGCAAATGTATCGCTATAAATGGTTACCCATCAATTTGCCAGCTGCCAGGCATCACATTTCACATTTGTAATCCCTCTCTCACACTCCCAATCTCTTCCCCTCCTCTCTATCCCTCTCTCAATCATTCGTTGTGCTTTGTCACGTTCTGGGGAGAAGGGGAAACAACTTTTCAACTGGCAGCAACAAAATGAAATTGTTTTCCATTTGTAACGTTTGTGTTGTTTCTGTTTAAATGCGCAATCATTGCAGCAACCCTCGAATTCTCGAATGCGTGATGAGTTTCAATTGTTTGCCACAGAATGAAATGCGCAATTGTGCAACGTTGCGTATGCGCAACATTTACATTCAATTGATACAGTTTTCAACTTTGTATGTGTACTACATAAATGCCAAAAAGTGCAAAAACAAAGAGACAAAAGTAACAATTACATTTCAATTAGACATGAAATGTGAGTGCAAATTGTGAATGTGAATCGTATTCGCTTCTGTTTTCTATTCAGAAAACCATTCATTATTCAAAGTTGGCAAAATGTCACATGTTTTGTTGTTGCTGCCACTGAAAAAGCTTGTTAACACGCTAAATGTGGCTGCTACACAAATGTATCTGTATCTGTATCTGTATCTGGAACTGTATCTAAAGCAGTAGCTGTATCTTTGTCTGACAATGAGTAGCTGTGTAGCTGTTGACTGCACGGCCACAGAATATTAATTACAATACTCGTACTCATATATTTACTTGTTGTATTCAATTCAAGTCGAATCAAGTCGATGCAAGTCGATGCAAGTCGAATCGAGTCTGCGTTTTCTCACATTGATTGATACGCCCGTTGTGCAAGATTTTTATTGAAATTGAAACAATTTATGCACGCAATTAAGAGGAAAAGGCTGCCTGCCACACTAAGGACTCTGTGGCATGCAAGTAAATTTGTCTTTGGCTGCTGCATGTGCTGCATGCTCAATGTGCAACCTGCAACCTGCCACAAAGGAAGTCCAAAGAGAAACACAGACAGACAGAGAGACTGAGAGGAGAGAAGCTCATTAAGGCAACCAAAGCTAAATGAATTTGAGGCGTTTATTGCTTGCAACTGGCAACTGGCAACTTGCAACAACAGCAACTGGCAACTTGCAACTACCAAAGGCTTCGATTGATGGCGCCATGAATAAAGAAATTAGCGCCATAAAATATGTCGGGAATTCCGCATAGAAAGTAAATGTTGTCGACAATTTATAACCCTCGCCACGTTTGTGGGCCACTTGAGCTGGAAAATTGCAAAATTGCGAAAATTGGAAAATCCATGCAATATTCAATCACATAAATCAAACAAAATAAATGAGAGACATGCGAGCATTCGAATAAAGCACAACGAGTACCCGAAGTAGATCATATAAATGGGATATTGATTGAATTGCAAGTAACTTATTGACTATTTATATACCCTATTAAGGAGAATAGTTTTTCTGTTAGAGAAAGTCACAGCTACTACTCTAGAGGCAAGCAGGAAGAAAGCAGCAGTAGGGAGTGTTAGACTATGAGATATCCTGTAATCGTCAACGAGTACTCAAACTAGATCATATAAATGGGATATTGATTGAATTGCAAGTAACTTACTGACTATTTATATACCCTATTAAGGAGAATAGTTTTTCCGTTAGAGAAAGTCACAGCTACTGCTCTAGAGTCAAGCAGGAAGAAAGCAGCAGTAGGCAGTGCTAGACTATGAGATATCCTGTAATCATCAGCATGACTCGTAAAAGTCCCTTACAGAACACAAGGTATTCAAAGAGTTTCCATCATGATGTGATAAAAAACCAATTCAAATCTGATTCTTACACGTTTTTAGCTACAATAGTGTTTAAAACATAAAGACTGTTTAATATTAATTAAATATATTAATTTAATATCTGATGCGACTTTAATTTAAAGCAGTTCTCTAGGCATCTCTCGAGAGATTCAATTTGCTTTTCAATGACGGAATGCACTTTGCCTTATCTCATTGTATTCAATTGTCATTTGGATGCCATTAGCATTTCATTAACGGATCAACTAAGAACATGACTGCCACATGCCGCATACTTTCTACACATGCCCACTCTCCTCTCTCGCTCTCTCTCACTCTCTCTCTATCTCTGTTCTGAGAGATCCCAACTAATTATGTGTGCGTCGTCATAACAATAATTCTTAAAGGGGGGCGCTGCATTTTCTCAAGCTACAGTCCCCGAGATGAACATGTCCGATAAGATATCAGATACATCTAAAAGTATGTGTGTATCTCTTATGTATGTGTGTATGTGTGTGTGATCCGTGTAAGCCAAAGACACAAAAAGATGTCTCATCTTTGGGCTTAATTACTTGCACGCGTGCTAGAAATTTATATGAGCAGACGGTTTGGTTCTGCTCGCCTTGGCGACACTTGTACAGAGTCTGGTCTGGGAAGAAGAAGAGGAGGCACGGCAGAGGGAATGGGGTAGGGAATGGAGACTGGGTCTTGGTCTGGGGCAACTGTCGGCGGCAACCGAAACGAAGACGTCTCACTTAGCCCTGGCAAAGAGACAGCGAGACAGAGAGACAAGTGCCAGCTGCACGGAGAAAGCTTGTCGTATGTCGCACTTGGATGCCCTACAACTGATTTGAGTGTAGGGTATACAGAGTGAATCAAAGAAAAATTAGAGAGGGAGATAAAGGCAATGAGAGGCTAGAGAGATTTATTTCATATTCTGAGTATAGAAAATATCCATAAAGAGCATCTTAAAGTCGACCATGCTACTCGAAGACATTAATATCTGAAATGTTCAAGATTTCTTGGCCATATGTTAAAGGTTTTTGCATGAATTGTTGCTTTTTTCGATGTTGTTGTCACAGCTGCACTTTGGTATGTTAAACATGAGCTTCTTGTTGTTGTAAAGGACCTACAGCCAAGTTTTTAATGTCATTATTAATTAACACATTAACATTTGGCAGAGTACAAAAGACAGCGAATTACATACTTTATAGAAAGCAAGATCCATTTTAATGGTCAAGTTTAGGACCTACAAATATCCAGTTTATCTTATCTTATTAAAATACAATATATTTATTATATCTAATAACAGTTTTTTATCTGATTTTGAAATCTTTTTATATATGAGTCCAGTATTTTTAAATGTTCTAGCTTTTAAATAAAACAGCTAGATTTATAGATAACAGTATAAATTAATTTATCAACATTTTTCTATATTTTAAAACTGTCAAGCTTCTAGCTAATAGTATTTCACTTAATTTTCTAGCCAAATTTTCAGCTACATTAGTTTTTCTTAAAATTTTCTAGCTATACCCTTTACAAAGTTGCTAATTCCAGCTACTTAATAGCTAAAATGTCAACACTGAGGATAGCGTATGTGCAGGGAGTGGAAAACTGTTGGCTGATGAGTTCATTAGCAAACTAATTTCAACTTAAATTAAACTTAATGCGAAATGATCGTCATCAGCAAAGCAAACAAAGAATCAAGGCGCAAAAACAAACAAAAATAAAAGCGGACAGGCAAAACAAGACAAAATAATAACAACTGTAAAAAGGGGATCAACAGCAACAGTAACAACAACAACCAAGGAGAGCAAGCCAAAAAAAAATGTTTTAATTTGCAGCTTCTGCCCATTGAAGCGGAAAAAATCAAAGGCGTAAATGCCGCGGCAGCCCCAAAAACCAACAACAACTACGACAGTAACTACAGCAAAGACAACAACTACAACTACAGCAATCGTCAATTTGACTTGATCTTAAGAGAGAGCGCCTCTCAGTCGAACATGCAGTCGCAACATGTTTGAAGCGCAGCGAACGAAGAGTGCGAGAGAGCGTGCAGATTACACGAGTAGTTTGCAGTTGTTGTTGTTGGGAGTGCACATCCGTTTTGTATTGGCGACAGCGACTCCCCTCCCCACGCCTTGCCCACCATCACTGTCGCTCTCTGCTGTTATTAATAAAGACCACACATTTTGACAACGAGAGGACCACCCAAGAGCAGCTGCTGCTGCTGCTCTCATAGTTGGCTGCCCTTTTGCATGCTTTGCAATTTAAAGGCCCCGCTTAATTATATGCGACGAAAGGGGGAAACAGGGGGACGGGGACTTGCAAATGGGTGAGCGTTGTTGTTTAATTCCCCAATGCTCGCAGAAATGCAAATTATTTGCGAATGCAACCCCCATGAGCTACAAAGATAGAGAGAGACGCGACGCGACGCAACACAGCAAAGTGTAGACTATGGAGAGTGGAGTGTGGATTGTGAAGAGTGGAGTGCGGAGAGCGGAGAGCAAACAGCGGTGAGAGCGAGATGCCTATCGGTGTTTTGTAATTACAATTGAGGGTAAATATTTATGGCCGCTGCTTGCGTGTGGTCAGGCATGGTTAGTTCTTTCCCATCTCCCTTCTCATCCACACGCCTTGCCGCTGCCAAAGTGAAGGGGGTTAAGCGATAACGTAACGTAAGCTTAGTCCAATGGCGCCCACTAGTTAATAAAAATGTCAACCGCAAAAGGTATTATGCAAATGCAACAAGAAGAGCACGCAAAAAATAAGAAAAAAATAAACTAAAGCAAAAACAAGCAACAGCAACAACAACAATGTCAACAGCAGCAACAACACTAACAATAGCAGCAACAGCAGCTAATCCGCAATCAATCGAGAATGACAAAACAGCAAAAAACAGAAGCAGCTCCAACAACTATCTATATCAGGTGAATTACACTGTGCAACAAATAAGAGAAGCTCTTAAAAAGCCTATTTCTGCTGCTTAGAGATATCAGAATTAAAATAATAATTGTTAACTATGCTGTTCAGTGCATAAAAGATAAAATATGTTTATATTAAAATAATAATAGGCTAGAACAACTTATATTTTTACTTTAGTATAGAAATAAAGAGATGGTTCGATTCAATAATTTAATTTAAAATATTTCAATGATATTTTTTCAGTAAATTTTTCTTAATTCTTTTTATCTTTAAGAATTATTTAAGAATTTCAGTGCTATATGTTTATTTTACATTTTTATATCTCCTTTTCTTTTTAAAGATCTCTATATCCATTATTGTTTTACAATATTGCTTGCAATATCTAAATATTAAAAATTGAACCAGTGTTATTAATTAAATGAAATTTTTCAAATTAAATACAAACTCTTGTTGCATAGTGTAGATCTGTAATCTGTTCATTAGTCAATGCTTACACGTTACAAGACAACAACTGAAAAAGAAAACACAATCTCAAAGCATATGACAATAATTTTTTTATTGTGTCGCACAGTGTTGTTGCTATCGTTGTTGTTGTTGTTGTTCATTTACAGGCAAAGGAACAACGAGAAGATGAGGAGGAGGCAGAGGAAGTGGAAGAGGAACATCTTGGACCACCCCTAAAGTAGCCTCATCTTCATGCTCATCCGCATCCTCATCCTCAGTCTCAGTCTCGGTCTCAGATCTTCTTTGGTGGTCCAAGTTGGTTGTTGCTGCTCCCATTGTTGGCGGATTTGCCAAACTTTAACGCCGACAGCTCCCGAGAGTCAAAGTCCGGTTTGGACCCGGGGCCCTCCGATCATGGCTCAAAGAGCAAGAGACAAAGTGAGTCACACATTTAGCGCAGAGAGTGAGCAGGGAACTCCTAGCTTATGTTCCGAAGTGATCATGTGTGTGGTCCATGCTGACGTACTGAATCATCAAGGCAACAAAGAAGCAGAACATGATTATGTGAATGCTGATGATGATGACGATGATCATGTGAATGATCTTCATTATTGTGTTGCTGTGTGTGTGTGCCTCAGTTGCGGGTGCGTCTTTTGGTCACCGATCTGTGGAGAGCAAAGGGATAGCGATGGGGATGGGTATGGGGAAGGGAAAGGGAAGGGGGGCAGCAAGTTGGACTGGGATCGCGGCACAGATCTCCAATTAGCCTGCCTTCTGCTTGATGACTTAATTAAGTCGCTGTGGCGCCTCTTGCCGTGGCATTGTTGTTGTTCCCCCGTTGCTGTTCTTATAGTTCTTGATGTTGTTGTTGTGGCATCGATTTCGATTGATTTGTGCGGCAAGCAGCAAACAGTGGCATGCCACACAGACAGACGCATAGGCTTCCCTTCTTTTGCCTAGTTAATTGGGGAACATTGCAACGGCTTGAACTTGATTTATATGCGTCTGCTTTTTCCCCCACTCAGTTTTCTTCCCCCTCTTCTCCCTCTTTTCCCCCTTCTCCAACTTCTTCATCTTTTCCTCGCTCGAGTTTTAAGTGTTTTCTGCATTTTGTGACATCTTTTGCGTCACATTTTTCATGTTGTGAAATATTTTTGCAAATCTCAGAGCGGCACTCTTTGAAGACAGTCCAAGTCCCAAGCATTGTGGGTGGCCCCACTCCAAAATGGAGAGGGAAAAGTTACAGTGAAGAATGAAGGGAAGATGTAGTGGGAGAAGGAGTTAAAACTCCATGGAGTAGGATACGGATTTGGATATGGATAGCTCTCTTTGAAATGAGTTTCTACTTTAATGGCTTACTATGAAAAGTGTGTGGAATTTGTTGGTGGTCTGATCTGCGGGCTTCACTTGCACTTTTTTAGTACACAGAGAAAAAAAATACATTTGAAAATTCAGGTTTCAAATTTCTGACTCATCGTAGATGTTTCAATCTACTTAGAATAAAGACAAAATGTATTTAATAAAAATAACTGAGGCAGTGACTCTTAAGCATGTATTTATTTTTAAAATATTACAGAAATTAGAATTTATAATGCAGATTAATTGTCAGTGACCTGATATAAATCCATTTGTGAGTAAAGGGTCTATATTAGTTTTAATTGGCTGAAATTTGGAGATATCTTTTATTAAACAGTTCTTAGGAGATTTGTCAATTTTGAAGAAGATAGTTTAATAATCTTTAGTTTGACGAAACAAAACATACTCGGAAGTCATAGCCTTATTTTTTCAATGTCCGTATAAGCTTTATTTTATACATATCTTTGACATTTGACGTTAGTTTCTATGCTTTTTATGTCAGTTTATCTTTCTGATAGCTATTTGAGACCTTATATAAACATTAAAAAAATGGTCCATAATCGAGGAGAAGGGTTACTATTTTGTTCCACAACAAAATGTCTTCAAACTTCTTAAAAAGACTCTATATTTCTTTGAGAATATCGAATATGCATCGATTTTTTTCTGCCGTGTAGCAGTGTTTCCAACTTGACGCATCCCAACTCAACTGATCTTAACTACTCTCTTAAATGTGACATGCATGACTCAACTTACCAACTCTTCCTCCCTCCCTCCCTCTCTCTGTCTTCCTAGTGTTTTTGGGCCAAGCTGTCGTCTTTTGGGTTTCCATTGAACCACTTTAATGGAACCACAAGCTTTGACGACAGTTGCGGGCGTTGTCCGCTTTTAATGGATTTTTAATGACAAGCATTTGGCCATTTGGCTGGACAGTTGGCCTAAAGTGAAAAATAACTCATTTTGTGTGGTCCTGCAAGAAGCGTTCTCCTCCCATCCTTAACTATATAATCATATGCTAGAGCCTCTGCCTCTGATCTTCCTCTTCCTCTTCTACCATTTCCATTTTAATGTCAACAAATTCACAACAATTTTGTTACGCACACACAATTTGACCGCCCACAATTTAGTAGCTATTATTGTCAGTGATTCCACTGGGAAAGGGCAAATGGGGAAAGGGGAATGGGGCATGGGGCATGGGGCATGGGGCATGGGGCAGGTGGAAAGGGGCATGGTGCAATTGGGAATGGGAACAGCGCAATGATTCGATGAGTGGACCCAGTTCCACTTGCCTGACTCTAAAGCGTTGTTTATTCGCAAAAACCATTTAACTGGCTTGCCTCCAACGGGCAGGCATTTAAGTTGTTAAACATACCCTGTAATCGGCACTTTTAAATGGGTATGCTGGCTGTCTTCAGCACTGCAATAAAAATTTTAAAAATTTTTCTTAGCTTTTATAGCAAACCTATAATCCTTATTAACAGAAAGTTTCGTATTTTCCTAGGTTCTCATCGTGGTACAACATTTCTTAGTAATTTACACAATTTTATAGTTTGAAATACATACAGGGTATTTTATACTCAGTCAATTTGTTATAAGTCTTTTCTGCTGACATCCTTTTATATACCATTTAGCAGTTAAATTGCACTTTTCAAACAGTTTTAGCTTTTATCTACTTTTACTATTTAAGAAAAGGAAACATTTACAAGGTATTAAGTAGTCGAGCTATTGGCTGCAGAATCCATTCCTTAAATGAGCTCACATATTTTAGACAGCATCTCAACTCTGTTTAACTAAAGAATTTATTTAAAATCGATTTTTACAGCGTATTTCATAGTCAGCAAATATGTTGTTAACTTATTTCTTTTGTGCTGACTATGAGCGTGCCTCATTTGCCACATGCCAGCCGTTGCATATCTTCTTCTTCTTCTGTTTCTACTTCTTGTCTACTTCTTTATAGTATTTGCCTGCACTTGTTCAACCCATCATCCAAGTTTCCACCCTCCACAACTGCTTCCCTCTCCTATCCAAAAAGAGGGAATGCGGCAATGGGAATACGCAGCTTAGACACACAAACAAACTGTCAGCTCGCTGTTTAGCAGCTGATGGATTTTACATTACACACACACACACACACACACACACTATAAATTGTATTTACATTCAAGTTAATTGAATTGGAAGGTCATTCCGTTTGCTGGCCAAGTTTAAACCTACAAATGGTTATTTGCAATGTTTTCAAAAATTAATGTTGGAATAAAACTTTCTTACTCAAGTCGCAATTTCGCTGCATTTAAAAATATTACATAAATCAAAAAAGCAATAAAGTTAAAGGAACAATTTATAATATTCAATTAAAATGAAATATTATTTATTTTAACAATTGTTAACAAGTTTTAATGAGTCAAGAAATCTATATACTTAAATTCCATTAGATACTATCAAATACTATTACAAAGCAAATAAAATGAAAAAGAAACTGACATATTTTCTGATTTAATAAAATATGGTGCTGAATTTCCGTTTAAAAAAATCTATCAATTAAAACAATTCACACTTTTAAGAAATTCTTTAAGCAGGAATATTAAGAGTAGATATAATTCAAAGAAATATTTAAAATATCATAAAATATCATAAAAGTGCTAAATACTTTCTTTAGCTATTTTTATTTAAACTATTCTTACAAAGCGCTTTTCATTCAAGAAAATTCTGTATTTAAATGACCATAAAAAGCTTTGTTTATTAAGTTACTGTTTAAATAATAATTTACATCTTAAAATGTGCAATAACAGAGCACAATTCTGTTAACTACTTTAGTAGTTACTTTACTTTAAGTTAGTTAGTTAGTTAACTTTAACTTTAAAAGCTATAACGATTCGAAACTTAATTCTAGTTGATCAAGGTTCTATTGCTAAATGTGTTCGATTGTTAATAACACTAATTATGGTTGATTTATTAAATTAATTGAGTCATTTAGCAAGTGATTTGTTGTTGCATCTGAACAGCTGCCAATTGTTGCCACATTCGTTTTGAACAGAGCTGCAATTATGGCCAAAAAAATAAAAAAAATGTGGAAGTCAAACTCCATTTTACAATCACAGTGCGTGTGTGTGCAGTTGTGTGTATATGTGTGTGTGTGTTAGCCTAATGTGATAATTACATGTGCAAGTAAGTTAAGATATGTAGCACATACATTTTGAATGTCGAGCAACGAATCTTGGTGCTGTAAATTCAGTTGAAGTTGAAGTTGGAGTTGGAGTTGGACAATTAACACCTGCCTTGCAACCTGCGAAACGGCAGCGACAACAATAATAAATAATAATTGCTCCAATGGCACAAAACATGGCCAACAAACGCGTTTGTCAAAACAGACCCAGCAACAAGAGCCACAGCAGCAACAAGAGCAACAGCAACACACACACCTGCAACAGCAACTTGCCTCAACACCTGAGCGCTGGCAACGGTGGCAACTGGGAATGGAGTTGAAGTTGAAGTTGAAATTGAAGTTGGGAGATGGCGACGATGGCCAACGTTCTTCAGCTGCTGATCACGACACACGACACAAACAAAAACAACAACAACGAGAACAACAACAACAGCAGCAGTAGCAACAACTTAACAAAGTCGCAACAACATCATTAACTTTTAAACATTACTTAGCGAAAAACAAATATATTTTTGCCTATTTTATTTTTTATTTGAGGCACAAAAGAAAAAACGCAACTCGCACAGCAAATAAAGAAACATAATTAAAACGAAGCATTGCCCATTAAAAATACATTATATGTACATACATAATTACATAATTACATATTTACATAAGCATATACGGAATGTAAGAGATAAAGTGTTTAAAAAGTTGTTGGCAACACGAGTCTCTTACCAATTTGAAAACTGCCTCAAGTGAACACACAAAAGACATTTGTAGAAACTGTTAATAATTACTTTATTTTATTATCAGTAACATTCTAACAGAGGTGAAATTAAGAGTATTTAGTTAGTTATATAGATAGCTTAGACTATATTATTAAAAGACTTATTAAATTTAGTTTTGAGTAAGAAATCTAAATTCTACCTTTCAAGACACATATATACTACCAAAGAGACTTGTAGAAACTCCTAATAATTTCTTTATTTTATTATCATTAACAATATAACAATGAGAAATTGAGAGTGAAATAGTAAGTTACATAAATACCCTAGACCTTTTTATTAAGAGACTTAAATGTTGTTTTGATTAAAGATGCTAGTTTCTACCTTTCAAACCACATATAGTATATTAAAAGTGTACCATAACATTTAAACATAAGTAGTTGTCAATAAACTGAAAGGTTTCTTTATATTTTTGAACTATTTATAGACTTTTATAACCAAACTAAAAATATTCTGGATTTCACAAGATAAAATTAGAGCAAATAAACATAATTACAGCAGCTGCCATTTAAAAGATTAATTATACAACTTTCAAAGTATTTATATAATTCGTAAGTATTTTTAGATTTAAGATTGATTAAACTGTATTTAGTGCAATTTGAGAGCAATCAAACTAAATAGTTTTGTGTGATGCTGTTGATAATTCTTAATTAAGTTGTAGTTTAATTTGTGGATAATAAATAAAATGAATTGGCTTAATGGATGTGATTGAAAGCAGATCAAAGGAAATGAAACTGTAATTAGTGTTAAGCCACAATTTGAGTTGCAAATCAAAACTATGGAATGGAATGCAGTAACTTTCAATAACTTTGCCCTCGGGGAGGAAACCACAACTTAAACAACTGAAACAAACAGTTTGCTTCCCACAAATGGTGATGTGATAAACCGCAAGGAAAGGCGACAAGAGGAATCAAGTTTGAAGGCAAGACAAGGCGCCAGGTGAATGTGAAGAGAATCCAGGGAGAACCTTGACCAGCTGCAGAGAAGTACATGCCACATTGGAGGCGCCACAAGGCGGAGAACGTCAACTAAATGCAGATGAAATCTGGATCCGTCTGTCCGTCTGTCTGTCTGTTTGTCTGCCGGTCAACTTCATCATCAGAAGTACCACACGCATATCCAATTATTTAAATCCCCAAAAAGAAAAGATACAAACTGAAGTTAAAGAATATCAATCAAAGGTAACAAAAGGAAGGGCAACTTTTGCGAGTACCAAAAGTTTTTACCTTGATAATGAAATGTTTCAATCAAAGGCAGTTAAATCATTTAAATTGCCCACTGTTGTTGTACTAACTAACTGCGAATAATAAAAATATGATTACGATGTATAAATGCAAATTCCCATAGCAGGAAGCTGTTAGTCCAACTCTGATCCCCAACTCTAATTCTTGCCTCAAAACATTTCAGGCAGATGTTTTTATACATATATATGTTTTTTTTTTGTATTCTCTGGCAATGACAATTGCATTCAGGAGCCAAATGATTGACTCTGGGGACAACTTGTTAATGGACACACACAACATTCCAACTCATTTCACTCATCTGGGGTTTCTACTCAGTTATTCACGGACATTCACATGTTTCTCTTTTTCTCTTTTTCTTCTCCTGTTGTTGTTTTTTCTTTCTCTCTTACAATGTCGGCATCATATTAATTGAACAATCAGTTTCTTGTCAACAAGATGTTCTTGCATAATTTGCCAGCGCTCAGTACAGTGAAGCTTACTATCCAGAGACTTTTTGTGGCAATCAAATCAGAAATAACAAATTTATACCAATTTAAACACAAATGTATTGTGGTTCATTTGGAAACTTAATCAGTAACATATTCTGCCTTGAATTAGAAAATATCTGAGATAGTTTCAAATTTATTGACACTATGTATATTAAAGAACTTTCTTCCCCTTAGTAAAAACATGTGGTCTTTAAAAACCTATTTGAAATTTCTAAATGAGTAATTTCTATATAATAATTTCAGAATAATCTTTATAATTTATCAAAAGTTGTTTAAACTTTACAGTGCTCTAAACATTTTCCAATGTAATGAATTTTCTTTTGATTAAGTATGAATTTGAAAACATTATCAATTCAAAACTGTGTAGAAAAGATTCCCCAACTTATTCTCTTCAATCTATGTATTTTGGAATACTTCCTTCGTTTTAGGAATCGGTATTTATGTTTACTATATCTATAAATATAAATATCTACATTTATATTACTAACTTTATACTATTGTTTGGATTACTAACAATTTGATGTATGCTTGTTACACTTAGCACAGCTTCACTGTACTCATACAACCTCATCAATTAGAACAGATTTTGGACAACTGTCATACACGTCTTACCAACAAATCGTATTCGTATTTCTATTTATATTTTTGTATACCTTTTGTCAGACAGAGTTTTGCGGTTAAACGATTTGATTGCTTCGATTTACACAACAAAACAACACACATTTTTTTATAGACATGTTAAAAGAGGAAAAGAAACGGATAAATAAAAAAAAATATGTGAATTCCAAAATTTGCGAGATTGGCCAATTTTGGGAGGTAGAGTCAATTGCAATTAATCAATACCAAATATAAGCATAAACTACAAAATAATTTAACCTTTAAAAAGGCAATTAAATCGTTGGGGCAACAAAGCAATTGCTCAGCAATAGATACAGATACAGATACAGATAGAGATACAGATAGAGATACAGATAGAGATACTTACTGGCAATGCGAATAGGAATTGGAATTGAAATTGGAATCGAAGTCGAACTGCGGTTTGAGTTTATTGTTGTTCTTGTTGTTGTTGTTGAGCACATAAATTGTCGACTGCAAGTTGTACAATTAATTGAAGTTGAAGGCTCAACGACGACAACAAACAAACAAGCAAACAAACAATTAAATAAATAAATAAATAAACGCCAATTACCTGCAAAGATACAAAAACAGAAGCGAATTAATGACCAGCGGCAATATAAATAAAAAACAACAAATACAGATACAGATACATTTACTGATACAGATACAAATACGAGTTAAAAAAGCAGTCGAAGGAGGCACCTGCAACATTAGTTTCTAATTAAGCAATTCGAAATCGGATACAGATACAAAGATACACAGCTACAGATACACAGCTACAGATACATTGAAAGACGGCGCGACTTTAATCGCTTTTAGCGTTAAGTACGCGTTAATTGAACCCTTCATTCCGGGAAGCATCGCATTGAATTGCCGCTGATTTCAACTAGGAAACGGCTCTGAGTCTGAGAAAAGTTGCTCAGTTTGTACATCAGTCCATCAGTCAGTCAGTCCATCAGTCCATCAGTCAGTCAATCAAATCAGCTCAATGTCAATGCACTCGACACTGAGGGAAAAAAAAAACATTTTAATCAACTTATCAAAAAGTGTCAGTCAAGTCGGCAATCAACATTTGCCGCCTGTGTGGTCCACATCGTCATCCAGCTTCAGTTTCCAGCTCCACAAGCTGACTGACACCAAAGTTAAGTGGCACACACACACACACATTTATTCACACACACACACGACTCATTGAATCCAGTTTGAAATGCAACTCAGTCTCTATGAGTTTCAGACTCTAAAAGTATCTTTGCCTGCAGTCTCGGAATATTCTCCAACTTCCAGCCATCAATCTTATTGACACCGTTTTCAGGCCAAAAATAACAAGACCAAAATTCAGCTTAGGCTTTTAAGTTTTTGGCTTTGGCTTGGCTTTGGCTTTATGCCTTTTGTTACTTCGTAAAGCTGTCGAGCAGGCGTGACTGCCAATTGAAGTCTTTGCTGATTGCAAGTTTCCAGCTAATAGATCTTTATTTACACAAAATCCAACAGATATGATTATTAGAAATCAAAGGGGAAGTCTTGACTTTGAATGGTTAAAGTCTTCTTCTCAGTAAAGAGAAATATTAGATGAATATTATATTATACCAACTATTATTTATGAGAGTCAAAGTTAATGAGGAATAACAGGTTTGAATTATTACTATTGATATGAGTCAAATATAGAAACTAAAAACCTAAACATTAGATAAATAAATGTCTCAAGCATTAGAATCGAAATGTGAATTAGATTAATCAAAATGATACATTGTTACTAGTACACTAATTAATAATGGAGACCTTGACGGGCTGGAATGATAGACAGATAGATAGATATAATAGCAAAATTTTTGTATCCATTCTAAATATCATTTTTATTCTAATCTATTTTTATGCCCATGCTGAGGGTATTATTTTTGTATCCAAATTATTACTAGTAAATGCCAGATATATCAATAAAAGTTCTATTGTAAAATTGTCTTAAAAAAAAGTTTACAATACTATTTAATATTTTACTTTATCTAAAGAGTTTCTAATCAAATTTTTCTCTTAAAACTCTTCTTTTTATATCAAGAAATTATTAAAAATATTCCTCAAAAATATTCAAAATTGAGTTTAACACAGAACTCAAAATTACACATAATTATTCACTTAAATCTATATCTGCAAAGTGTATAGATATTTTGCCAAATAAAGACTAGACAACTATTTAAACTATGCTCTATCACTATCAATCTTTTGAAGACATGATTGATTATTAATCGCTGTTTACACAATTATTGTAAACACTTTCACAAATTTCTGCATAACTCATAAAAGTGTTATTTTCTTGTATGTGGGAGGTCTAACAATCAGTTGTTGCTTTTTAATATTTCTGCATAATAAATTAGCCATTCATCATCAATTTAATCAATTGATTTACATAACTTGAGGTTCAGCTTTCGATCGAAACTCAATTGGAACTCAAAGTTACCCATTGGCAAAAGCAATCTTTATAGATTTATATAGCATGGCAGATGGAGGAGAATGCAATTTAATTAGTTGCTGCAGTTTTGCAATCGTATCAACATCATTATCAGCATCATTGTTAACATCATGATCATGATTATTATCATTATCAAGATTGTCAGATTGCAGTTCAAGTTCCAGTTTGACTTTCAGTCGTTGTATTTGTCACAATTATTACGCACATAAATTGCAATGAAGCTGTAATGATAATGATGATGACAATGTTGATGAGCCCGATAATGATGACCTTCAATGATCGACGATGACGAGAATGAGCACGGAGCAAAATACATATTTATTATTATTGGCAAGGACAGTAAATTGAATCTCTCTGTCTCTCTGTCTCCCTCTCTATCTCTCTCTCTCTCGCAACAAGTTCATTATACGCAGTTATCACTGTAAACGGCATTTCATTAATGCTCGTTTCTAACTGCTTAATAAAATTTATTTGCACTGAGGGTAGAATTCAAGCTTTATTAGACTGGCTCCTCTTTGGCTCACGTTAGAGCTGAGACTCACTCTCCTCCACATCTCTCTCTCTCTCTCTTACTCTCTTCCTCTTTTACCTCTCTGTCTCTGTTACTGTCTGTGTCTGCTATTCAGCCTCAGTCGCAGTCTCAATCGGAGTCCAGCTCCAAGCTGCAGGACAAGCTTAAGCGCTGTTCGTGTTCACTGTCAACTTGGGTGGTCTCAGTCAACGGCAGCCAAACAACAACAACAACAACAGCAACAACATCACCAGCAACAACAACAACAACTACAAGGCAAAGCGACCAGAGGCTGCAACTTGTGCAACTTCTGCCTGCAGCCAAGAATCGAGAGTCCAGAATCGACTTAATTTTATTATGCGCCACAATGCTGCAAGTCTCTGTTGCCGTTGCAGTTGCAGTTGCAACTTGAAGTGGCACGAGTGTAGTGCATGGGACTAAGCATGTGTTTGGCTAAAAGTCTGGTATATATTAGATGGGAGTTAGACAACAGCTGATAGCCTTTTAGGCACTAAACTTACTTGAGTCATCAGAATTGGAATTATCGCTTGATGACATTATGAAACTTTCTCGATTCTCTTCCCTATCCTTTCTTATTCTTCAACTCTTCCTCTTCTTTCTATCTATCTACTCTTTCTTCCTAATTATCTGGCTTCCCCAACACCTTCCTTTTTCCTTTAGGTCTTGCAGTTGCAATTTTACTCCTCATATATTATATTTTCTAATTTTTATATTGTTTCTATATTTTCCTTCTCCTCTATTTTCCACCTACCTTTCCTTATACATAGTATCTATTTAGTATCTAGTATCCGTCCATATCTGTTCTTTTCTAGTATCCGACTTCTCAACTTCACCTCATCACCTATTTCCCTCCTTACTCTCTCCCCTTTTTCCTTCTCGGTTTACAATATAATCGAAGAGTTTTCAAGCATTACCCACTTCTCCGAGCTGTGCTAGGAAACTGTCTTAGACTCGGTTTATGGCCAAAATCCAACTGTGTTGGCCAGGTTTAGTCTGGCGCCCGTTTTGCGGCACTTGCGCCTTATTATTTCCGAGAAGAAGACTTAGAATCTCTCAATTATCGTGCGCTACGAAACTGAATATTTACAGAGCACTCGAGGCATGATGGCAACACTGCACTGTGTTGTGTGCCACAGTTTGAGATCTGTTTGAGATCAGTTGGAGATCAGTTTTGAGATGAGCAACAACTACAGCAACTTTTGTTGAGCCACGTCTTATGTTGTATGTGGGTTTCTTTCAGCGATCACAACTTTTGTTGTTTCTCACTAATCTCAGCTGATTTGAATTTGTTGGCTGGCCACACAGCTTTGAAGACCTTTGAATGGCACTCAAGTGTCAAGAGATTATGAGTTGGCCAACTCCGACTCCAAATCCAACTCCGACTCCGATTCCGACTGTGTATTCTGATTGGATTGCGTTGGAAATCGTTTCACATGATAATGAAGCAGTAATTCCAATAAGTGTGACTATCGGTTTTACTGCGGGCCGCACGACACTGAACATCATCATCATCATTATTGTTATGATCATCATCATCATGATCAACCTCAACCTCATGTTGATCATCACGAACAAGTAATTAAAGCGAAACAAGTAATAAACAAACAATAAGCCAAGACGCCGACGCCAACATATGTCTGACAAAGAGTGAAGAGAGCGAGAGGAGCGAGAAGAGGTAGAGAAGTGAGGGGGAGAAGGGGAGGGAGGTGGCTATGCAAAGCGGCAGCCAAAAGTGAAACCAAAATCAAAAGACTTGGAATCATCAAAAAAGCAACCAAAATTTCAGCTCGCTTCCCAATTAAACTTGACAAATGCGGTTGACCACACACATGCAATGGTCAAAGCAACAGAGAGAGATAGAGAGAGAGAGTGAGAGAGAGAGGGAGAACTAAGGGCATTCCTCAGTTTCAATATCACTTTAGACCCTGCTGTCGTGACCAAAGAAGATGCCTCTGACTCCACGTCACTCAATAACATACAATAATCAAAAAGCGCCCCCTTCAGCCAGATGACAGACATGTCAACTGTATGACAACCACATCAGCATTCACATTCACAATCCCACATTCACATCCACATTCACATTCACAACTCCATCCAGAGATACGAAATTCCTGCTTCGATCTAAAAACCCTAAAGCAACTTTGAGCTGTGATCCAAGAGATCCAAGTGTTAGTTATGTACCTCAATTAACACCAAAGCCACATTAAAAACTGACTACAGTATGACCTCGTTAAGTGGCTATGATCAGATTAAAGTAGAAACTTTGAACTCCAAACCCCAAATACGAGTTATTTATACCTTTTATTTGATGAGCAACTCAGCAATTAACAAGTTAAATTGCTCTATTCTCAACTGAAAAGGTTTTTCACTTTATGCGATCAGCGTTTAATTAATGTTTAAAGATATAAAACAAAATTGAATTAACTCTATGAATAATATGAAGTTAAAGGAGAAAACTATTAGCAGATGAGTACTATACTTATTTTTAAAGATCAATCTAAAAAATAATTAAACTAAGCAATCAAAATAGTACTCTTTATATGCTTAGCTACAATTTAAATAACTACTTACATCGGAAATCAATTGATATTTGTCTCAACGATTTCTTCTTCAAACTAGGCAAAGTATTATATAACAAGTTACCCCTGAGAAAAGGTAGAACAACTTTAATTTACAATCCTTAAACAGTTTCTTAATATATTCTTTCCATTAAATAATGTGAAGCAGGCGAGTAGACAAAGTAAATGTATCTACAAGATACAAGCGTAATTTGTCATTATGGTATCTCAATTTTATTGCAAGCGAATGTGAGACACACATTTGTGAACCAGATTTCGATTCGCAGGTGTCAACTAAAAATGTTTAACTGCAATTCAATTATGCGCTAACAAATTAGTTGTTAGTCAAACAAATTGTTTAAAAGAAGAACGATCTTGAATTTGAGCTGAAACTGAAACTGAAGCTGGGTGTGTTTTAATGAGAAGATATCTTATTATGACTTGATAGATAGTTAAATAATTTGATATAAATATAATCTATATATAGATACATTCAGATACATTCACAGCTACAGATACAGATAGAATCAGAGTGAGAGCCATAAATAAACGATTAAAAGACCACAAACAAATGAATTGTGGCTGCCGTCAGGTTTAATTAGTTTTCAATAAATTCTCTTTCGACTTGTTGTGGTTGTTGTTTGAGTTGTTGTTGTTGTTGTTGCTGCTGTTGTTCTTGGTGTTGTTGGTGGAACAACAACTGTCTGCAGGGTCATATAATGAGGCTTATTTTGATTATTTGTTTATTTGGTTTGGCTTTCGCTTGGCTTTTAATGCATGTTTATGCCCTCTGATTGACTGACTGACTGACTGATTGACTCTCTGTCCGTTTGTCTGTCTGTCTGACTGACTGGCAGTCACCTCGTGCCAAAGATTGATCGCATTTGTATCTGTATCTGTATATTAGTCGACGTGCCCGTGTCATAAGAAATAAATACGAAAGATACACAAAGACAGACAGAGAGAAATATGAAATACCTGCCCAGCCCACTTTAAGCACGATTATCGCGAGATACTTTGGCATCGACAACGGCATCGGGTATGCTGATGAATGAAGTCATTTGCTTGTAGAGAAATATTTTGACAGCTGTAAATATTGACGGCAAGCCGTAAAACATTCCGCTTTAGCTTTTGATTTTGCCTTTGCCCCGTTTCTCCTCTCGTCTCGTCTCGTTTCCAAATTAACACAAATGAAGTTATAAAAATGATTTTTATATGCCAGCAAATGCTTCGATTCATCTGAATTCATGTCGAATGTTGAAACCAAATGCGGAAACTTGTCTCTAGCGTCGAGTTGAGTTGAGTTTTGTTTAGCTTTCTGGGTGGTCCCTGGGGTACCTCAAAGCTTGAGGTTTGTCTTACTTACATATAATATGACTGTGAGCATTTGTTACGTATACGCACAGTTGGAATTTTTGGCCTCCCCACTACAGTAACAGCTCTTTAGTCAACTGTCAACTGTGACTATCAGATACCCTATATCCAATTCAAATTGAACTTGAACTAATTTGTTTATTTCAAACTTAACCGGTTTTTTTGGTTTTAAGACTGTTTTGTCACTGTGCATAGCTATGAAAACTTAATTTTATGTATAGCATAGATATCATATTTCTTGATCTTGATCTTTGAAAAACAAGTGACAATGCTGCAGTCGATTGTGCTCGACTGAAAACTACCATGTACTTAGAACAATTTCTTTATATATTTGTTAATGTTAAGTGCTACTCATAGAATTACTAAAAGTGACAACAGTGACGCTTGAATTTGTTTAACACTGTACTAAATAGTTTATAATATAACTTTAAGATTTCCAAGTCAATCATAATAACATTACAATCACAGTTAAGCAGCATGGCTAATTTTAGGAATAAATGAAGATTAAAACAAATATCAGCTCTATTGATAAATACTATTCTTTGTTACATTGGAGATGTAGAAAATACTTAATTTTTTCCTATATTTATTGAAGTTGATTTTATATTTATATTTTCATTAACATTCTAGTCACTTCTTCTAAGTCACTGGTTAGAACATAATAAAAGAGGGAAGCTTTCAAACTATTAGACATTTATAAAATGTTTTTTTAGAGTGTTGAATATAATTTTGTTATTAAATTATTGATTTAATTTATTATTTATGCTATTTATTTCCTTTGTAATTTAATAAATCTAAATAAAACATTATAATAAACCGTTTAACTATTAGATAATCTGTTACAAATATAAATTGTATATCTATGAAAACCACAAAGTGAGAGAATAATGAGAGAATACAAATAGCTTATCCTTCTGCTAAATCTGTTTAGAAATACTATTAACTTCTAGCTACGCACACAGACATACCCTATACATACTTTTGATAGGTATACAACAGTTTTAAGCAGATAACACAAATACTGAGTGCTGGGCATAACAATTAAGAGCATTTGCCTCAACAATTTCAGGCCACATCTACGAGAGTCTCGACACCAGCAACATTTGCAGTAATAGCAGCAGCAACTGTGACAAGCAGCAACTATAACAACAACAGCAACAACATCTGTAGTAGTAGCAGCAGCAGCAGATCACATTAACCAAATGCGGTCAACAGCACAGTTTAAACGACATTTTTGCTTGGCTGATATGGTCTCGTTTTGGCCAGGCCCAAGCTGGACAGTTTTATTGCTAGTGCGAAGCGCATGGTTGCTGCCACAAATGTTGCAGTTGCAATTGCAGTTGTTGCTGCAGTTGTTCCTTAAAAGGCGCTACCAGTTGCAATTGTTGCTGTTGTGCAGTTGCTGTTGCAGTTGTTGCTGTTGTTGCTGCTGCTGTTGGCGATAACTTAACAGTTGAAATTAATTTTTGTCACTTCATAAATCGCCTCGCTGATTGCCATGGCCAAGAGGCGTTGAGTTATGCCTGTTTTTGGCCCAAAACTGGGCTAGCAATAAGAACAACTCTTGCTCTTTATATCGATATAAACAACATTAACATTTTTCTTTAAGGAAAACACACACACACAACCACAACAACAACAACACACACAACAACAGCAACAACAAATTGTTAGACAAGTTAGTGGCTGGCTTCAATGGCTCAATTTGCCTTTTAAGGCTAAAACCAAGTGGTTCTACAGGATTGTGGAAACTGATGGGGGGAAGTAGGGGAAGGAGGAAGTTTCCTCCTCGAGTTCGACGTCTATTGCCATATCGTGATTATCATATGACGTGACAGTTTCGCATACGCGTATTTATGAATGCATTTGGGTCATAAACCCATATTTAGGGGCCTTAGTTTTAGTTGTAGTTTTATTGCCCCTCAAACGCAAATTGTCGTGGCGGCGGAAGAGGGGGGCAGAGGGAAAGGGGAGGCTTTCAAAATTATACCAGAAAATAATAATAATGTCCTAGAAAATAATAATAGTTAAAGGCAATTTTAAAAGCAATTCCTTGCTTTAATTTGTTGGCAGTAAATCAATATTTGAATTTACCTTAACGCAGCTTAACAGACTTGTCATAAACTAAAGCTAAAAAACTACATTAAAGGCTGCTATGAAAAAAGACGCTAAATCAATAAACTTATTTGAGGAATTGCTTAATTGGTTTATTATAGACAAATATAGAAACTTTTTAAAATAACAAATATCTTTTAGAGAAACCTGTTAATATAGTTTGTTGACTTATAATTCGTTAAATAGTAACCATAGATCTCTCTAGTCAGTGCTCCTTTATTACAAAGTTTAGTTAGTTATTTTATGTTAATACTAAACTATAACTACACAATAATAATAATAATAATAATAATAATAATAATAATAATAATAATAATAATAATAATAATAATAATAATAATAATAATAAATGCATTAGATTTACTAAATATTTTATTGATAATTAGATTAGTTTCCCTGTCTTTTCATTATCTGTTATTGAACATTCTTACTTGTTACTTCTAGTAGAAATACCTTGCGCTTGATTTTGGAGTGTTAGTATGTATTATTACTTATTATTATTACTAATTACTTTAACTAATTATAGAGTTATTTGAGTTTAATTTGTAGCACTATGATTTTATTTCAAGCTTCATTTAATTAAGTTTAATATTCAAAGTGTCTAATTTAAGATTATCTAAACTAATTAAAGTCCACCATTAAATAAAAATTGTTGCATTTTATTAGAACGCTCTTTGATGTTAGTTAAAAACAATATGTAACTATATGTAACAATATGAATTTATTTAGAAAGTTGTTAAGATAAATTTAATATTTCAAGTGCTGATTTTTAGACTTTCCAAGCTAATTACAATCCAAATATACTTAAACATTGTTTAAATTTATTATTTAGTTCTTTGTTATAAGCCAAAATTACGCTAACTATTTAAAATATAGCTTTAACTCAAAATATTTATTATTAGTGCTTATTTAATGTTTTTTTTTTTAAATTAAATTTAAAGATATTTGTTTAGTTTGCTGTTTGTCTTTAGTGTTTCGACTACTAACAATATGACAATTGCCTTTGTCCATAATAGAGACATATTCCTGAGGTCACGTTTTATGACCAACTAAGTAATTGGCCAGCCTAAGTGCTTAGACACTTAAGTTTAGAGTAGTTGAGCCAACAAAGACATGCAACACTATGTGGCAAGTAGGTTTCCACATATTGAGGCTGTCCGATGATGAGGTGGCATCATTGATGGGCGGACCATTCAATCATAATTACGAGACCTTCTTGGATGGAGTAGCCCTCTCTTTTCCCCCTCTCTCTCCCACTCTCTCTCGCTCTTTCTTCACTCTTTTTCAATTGAAAATTGTTTGCTGTGTTTTTAAGTATTTTCAATTGCAAAATTGTGATAAACTGTGCATTTTAATAGGCGAAAGTGGCTGAGAAATCCACGAGAAATGCTTTCAACAAAGAGAGATGAGAACTGTCAGAGGGGGAGGGGGAAGGGGAGAGGAAGCCAAGCAAAGCATGTCTTCTTCTTCTTGGTAATGTTCTGGCTTTTTGCATCTGGCAAATGGCTGTGACCAATTTTCTAAGCAAATTTTCCATTGAGAAATGCGCAAAGCGAAAACTTTTCAAGTCCATTTTCAGCGCGGAAAATTCTTCAGGCGTACGCGGAAAAGCATCAAGGGGGATGGTTAGGGAGGGGAGAGAAGGGGCGGGGCAAGGTAATTGCAGGCAGTCTGATGGGTAATTGAAATTCGTTTGTTTATGTTGTCATTGTTGTGGCAGCCTCCGTTGCTTGTTGTTGCCTCTTTGTTGTTGGTTGTTAGTTGTTGGTTGTTGGTTGTTTCTTGTTTGTTGTTGGTTGTTGGTTGTTCTCTGCTCATTGTTGTTGCTGTGGTTCTGGGCAAATTGAAAATTACTTAATGGTTCAGTGGCGATCGTTGCTGTTGCTGTTGCTGCTGCTGCTGCTGTTTTCCCCCTATTATTTCCCCACTATTTCTGAGGCTACTGTTAAATGAGCGCCAAGTGCTGGACAAATGTGAAAATTGCCAGGTCCATGGCGATGCTGAAGTTGGCCCAGAGTTTATCGAGTTTGTTAGCTGTCTCAGCCATGTAATTGGCTACCAAGCAAGCTGTAAAAGCTTTTATCCTCAATGTGTTAACATTGCATAATCATATCGAACAGTAGAAAACATAGAAACTCTCAGCAATTTAACAAAACTCTAGCAACAACTTAAGGGGCAAAAGTGAGTTATAAACAAGATTAAAAGATGTATTATTTGTAGTGTCAAATGGGAATTTGTTTTTTATTTAATTATATCATATAGGTAAATATTCTAGAACTACATAACTAATTTATTTAATTAGTTTTACCTATGCTTTAATCATTCTTAAATTCCATGGATATATAGATTTTAGCTTTATTATCTTTTTTGCATTATTTGATTTTGATTTCAATTTGTTGAACAAAATTTAAATTAAACTTACAATTAAAGTAAATTGCTAAAATTTAAACAACTATAAATGGCTTGTGTGGATTCCAGTACCAATAAATATTTATTAAGAACCTTCACTTTCAATAAAATTTTTGTTTGATTCTAAACTCATTTAAACATTTAATTCAAATTAACAATACATACCAGTAAATATTTTCTCTTCACTTGACTCAAGCCATATTCTTTCAACTCGCAGAGCTTTAAGTTAACAATAATCTAGAATACTTAAATTTAAGAATACTGCTACAACTTTTTGCTAAAAAATATGTAAATTTAATATCATGATTTAAATTTAAAATATGACTTAACTAACAAAGCTCTCTGTTTAAATTTAACAAGAACAATTAACAATTTAACAAGACGCTAACAACTTTAATGTTTAAAAGTGCGTTCTGAATATATTTTACATTTTCAATTAACATTTAACAAGCTTTAACGTGCTCTCAGCTTAATACTAAAGCAGTTAAATTACTAACAGTTAAATTAATGGAAAAAATAGCATAATTTGTTATTTTAGAAATGCAATTCACATAAAAATCGATCAAATTATAGTTTAAGAGTCTAATCAAATATCTTGACTTGAGCAACTTTGTAGATCATTTATAATACAGTTATATAATATTGCAATTCTGCACATTTTGTTAGAAATTATCTAGACTTAATCAAATGTCATACTGGCACACACACTCATGTCGCACTCATTTGTCAAATTAACACCTTTTAATAATATTTAATAATATTTCTTGTCGCAGCCATAGCAATTTTTCAAAAGCCTCAAATTTATGAGCTTTATTTTGGAATTTTGTGTGCATTTAAATGATATTTTGTTGTCCCCTTTATCAATTGTTGTTGTTGTTGCTGCTGTTGTTGTTGTTGTTGTTGTTGTTCAGGCAATCTCACGCTAAATCATTGTTGCAGCTGAAAGCAACTTCGACTCTGGCTCCAACTTCAACTTCAACTCCAGCTTTAATTTCAACTTCAACTTCAACTTCAACAACTTCGCCATCGCCTACAACATTCATTCAAATTATGGAACCGCAATGCGATCGAGATCTCGTTTTAGTCACGCTAAATTTATAAATACAACAGAGTAACAAAAAAAAATGCATAATACTTACAATAAACACACCTCAAAAAAAAGAGAGAAGAAAGAGACAACAATAACCAAAAGAAAGAGAGAGAGAGGGAGAAGAAAAACGCTTCATTTCGTTTCGTTTCATTTCGTTTCGTTTTTTGTGGTTAATTAGCGACAACGCGACAAACCCACCTAAAAGCGTAGATTTATGCACTCAACTTTGGATTCCAGATTGGAATGAATACGACTATGGAATGGGTATAGGTATGAGTATAGGTATGAGTATAGGTATGAGGATAGTTGGGGCTAAAACTCAGTTGACAACTGACTGCCCGCAATTACTCAAATGAATGCCTGTGACATTAATCAGTGTAATGAGCAAATTGCCGGAACAAATCGTATGAATATAGGTTTATAACTAGACAGCGAATGAATCCCTATCACTCAATAAATGATTACCTAACGAATACCCAAGACAGACAGTAGGTCTTATCTGATCTGAGTAATTTCTAGGGGTTCTGAGGACGCTGCCAGAAACAAGAAATGCATTTCGGAATCGAAAGCAGTGAAATTTGGTTACTTGAGAAGCATGTAGAGATCTTCCAGTTAATAGAAATTATATACAAATTCTGCCTAGAAGAATTCTCTAACAGGAAAGTGAATAATCTGATATTTAAAGACAACAACAATTTAAATCAACTTTATAGTACTTCAGTACATTTTCGCTTAACAATAATGATTATCAAATTTCTATTTATTTTATGCCTTTAAAATTAAGTATAATATTATTAAAATATAACTTTTATACAAATATGGCTGGGTTACAATATTTCCCTAACTCCGAAATTGAATATACAAAGTTTTATATATTCTAATTTTTGTTTTCCATCTACAAAATGTAATACAATTAATTTTAGACTATACTCTTATGTCTCAGCGCGATATTGGAATTATATCCATAGAGAATTCTGTATTTTTTACCATTATTTCCAAAAGTATTTCAGCATTAATTAAATAAGTAAGTTATGTAAATTAATACTACTTAATTTTTTTATTTAGTTAATTTATTCCAGCTCTCCATCAATCCGTTGAAATAACTCTAGATATAACTCTAGATAATAGAGTATTTTTTCAATTATATACTCAAGCTATTTAAGAACCTCCCAATTTGCAACAAATACTCGTAATTAGCTTTTATTCACATTGATTTATTACTTAATATTAAACATATGTGGTGTGCTATTATTAGGCCAAGTTAATGGGAATGGCTAACAAAATGACAAGCTAAAAATTGCACTGGAAGTGGAAGGGGAAGTGGAAGGACAACCCCCTTTTGAGGGAAAGCAAGGATAATGTTAGAGACCGTTGCCACATCAAATTATTAGGCAAACGATTACCCGAAAATTCTCTGCGGTGGCATAAACTAAATTCATGAGTGCCATGATTCCCCAGAGGGTGTAAGGGAGAATACTGAAAGAGTGAGTGAGAGAGAGGGAGAAAGAGGAAGTAGGAGAGGGAGAGGCACGCGCATAATGAGCTTAAGTTATGTTACATAAGCCATAAGGACATAAAAACCACTCGAGCAGACACTTCATGAGTCCAAGTGGTTGTGGATGTGAATGTGAATGTGAATAAGGGTGAGGGTGCTCTGTGTGTGTGTGGTGTGTGTGGAATGAGCGTGTCATGGCTGTGTTGCCCTTTTTTGGTGGTGGTTGCAAACTAATGAGCTGCAGATTGACGCCAGGACGCCGCCAGGAGTCTAGAGAAGGGAATGCTCTGTGGTTGCCAGTTTGTTTGCTCAACTGTTTACGAGCCACTCAACCATTCAACTCAACTACTCAACACTCCCCACACCGACGACTAGAGAGATTATTAGACTTGTTCATGAGTTCTTGTCATGA
This sequence comes from Drosophila putrida, assembly GCA_037043535.1. Taxonomy (NCBI): domain Eukaryota; kingdom Metazoa; phylum Arthropoda; class Insecta; order Diptera; family Drosophilidae; genus Drosophila; species Drosophila putrida. Next base: position 263,709 of record JBAMBI010000148.1, read on the forward strand.
ACATTCTTAAGAGTATAAAAAGTAATTCCCTTGCACTTTGGTTATCAACATTCTAAATTGATCTTTGAGGAATATCAAATATTGTAGCATTACAGAAGAGTTAGTTTTTTTAAATTGAAAGATTCGATTCAAAAGTAAATTTCTATCGAAAAAGATTCCTAGCTCTTAAATTGAGCACCTTCTGTATTCCTACTATTAGGCAAAAATTCTAAACTGCTTTTTTAAAGATTAAATCTAATATTTCATTTATTGCTTTTAATGCAATATTTTTGTTAAGGAAATCAACTAATTAATTGTAAATAATTAAGCACTTTCAATAAATACATAATATTAGAAATGCTTAATTCTTTATAATGAAATAGTTGATTCCCTTAAGTTATTCAATGACATTGAATTAATATAATATAACATTTTATTCTCTAACTAAAATACATCATTATTTTCTAAAATTCATGCTTATTTTTGGGACAGATAAGGATAACATTATCTGCTGGAAAATCCGCATTTTGTAATACAAAATTCAAATTTGATTCCTTAACTAATATAAAACAGTAAAATATAATAATCTCTAGTGCTATCTTTAGTAAACATAAACTCACCTGAACTCGGACGATCACTGTATCGGGTGCAATAAACCCACGCTGGCCAGACAATGGGTGTGGAACTAGTTCCACTTGTGGTTCCTGACCCAGTTGTAGCATCCTCGCCTGATTTACTTGCTCCTGTAGCAGGAGCTGGTGATGTGGCATTCGGGGACTTGACCAAATCGATAGCTGGCGGATTATTAGTGCTGCTGCTGGTTGCCGTGCTGTTGGAATCGTTGCTATTGCTGCAGATGTTGGCCAATGAACTGGAGAAGCTTAAGCTGGGCTGTGTCTGCACCTGTACTTGGGATTGTGCTTGGGCCAGGTTCAAGGGTTTTGTGGACTTTCGGGGTGCCTTAAGAGGTGCCACGCCCACGCCAGCAGCAGCAGCAGCTGCAGCTGTTGCAGCTGCAACGCCTCCACTTGCGGCCTGAAGACGCTGTTGCAATCTTGAGCCAAAATCCGCTTTCAGAATGTTGTCAATGCTGAATTTAAGAGCACGTTCATGCATGTTTTCATCTCTGAGATTGTTGTTATTGTTAATATTATTATTATTGTTATTATTATTGTTGTTGTTGTTGTGATTGCCTGGATGTTGCTGGTAGGGATGTGGCAACTGTTGTTGCATGAGCAACTGATGAGGATGTGTTGCATTTCCAATTCCCAGCGCCGTCGCCGTCAGCTGAGCAAGTGCATCCTGTCCAGTTGTGGGTCTCATTGCAGCTGCCGCCGCTGCCGCAGCCGCCATTTGCAATTGTTGCGTGACCTTTGGCCCCCGTAGACTTCCCAGTGGCATCACAGCAGCTGTAAGAGCATTAACTCGAGCAGCGGCCATTAGATGCATCTGTTGCTTCATCAGTTCCTCTGCGTAGAGCTGGGATTTGCGCAGGAACTCCTCCTGGAAGCTGGAAGGTGCCATCATGTGGGGCAGGGGCAGGGAAGGATCCTCTACGGTCGGGGAGACACTGCTAAATGCCGACGGACGATACAGTTGACTCATGAGCAGACGTTGTCTCGCATGTGCGGCAGCTGCCACTTGTTGGGACTGTTCCTGCCCCACGCTCAGCACACTGTTCTCGCTGCAACAACTGGCGGCATCATCCTCGAGCTCCTCATCATCCTCCTCATCCACGGGATCGTCCAAAATGTTGACCATATGCTCATCGCAGGCAGATCCTTCATCCTCATCGCCATCCTCCGCTTGTTGCAACTGTGGACTGCTCCCATGGCTGCCACTTGGTGGCAGTGGCAATGGCAAGCAATCCGGATGCATTGCACCAGAGGATGCTGGTTCCGTTTCCGTTTCTGATATTTGCTGCGAGCTCTCGTTAAGTTTCAGGGTCAGATTTAGCGTCGGATGGCGACTTGTGGCCAACGTGGACATAAGTGCAGCCAGTTTCTCGATAAATAAAGCTATAGTTTGTGGGCGGGATAAGTCTGGAGGGGAGGGGATAAGTCTGTTTTAGCCCTACTTGAGGGTTTGTAAAGCCGTCGGCATTTTTATGGGTTACAATTTACAATTCACAATTAGTTCACACGCGCACACAAGTAAATACTATACAAACACACATGCACACACACACACAGAGCGAGTACTTTTCGTTTCGTTTCGTCTCGGCGCTAGATGGCGCGTCCCGCTTTCAATATTAAACATAAAAACTATTAAAACAATAAAACTCGCCCGGTTTTCCGTTACGTGCGCTCTGCCAGTCAGCTGAACCAACTGAAGCTCCCGCGAACTTGCAACTAAACGAGACGGCAAAAATGAGCAAAGAGAGCGAGTTGTTGTGTTTGCAAGGGCCGTTAAAAACCGGAACGGCAATAAGAACAAACACGCACTCACACACACACAGTCAGAGATACAGTCGCATGCTCTCTCTCTTTTCCACTGCGCTCTCTCTTTGAATTCGAACATCCAATGAGCAGCGAGCTAGCACTCGTATTGTTTTTGGTGTGTGTGCGTGAGGGTGTGGGGCTATTTTAACATGGCACACTAGCGTTGTCTCGCTCTGCTCACAACGGCCTGACTGCTTGACTGCCTGCCTGCCTGCCTGCTGCCTGTCAGTTGAGGTTATGTTAAGTGTTTGTATATTTGTTAATTAAGTGCACTGCCGACGTCGCTGCCTGCTTTTGCTCCTACTTCTACTGCTGCTCCTACTGCTGTTGCTGCTGCTGCTCCTTCGATAGCTTGTCTTTTTGATTATGCGCTGCAGCATTTAAGTCGTAAATCTCCAACGTACATAAGTTTCTGGCTTGTGGCTGCGCATCTGCAGTCCTTTTAGTGGCATCCTCCATCCTCTTTTCTCACACACACAAACACACACACAGACACTTTTTACTGTATGTGTAACACATGCCACATGCTTGTTGTTCTTCTTTTTGCTGCCTCCTTTCATGTCTTTTGCTTTTGCTTATTCAATAAAAAATATATGCATGTATGTTTGTTGAGAAAAAGAAATAAAATTGTTTCGCTTTTTGATGTCATTGTTGTTGTTTTTTAGTCTGCGCTTTATAAATCACCACCACAATTTTGTTTCCAACATCTGCTGTGATTTCATAATTGTTTTTGATGCCTTTTTTCTTCGCTTCACACATGCACTTATGTACCTCGTGCGTGTGAATGTGTGTGTGTGAGCTTGTCTAATTGGCCCGTGAATGCTTATTTGAGGTTAGGTTCCATATGGACATGAACCAAGAACGTTTTGTGCCGAGTAATAAAACATATAATATGAATATTTTATATTTTATTCATTCCATTACATATTAAAAACAAATGTACTTTTATTTAAAGACAGTAAAGTTTTCTACATACCAGCCGTACTTAATAAATAAAGTAGAGAAATTCCCATATATGGGAAGTTGTGTGTTTCCAGTATTCCATTTGGAATAGGGCTTGCTAATTAATAAGGCACATTTATCTTATCTTCATTCATCTTTCAAAATGGCCCATTAAAACATTGCTTTTAGCTCTTTAGACAACATCCGTTGGCCATAAAAATAGAAATTCCATTGCTTTTTTTTTGTATTTGCTTTATCGCCGTCGTCCAGCATCGAAAGCTGTCCACGCTTTATTATCTTGTGGCCAGCATACTGCCACGCCCCAATTGCACACCCAATCCAGTTTAATAACTTTGTTGCCCCGCTTCAGTTACGGGATCCGACTGGGGCCCGATTCCGGGCCCAGATGCCGACGCGTCGATAACGCAACCAACAAATTAATCAAGCTTAATTTCAACTCTGATCACAATACACAGAATTAGAGAAAGACAGAAAAAGGGAAGAGAGAGATAGATAGAGAGACAACAATTATACAGCGATTAAAAGCGGTCGAGAAACCCTAGACACGAATTATGAATAAAATTAAACGCAATTGCTCAAATGTCTGCGCAATGCGAAATCGCAATCGTTCCCCCCTCTCATTATGTACTCCATTAACCCGTTACACCTCCTCTCAACTATCGCACTATGGAAAAGAGTCATATTTTCGGGCTTAAACTCAAAATATAAAGATACAGACTTGAAGCTTACAATGAACGTATGTTAAACTTTAGTAAAATGTATAATCTAATTAGATATTTTTTAAAATGCCTGTCTGACTATGAGATACAAGATAAAACTCTAAATACAAAGCTTTAAACATTCAATTCAAAAAACACAACTTAACAATCAATCAATCAATAAATACAATAAATTAAAATAATTATTTAAAAGCAAATTCCTTTTGAAGAATTAAGTTTTAAAAAGTTTTGTTTTGTTTGAAATATGTACTAAACAAAATAGGTTTCTTAAAACCTATTCAAATCTAATCTCTAAAAAATAAACAGTATACATTTTCTACTTAACAACAAATAAACTATATTCATGCCAACAAATCACACTATTTTTCCATAGTACATCGCTTTGTCGTTGTTCCATGAAAAGAGACATGATTAAAGCTGCGCACGAAACGCTTTTCACATAAAAGGCGCCGCATGGACCGCGCGTAAGGCGATCTCGCCAGTTAATCGCACAGAAAATCTTCATCAGAAATGGACGGCAGCAGCAGCAACATCAGCATCGGCAGCAGCAGCAACTGTAGCTGAAGCGGCAGCAGCAAAAAGTAAAGTTACTCAAACTAAAATAAATACAATCAAAACATGAAGCGTACAACACAAGCAATAAGTAACGACAACAACAATAACAAGTCAAAGAAAAGACCCAAAGCAAACAGCACAAAATAAAAGCAAGCCGGCAAAACATTACAAGAAAATCGCAGTCACTGTCGCTGTCTCTGTCGCAGTCGCTGCCTCTGTTGCAGTCGATGTCGTCGTCGCAGTCGACGGCAAAGTCGCAGCAACAAATAGCATAATCGCACAGAGCGACGAGCTCCCCACACAATTTAGATGCGACCCAATAGATAAACTTAAAGAGGCTTTTATTTAAACAAAGCGCAGTCTGACTCTGTGAATCTACAACTGGGATTCAGTGTTGCCAATTGAGCCTTTTTCCGGATAAATTTATTCATTTGCCAACTACTTTAGAAGGGGAAAATGTCAAACATCTATGCGGAAATCTAACTATGTTTTATAAATTCTTGAAAGATTATATAAAATTAAAAATTTGAGCTACATGTTAGTAGATTGTTATTAAAAGTTTTACTTTGTACTATTTTTTTGATCTTTTCTTTATTGCTCTTTTATGCTTTTTTCCCCAATTGCTCAGTTTGTCCTGTAGTTGGCAGCACTGCTAGGATCCACAAGATGTGAGACAGAGTGAGAGAGAGAGAGGGAGAGAGAGAACCTTTTGGTGCTGTCGTCGCTGACGCGCAAAAATATATGTTGCTTACAAACAAGCAACAACGTAAGAGAGCAAAGCTCAGCTTTGACTTCAGCAGCTGCCTGCATGCAGCTAGCATGCTAGCTCGCTCGCACTTACACTCACTCTCCTGTTGGAAGGCTCGTTAGGCTTTTGTCTCATTGTCAATCTTATTGGAATTGCAGTTTTACAGTCTTCTCGTTTGTGCTGATCTTTTAATCGAATCGTAGCATTTATTATTGCGATTGTCGGCGATTGTTGTCGCTTTTGTTGTTGTTGTTTGTCTAATGTCGTTTAGCAAACAATGGACATGACTGTGTCATAAGTCAGTTTACAAAATGGCTACAACTGTTGCGCAAATTAATAATTTGTATGGCGCAATCTTTTTCCCCCAAGACACATTTTGATTTGATTTAATTCAATTTGTTTTGCTTTGATTTCTTGTCGTTGGAGTGGGAGAGGGGGTGGGGAGTATTTGTCTCAATTTATGTTTATCTTTCCGATTGACAGGCAAACAACAAAATATGCTTACGTATATGTAGATATTTGAATACCAGATACACTAACACACACTCACATACAGTTAGTCAAGTAAGTGTTTTGACGGACCCGTAAAAATTCCAAATATTCCGATTTCTTACAACAATATTTCTAATTTCGGCATTTTCCTAAGCAATTATATTAAAATATGAAGTCAAAATGCTAGAAAAATATTTAAATAGATTCGATTATGTGAATTTTTCATGTTGTCAAAACACTTTCTTGTCTAACTGTATGTATAACAAACATGGCTGCGTGTTGCTCTAATTGGAAATTAACACATGATGAAAACCATTGATTGCCCTCGAAAGCGAACCCCAAAACCCAATTCCACCCCGCCCGCCCCCATTCCATCGTTTATTTGTCGACAGTTGAGAGGAAAAATCAATAACAGCCATGTGGAAATTGTATTTAATTGACAGCTAAACGATTTTCCACTTGCCATGCAAATCGATTCTAATTGGACACGGAGCAGGAGTCCATTTGTTCAAATCTGATTGGACTGCGACACTCGCAATTAAATGTGAAGGGGAGTCTAATAGTCTAACACTGCATTTACACTAATTGGAATTTTTCAGTTGCGTATTAATTTTAATTAATATTAATATTTCATTTTAAATTATTATAATTTCCTTTTTAATCAAAGAACTTGTCGAATATTAATCTGTTATAGTACTATCTTTTTTTGCAGCTACTTTGAAACGTTCCTGCTGGAGGATAGCGTCTGTTTACAATTGGCCGAGTTCAAATCCAAGGAGTCTAAAGGATAAGGTTTTATGCTGCAAGCGTGGTCTGATTACCAAGTGGATCACTGTTGGATCAATGGAAGAATCTACCAACTGTAAGTACAACATTGACTTAAATTATCATATCTGATATATAAAAAATAATATGATTAAATAAATTCACTTTATATTGCAGTTCTGCTCGAGGAATATCGGAATCTACTCCACGATGTTGGACTGACGGAACTGACGCCAGTCAAAGCTGCCAAAACTGGAGAATAGCTTGTAATCTTCTTGACAAATAATTATAAAAGTAAATATAACAAAAATTAAATCGTAATACATTTGTGTTACATTAATATATCGAAACTATTAAACAGGGTTTCTGTTTAAAATTACTGTATATTAGTATGTAAGTTTTAGTATTTTTAGTTATCTCAATATTATTCGCAAGACTAGGATTTAAGAATAAAAGAAACTACAAATTGGAGAATGTAATTATACTATGCTAAATATGTACATTTAACTTTATTTTAAGATAATAATCATTAAACTATTAAACAGGGCTTTTGTTTAAAATGACAATATTTTTTTGTATTAGTATATTATTAGTTATCTCAATATTATTCGTAAGACTAGGATTTAAGAATAAAAGAAACTACAAATTGGAAAATATAATTATATTATTAATTTAACTTTATTTTATAGTAATAATTATTAAACTGTTAAATTAAGCTTAAAGCTAGCATAAATAAAATGTTACTCCTTAAGGATAGGATTCTAAGAATAAATGAAACTGAATTTTTAAAATAAAAACGTGTTTTTATTTGGTTGGTTAACAAAATTCAAATTTAACGGTCAAGGTTAAATTTTTAAATTTAACGGTCGCCAAATTTTAATATTGCAATGGCGTCATAAAAAGGGAAATTTTCTCGCGTGACGTCACGCCAAAAAGTTGAAGGGAATTTCCACCTGCTGCTGATCTGTCGCCTGGTATTTCTGCGCTCATTTTCGGTTTTTCGGGTTTGTTTTGGCTGGCAAGCTCACACACAAACCCACGGGAACGTGGTAGCCGCAACAGCTGCCAAAAACCTAAAATGAGCGCAGAAATACCAGGCGAACAGAAATCAGAAGCAGGTCGAAATTTCCTTTTTGCTAAAAAAATTTCCCTTTTAGTGACGTCACGCCAGCTGTCACGGCAGCTGTCGCGGGTGCCAAGTGAGCAGCACGTACCCGTGGGTTTGGGGGCGGGTGGGTGTGTGAGGTTGCCAGCCTGAACAGACCCGAAAAACCGAAAATGAGCGCAGAAATACCAGGCGAACAGAAATCAGCAGCAGGTGGAAATTCCCCTTCAACTTTTTGTGGCGTGACGTCACGCGAGAAAATTTCCCTTTTAATGACGTCATTGCAAAATTAAAATTTGGCGACCGTTAAATTTAAAAATTTAACCTTGACCGTTAAATTTGAATTTTGTTAACCAACCAAATAAAAACACGTTTTTATTTTAAAAATTCAGTTTCATTTATTCTTAGAATCCTAGCCTTAAGGAGTAACATTTTATTTATGCTAACTTTAAGCTTAATTTAACAGCTTAATAATTATTACTATAAAATAAAGTTAAATTAATAGTATAATTATATTTTAAAATTTGTAGCTTCTTTTATTCTTAAATCCTAGTCTTACGAATAATATTGAAATAACTAATAATGTACTAATATACATATATATTTATATACTAATATATAGTAATTTTAAACAGAAACCCTGTTTAATAGTTTCGATATATTAATGTAACACAAATGTATTACGATTTAGTTTTTGTTATATTTATTTTTATAATTATTTGTCAAGAAGATTACTATTCTCCAGTTTTGGCAGCTTTGACTGGCGTCAGTTCCGTCAGTCCAACATCGTGGAGTAGATTCCGATATTCCCCGAGCAGAACTGCAATATAAAGTGAATTTATTCAATCATATTATGTTTTATATATCAGATATGATAATTTAAGTCAATGTTGTACTTACAGTTGGTAGATTCTTCCATTGATCCAACAGTGATCCACTTGGTAATCAGACCACGCTTGCAGCATAAAACCTTATCCTTTAGACTCCTTGGATTTGAACTCGGCCAATTGTAAACAGACGCTATCCTCTAAATCTACCCTGTAAGAAATCCCCAAACGGTTTATTAGTTGATTGTAAATCACACTTTTCTAGACATAAGCAACATAATCAGAGAAAAAATTCTAGTGAAAAATTAATAGTTTCGCAAATGTTAAATGAATATGTACGTTATATAAGGGGTGAGTTCATTTATTTATACAGTTTACATTTAATCAAAACCTATAATCAATTGTCATTAGTTGCAAGTTGTCGCTCCGCCTTAACAATCAGTTTGACGCCCCACTTCCAATTCCAAATCCAATTGCATTTCCAATTTGCCGACTCCATTGTGACGACAACTAAATGCATTACACACATACATACATACATACATACATACATACATACATACATACATACATACATACATACATACAGACAGACATATGTAAATACGTAAGGAACAAAAGAGCGTAGTGCAAACAAACAAACGAACGCGACATTTGAACCGGACAGACAATCAACTAATTACATATAAGAGAGGTAGAGAACTTTTAAGAGAGCTTCAAGGGTAAGGGTAATTGCCAGGCGATGGCCTGTCATCAGTTCTCTCTTTGTTGTTGCTGTTGTTGTAGCAAAACGCCTAAACAAATAGCATTAAATAAAAGGTTAATAAATAGCACACATTACACAACAACGACAACCAGAACAACGAACAGTAACGGTGCTTGCGGTCGAGCTTTTGTCTGCGTTAAGCAGCAAGAGAGATAGAGAGAAGAGAGTGAAACACAATATGGCGGACAAAGGCAAACCAAAGAGAGCGTGAGCTGAGCTCCATTCAAATTCATGTGACATGGACATGTGTGTGATGGCTTCGCTGCGCTGACTGCGCTGCTTGCGTGCAGTTGTAGTTGTAAGTGTGTGTGAACAGTTTGTAACGCCTGCTTATTTATGTGTATTTACTGGCCTCGAAGTCCTTTCAATTTAACCGACGCGACGCGACGTCGACAGCGTCGCTGCCTATGCAAATGTCAATTGTCAGTTGGCGTTTATAACAAACTCGTCGTATGTTATTGTTGCTGTTGTTGTTGCTGCTCGTTTATTTAGTATATGTACAACAATCAACTAATTATGGCTTGTTAAATTGCAGCCATTGAAATGACCATTTAAACCATTCAATTTCAATCGCATGCCGTCTACGCCTTCTTCTCCTTCTTTTACTCCTCCTTCTGCTCCTCCTCCTCCTCCTTCAACTACTTCATAGTAAGGACATTGTTTATTTAAGCTTGTGACGAGTCAGTACGTCCGTCTGTCTGTCTGTCTTCCTGTCTGTTTGTCCATCTGTCTGTTTGCCTGTCTCATGTGTCAATTGTTGTCTTGGCCTGGCTAAAATGCCCGCAGCATGCAAATGTTTGATTTATCGCTGATAAAACGCGATTCGTTTTAAATCAAAGAGGAAGAAGCTTTCACCCAGTCTCCATCTCTCTCTGTCTCTCTCTGTCAGTGCAACAGTGATGCCAACTACTTGCCATTAAAACAGGTCAAACCTATCAGAAAAAAGCTTACAATAACATAAGCATTAAAAAAGGGACACAGGACAATAGTTTAGTTTAATCTAAAAATGTTGACTTTTAATAAAAATAGTATAACATATTTGGTTAAACAAAGTATTTGGTAATAACGAAATAGAAAATCGTAGTTGAATTCAATATTTGGGACTCAATTTAAGATCATTTAAGATCACGGGTTTTTGTTTTCTGTGTGGGATCTTTATCCAAAGGGTGTTAACTATTATTAATTTAAATAATATTCAGAAACTATTTATATATAATACTCTGACAATGGTAAAGTTTCCGAGTATCTTTAAAAAATGTTTGTACTGTTTCTTTTCTTAAATATAATTATATTATATATATATTTGAATTTGGATTCTAATCGTGATTTCTTTTTTCCACCTAAAGAAGTTTTACAAAAGGACAAAACTATCCGGAAAATGGCGGAGTTTGCAACACTGAGTAAGGAACGCCCACAAGATGTGGCAATCTATGTAGACGTAGACGTATCTGGCCAAGATCCTGACGCCTTTGCAATTTGTTGTACACGAATTGCAATTTGCTCAAAATTTATCCAATTTAATCATCAGCATGGAAATATAGTATGCAACAACTGCAACAACTGCAACAACAACAACTGCAACTATTAACGCCAAACAATTGGTAAAGGAACAACAACAACAACAACAACAACAGCAACTGCAACGGCAACAGCGATGGTGATGATCTTTCCACCTGCTTCGACTTTTACAGCTCCCCAGGGCAACAACAACACCAGTAACAAACAACAACAACAAATGTTTTCATTCATCGCTATGGCTAAAAGCAAAGATCAAACTTGGTTGCCGTTGCCGTTGCTGTTGCAGTTGCAGACAGGAACTTTGCCACAGATGAGGCAAGCAGGAAATTTGCATTTTTACCATATTTAACGGTCTTCATTTTTTTCTCTTCTTATTTTTTTTTTTTTTTTTTGGGGAAAGGAAAAGGTTCAATGTGCAACAAAATTGATTTGTTCATGACGAACTCATTTTTGAGGTTATGCGCAAATAAATGCAGATGCCGATGTCGATGCAAAACCTGATGCTAATGCTGATGCTAATGTAGATGCTGATGCCGATGCTGATGCAGTTGCAGAAGGCAGCTTGTAAACTTGTTAAGCACTCAAAGAAATATTGCAGATCTACGCTTAGTTTCGAGCAAAGATTGTATGCTCTTAGGCCCGATATTTCAATGTCTATATAAGGTGTCAAATAACTATCCTAATGATAAACTGACGTAAAATGCATTGAGAATAAAGTCAAATGTCAAAGATACATATGTAAGCTTATACGAACATTGAAAAAACGGGGCTTAGAACTTTAGACGTTCAAGTACTTGGATCTAAAATAACTAATCTAAATAATAGCTTATCAATTTCGGAATAGTTTAGTTGAGAAAGTAGGCCTATAAACTGGATGAAATGTGCTTTAATTTGGGCTCTCAAAGTGTGCTTTCAACGGTATTATTTAAAAGACAAGAGAAATACACGCTAATGATATCGGGATTATATAGGAGGGAAAAGGAAAAAATCAGTATGTGGGAACTGTTAAATCAACAGCTTTTAAGTATTTGCAATAACTTAAATTAAAAGGAACCCCGCTACTGCTTAAAGAAGAAGCTTGAGAAGATACTTTGTTTGACTTTGCAATTTACATTGGAACTTCTCTACCAACGAGTATAATTAGAAAACTAAGTATTTTAAATTATCTAAATTCATCAGCTTTGCTTTGTATTTACCTAAGATCTAAGAAATCCGCTACTGCTTGAATATTTGTAAAGGATTTATTTTTCTTTATTAACTTGTAAATTTTCCATTTAACTGTGAACTTTTCTTGTTATTGTTAGAAATCAAAGGTTCTTCAAAATTCATCAGTTTCTATTTGCAGTTACTTTTCAACCGAAGATACTCACAATTTAATATCTTAAATATCTCTCTTTTGAAAATACTTTGTTTGACTGGACTTGCGAGCTTTAAATTTCTCTCAGTGTAGGCTGAAAACAAAGCATTTGGCCCTCGGCCTCGGCAGCTGCATAACAAAATGCGAAATGAGAAATGTGAAAAGTTGCAGCGCGAAATGCCAGCGATGAAAGCGACTCCGATTCGCAATTAAGCGAAATGTTGCTCCACACTTAATGGTTAACTGTTCAACGGTTAACGGTTAACGTTCAACGGTTAACGGTTAACGGTTAATTGTGCGACGGCGTGGAGGGGGTCAAAGTCCGGTTCAGGGTTGGAGCTCATTAAAAGCTTTCGTTAGGGATGTTGGGGTCAAAAGGTCTAAGGTCTAAATTTGATGCCATTCTCAGGTTGTTGTTTTGGTCTCTGTGACCAGACTGAGAATCGATCAAACTTGGCCCGAAGCTCATTTAAGTTTTGCCTTCGTTCTGTCTTGGCCAAAAATGTCAACATGGCAAAAAGAAACCAACACAATTCTATTGCTATTTGCTTAGATGTAATTCCAGCTGACAACCTGATGACACTTGATGCATTCAGAGTGACAGCCTGAAAAAACAAGCTCAATAACAATAACAATAACATGGCTAAAAAACAAACCGTCAGGCGATCTACCAACAAATCGATAAATTTGCTATAATACAGCGAAAGTGTAATTTGGAATAGCAGTTAACGTCTTCACACTTTTAAGACTTTCCTAAATTTTATTATCCTACTTCGCTTTAAGTATGTCCTTTTTTTAAGTATCTGTCAGTTACTTTTCTCAACATTCATGTTAGAAATAATAGATACTTTGATTTAAAATGGCACTTAGCTGTATTGAAAAAGTATCTGAAATTTATTTGCAAATTGTTTGATGATTGTTTCCATTTGACTACAATTAGATACTTAGTTAATGGAATTCACGAAGAGTTTTTAAGAACAATATAAAATAGATTTCTATGTCTTTGACAGTGTCGAAAGTTAATGTGTGAGAGAAATACGAAAGGAATTCATTTGATTAACGATTGTTCTAAATAAATTATTAAATGGAATTACTACCAGAAATCCATTTTCATTCTTCCTCTTCAGTCAAGATATATGATTTAAGAATCCTGTCCCCTTCGATGCAATTTTTAATACTTTCTTTTAGGTAATTTTCTGTTTTTATTCTCCTGATAACGCACCTTATTAATTTTTTTTAAGAAGAAAAAGTATCTCTTAGACTTAATACTCTTATAATAATCCTTAAACCTAAAAGATTTCCATGCGAACTGTTTTATATCTAAACATAGTTTATTATTTTGAAATCAAATTAAGCTAATTTTAAGAGACTCCGAAATGTTCCAATTTAAGAAATTTTAATCGGAGACCCAACATCAGAGACCCAACATTAATCGAAATACCCTCTCCAAAATTAGAAATAATGCCCAAAAAAAATTAAACATATTAACATCTATCTTAGCCAAGTTACCAATGTTTACACAGGTTCTGTAAGATTGTGACTAATAAATTGGGGTGAAAAATTAAAGATTTCATGAACTTGTCGAAGCTCAGGTCAAGGAGAAGATTCGCCTGAGGTCAGAGGAGGAGAGGGGGAAAGAAGGTTAACAAAAGTGGCTTAAATCAACTCATGACAACGCTAACGAAGCAGTCAGCAAACAACGCCAACAACGATGCTTTACAAACAAAACAAACGAGTGAAAATCGGGCCACAACACCTTCCCACCAGGAGAAGGCGAAGACGAAGGAGAGGGAGGGATAAGGAGTAGAAGGAGGTGAAGCAAAGGAGGAGGAGCTGCTGAATCTGGAATTGAGTGCAAAATATGGCGCAGAGGCAGCTACCATTTAGATCGCTAAAAGAAGGAGCAGGGAAAGGAGCTAAAGTCGAAGTCGAAGTTGAAGTGGAAGTTGCAGTTGCAGTTGCAGTTGAGGCTAAACCATGTCTTTGCATTGTGGAATCCATGTTAGTTGGCGTCCTAGGCGCAGTTGGCACGTCATGTAGCCAATTAAAAGCGAAATACGACAAGCGAAAATTGTGGCAAGCTCTCTGAGAGAGCTGGGATTCACAAGGAGCTGGAGCTGCAACTATAGTTAGAGCAGGAGTCATCCAAATCGCTAAAGCAAGCCCAGGGCCAAGTCACAGTCACGTTTGCCAAAAGCCAGACACAAATCTATGGCCCGCAATCAAATTAGGCATGCCCCAAGCCCCCTATCCTCAATCCACCATTCCCATATCCCCATTCCCCAAGCTCCAATGTGACCCAGAGCGAGAATTCGTTGTCGAGGTCTTGAGGATGTCTGCGAGGGTAGCTACCACAACTAACTACTTCTAAAAACACACAAATCTATTTATTTATTATTTATTTCAGTTGATACCTTGAAGATTTTTGTTTAGAAATTAGATTTTCAATCCGCAATAAGTTCACTTTTAGCAATGTGCCGAATGCCAAACTGATTATTTGAAAAAGACTGATAAAAATAAAAATCATTATGCATTAAAAAGATTATAATTACTATTCCTGACAAATATATAAGAAAATCAATAATAACAATTATATTAGTTATTAGTTACAATTATAATTGTTATTATTGATTTTCTAATATAATTGTAATTATTAGTTACTTTTATTTTTAAAAATCTTAGATGTGACTGATAGGTTTAAAAGTCAAAAATAACTTTTAGAAGTGAACTATTTAATATTCAATATTCTATTTTCGAAATAAAATAAATAATATAAATAAACATCATAAAATAAATAAACCAATTTCAGTTCTTAAACCTAAACTATCTTTAATTTATCGATCTGAACAAATTTTCTATTCTTCCTGTATAAAATATATTGTTAAAAAGTCGCCGCACTCCTCGTGATGCTTCGTCACTAGCGTGAACTGCTGTTCTCGATGTTGCAATCAAAGCTCTTTACAAATCTAAAAAATAAAATATATTATATACATTAAAAATAAAACAAATTTAAGATTTTAAATAAAAAGGTAACGAGTTTATGTTAAAAACCTTAAAGGATAGTTAAACGTGCTGATAAGAGAACTGAACCTTAAGTTTATCTTCCCTTTAAGGTTAATGGAAAGATGAAAGACAATTCCTGAGCAGTGCACTCTCTATGCATAACTTACAGAGCGACCCTCGTATGAGGCACTCAGTCAGCAAACAAATATGTGTGTTTGGGAGCCAGAGCTTTTACTTAATTGCGATCTAATGCGACCTAATCAGTGCATGAGTTTTCAATTGTTGGCCAGGTCTAAGCCAAAAAGCTAATCAGCATATGCAGAATATGCAGAGTTTGACTGAAGTTGAAAGTTGAAAGGTCATAGAGATTTACATGTGCTACGGTCTTGGACACATCTTGATATGAGAGTGTCAACGTACCGTTAACGAAACGAATTTCATGGATGACGGCTGCAGCTTGTTGTTGTTGTTGTTGCTGTTGTTGTTGGCTTTCCTTTTGGCCAACTGGTAAACTGGCGGGAACGGGCAACTGGCAAACGACAACCGGCAGCTGGAACATTGGCAACATGACACCTCGACATGACAACAAAATGAGCTTCTGTTGCTTTTCTGAGATCACAACAACAACTGTGAGTGACAACTGTGCAACGTTGTTGCTTTCAAATAGTTAACACCAGAGCCAGAGCCAAAGTCTTAGCCATTGCTATGGGCCGGTTTTGGGCCTTCAAACGCACCAAATGCATGCGAAATCGAAATCGATGCCAAAAAAAATCAGGAAAAATAAAATAAAAACTGAAGAAAAACGCACAATTTTCACACCCGACTGTTAACTTGGCTAACAGCCAAACAGTGCAACTTGAAGTTGCCGCAGCTTGAGGCATGCAAAGCGCTTTGCCTTTTTGATTTCAAACTCAACTGGACAGTTTGGCATTCATTTATTCACAGTTTGCAGTTTGCAGTTGCAGTTGAGTTGCAGTTTTTTTGTCTTGGCCATTGCCTTAATTGATTTTGGCGCTTTAACGAGGCGCTAAGTAAACAAACAGGTTGACAGCTCCAACTCCGCCCGTAACTCCACCCCTGACTCTGAAACAGACCCACAATTCCGACTCCGTTTTTTAACAGCTGCGTGTTAATTGATCTCGGCTTGAAATTTTAATTTGTCAGCGCCAAACTGTGAGCAGATTTCAATCCGATAGACTTTAATGGACCTCGTTACACTCCGACTCCGATTAATGAACTCCGGCTCAAAATATATATGGTAAGGAATAGGGAAAGCTGCAAAGTGAAGAAATTAGAAGTGCCTAAACTTTAATCAGTAGAGGAATTCAGGAAGTCTCTTTGATTCAGCAAATCTTTCACTTTTTAGATACATATTACTTTTCTCTCTTTCTTCCTAGCAAAGGCTCTGAACCATTAGTCTTGTGAATTTTTATAAAATATATGATAAGGAATAGGGAAAATATATATATATGGTAAGGAATAGGGAAAGTTGCAAAGTGAAGAAATTAGGAGCTCAGAAGCTTTAATCAGCAAATTTTGTGAACCATTACTCTTATAAACTTTTATAAAATATATGGAATTGGGAAAATAGGAAGAAATGCGGAAGAATTCTCAATTCTCAAAATCTTCCATTCTTCATGTATTACCGTCCATTCACTCTTCCAAGCAAATATTCTGAATCATTACTCTTTTAAATTCCAAAGTGGGCTCAATATTCAACAAAACTTCTGATATCCTATTTCCAACAGACATTTTTCAGTATTATCCCAGATATATACATGTACATAGATCAAGTCAGTTTTAAAGATTTATTTCGCATTCTGAGATGGTTTTAATTAGCTTTCAGTATTGTGAGAATTCTTTCAACTGCCATCGATGAAATTAGCGCGTCTTGATCAAAGTCCTTAATAAGAAGGTGTATATAGACATATATCCATACGAACTAGAACTATATTACGTTACGAGTATTTAATATTCTATATATATAGTACTATGTATATATACTTTTTTTGCATTTTGGGGGAAAAACAGTTAAAATCGCCTTATCGCCATTTGTTATTGTTATAAACATTAATTTATTTTCATTTCACATACGATTTATATGTACTATTTATAATAATGTTGTGCTTTAGTTTTGGTTTTGTTTTTTTACAGTGTACCAAGTTTATGTCGTCTCTATTATGTAGATTATCATATGAGATATTTTGTATTTGTAATTTTAATTCTTCTTCTCTTTTTTTTCTCTCAGTTTTTTCGTTTTCGTTTTTTTCTTAATTACCACAACAAGCGTTTCCAGTTTTCTTATTTGATTTACTAACAATAACTATTCATATATATATAAGTTTATATATATATACTTGTACAGACGTGTTCTGTATGACGATTCCGAGCGAAATCCGTTCAAGACCCAATCGCATACTATAGACTTGGTCTTCATTGTTGAGACGAAGAACCCAGAAAAACTGTTCGACAGCCAGAAAGTAGTATGTTTATGGGAGATTTCGATTTCGAGTCGAATTCGTAGCTGAGAACGCGGTCTGCATCTATACTATATACTATACGAAATGGTTTACCAAGTTGTAAATAGTTGAAGATTTTTATACAGAGACACTATATGCATATTTTTAAGCTATTAATACTCGTTTGGTAATTTTATTTTTACATATCCGTTAGTTAGAGAGCGTTATCAAACAGTTAATATATATATTCAAAGGAGATTTGGGAATATGGAATATGGAAGGGGAATCATTTGCAACTGTATGTTGTGTTAGTGTTTAAGTGTGTGTGTGTGTGTGTTTCTGTCAGTGTATTTCGCTGTAAACATTTAGCAAATTTGATTTATTTGAATACAAATACGCAAAATGGCTGTATCGATATTGTTGTTGTTGTTGTTTTTGCTGTGTTTAATTATTTCTTCATGCAAAAAGAAGAAGAAAAAGTTAAAAACTGTTAAGTACATATAAAAAATATTACATTATATTCTTGCCGTTACATTACATACATATTTACAGTTACGATTACGTAAGCAACGAGTCGAAAATCAATTCGATAAATCGAAATTTATCGATCACATTGCCTAATCCCATAAATCCCCATCGATCCCCCAAAGTGAAAGCTATTTATCGTTTTACATAACCTATCGACTTATCGATTATACAAATTGCTGAATGCTGAAAGTAATCGGAGAAAAACATACCATGCAACAACGAGAGTTCAAATCTAAATATTCATATTTTATTTATCATATCATTTGTTTTTTTCCTTATCAATTGAAATTTCAAACAGTCTGTGTATATGTTTGTGTGTGTGTGTATCTGTGTAGGTCAGGAATATATATATAGTCCTTGTTTAATAGATTTCTTCGTGTTTTACCCGTAATTGTAGTTGCAAATTTCAAATCAAAAAGTACACATCACAATGTTCTTCATGAAGGAGGAGAGAATAATATCCAAAAAAAACAAACAGATGGGAGGATGGAACCCAATGAATGTCTGGATGTCTGTGTGTGTGTGTGTATATAGAGTATTATAATTCCTTAAAGGGTCATCGATATACATATATATATGTATGTGTGTATATCTATGTATATTAAGTACATTATGTGTAAGGTACAATATACAAACATGCATTCATCATTCGCATACGACTAACTACATATATAGTTATGTATATATATATATATTCATGTGTGTACGATGTATATATAGACAAAGAGACATTAGTGTTCTATATAGTGGAAGTCGGGATTGATTTATTTCTCTCAGTGTATAAAGCTTTTTTCACAAATGCCTTCGTTCGTTTTACTCTCAACTCAACTGAAATTCAAACCAAAAAATAATAATAAACAAATCAAAATTGTTGTTGTTTTTTCTTCGTTTCGTTTTTTTCTTTGTTTACTTGAAATTGCAATAATTATGTATAGTTTGTTGTTGTTGTTTATGAATTTTTTTCGGTTGTTGTTTTTATTAATTTTGTTTTTAAGTTGCATTTTTGTTTCCATTTTTATTATCGCTTGCTCTTACGTTGCTAATTTACACTCTAAAGAAAGTACAGCTACGTATATTAATCATACTTTATCATTATTATTATTAAATATATTTATATATATATATATTTATTTATATATATGTATACTATTAATTTTTTTGCATTTTGTTTTGGATTTAAAATATTTTTTTTGTTTTACTTTTGCGCAAGCATCGAAATTTGCTTTTGCAGTTACAATTACAATTAAAAGTATTACCTTGTATAAAAATAATAATAATAATAATATTATTAATAATAGCGTACATTAATAGTGTTGGTGTATGTGTTTTGTGTCGCCGTATGTGTGTGTGTGGGTGTGTGTGAGTTTTTACACTAATCCCTCCCTTACGATAATTCATTAAACATTATCGTTATCATTACTTCCGCATTCACTTTCACTTTTCCTCTCTCTCTCTCTCTCTCGTGTCTCTCACTTGGACTTCCGTTGATTTTGTGTTTCCATAGTTAAAATAACTAAATGTAGTTTAATGTTTTTGTTTACAGCATAAGTTAATTTAATTTACGTACATTGAAAAATGTTTTTCTTGCTCTCCTGCTACATTCACTTTTATATTAATTATTATTATTATTACTATTATTATTATTATTATAATATTATATTCTGTTAATTTTCTTTTCGTTTTGTTTTCTTTGTTAACGCACGCTGCCAACGCCTATCATCGAGTGGGCGTGGCAGCGTTGCTAAAGCGCGTGGTTCTGAAACGGCAAACAGCTCAAAAAGCCAACAATGCCAAATGTTCATGTCCTTTGTTGTGTGTGTGTTAGGTGTGTGTGTGTGTGTTGAGATGCCAACTAACATTACATTTTCGTTTGTTTTGTTTTCTTGTATTGTATTACTAAACATATTTATTAGCGTTATCATTTAAAATTATTATCAAATATTTACAGTTTGCTATTTAACACATGAGTTTGTTGTTGTTGTTTTCTTCTTTTCTGTTTTCTTTCAATTTAATTTAGTTAGTCGGTCGCTGGTTGCTGGCTAACGGTTTCTCAGTTCTTAGTTCTTAAGGCTGAGCGCGAATACTATTATTAACTAATTAGTTAATTAATAATTATGTTTTATTTGTATGCTTTAAGGGTTAGGCGATCTTGAAAATAAGACCTGAATCGTTACACACACATATCTAAAATTAAGCGAACTTTGTTATTGGTGGCTCTCCTCATTTCTCTATTTCTCCATTTTATACACAGTTCTCCTCTCTGTTTCTCACTGCAAATTGAAGCTTAGCAAAGAAATCTACAAAGTACAAATTTACATGAATAATCATAAGAGTTACTAAATCATCACGCTCAGCCCTACCAGTAACTATATATCTGTTTCTATCTCGTATCTCTCGTAACTCCAAGCCCAGCAGACCGCAGAATATGTTACAAGAATTTTGGAAATCTCTATGGGATTGTTAGATTGGATTGGATTGTTTGGAGGAGAATTTAAAGTTGACTCTCACAATTTACAGATATATTCACACTGTAGAATTGATAGAAATTCTATATATAGAATCTATATATGTATGTTGGATGTTGGTTGTTGGGTTTGCCATCTAGGCTGATGTCTGCTTGCCGAGCTTCACCAGGCAGATCGCACAGCAACACTGCGATGACGATGATGTTGTCGATGTCGGCTGCAACAGTTGCCCCAAGGCCAGCATTAATGGACTTGATCTGGCAGCCGTCGAAGACGAGGAGGACGACGACGACGACGACGACGATGAGGACGACGACGACGAAGATGAGGACGTCGAGGATGCAGACGACGAAGAGGTCGATGCCGATGTGGATGTCGACGTGGCCAGACTGAGCGAGGTGCCACTGGGCAGCAGATTGAGTGTGCAACAACCTGCAGCACTTGCTATTGGATGTTAGCTGACCTCCGCGTCTCATCTGTTGATCGTTGGCGTTGCATTCACATTGCTCGTTGTTGCCGTTACGCCACCAGCAGCAGCTGTTCCTGCTGCTGCTCCGTTGCCGTTACCATTTCCATTCCCATTTCCGTTTCCTCCATTGCCTCCACCGCCTGTTGTTCCACTGCCATTGTTATTGTTGCTGCTGCTGTTGTTGTTGTTATTATTGTTGTTGCTATTGCTGTTGTTATTGTTGTTGTTATTGGTGGTAGTGGGCAACACAACGCCACCATTGTTGGCACTGGCAATCTGGCAAACCTGCTCGACAGTTAGCTGTGTCTTTCCCACCTCTTTTGGTCCAGCATCCACTCCAGATCCCACATTGTTGGCATTACTCGTGACCAGCTGTCTTATGGTGGTCGGATTGACACCACCTCCGTTTCCACCCGTGCTGTTGACAGTTGTGCCCAAGGGCAGAGTTCGTGTCAGAATTGCCGAGTTGTTGAGACGTCCACGCAACACCTGCTGCAATCCACCAGGACCCAATTGCATCTGCATCTGTCCACTGTTGTTCTTCTGCAGCGGCTTCACATTCAGCAGACTTGTGTAAAGGACACGCTTGTCACCAGCTGAAACTGGCACCTGCACCTGCCCTCCACTTGTCTTAAGCTTCTGATGTTGCTGTTGCTGCTGTTGTTGTTGCTGCTGCTGATGTTGCTGTTGGATGGCTGTGGTTAGAGGTGCTCCTGTCTTATTCAACACCACTGTGGTGGCACCCAACTGTTGCGATGCCTGACTGACCAACGCTTCCGCTGTGCTCACAGATCCTGCGCTGCTAACAAAATTCAACTTGAGATTGGTATTGGGCAACTCCTTGTAGTGCAATTTCTGTTGGCCAACATTGCTGGCTGCCACCGCCGCCTGCAGTTCACTGGCTGTGGCAATGGTAAAGTTGCCACCACCACCGCCTCCACTGTTGCTGCTCGTCAGAAAGATCTTGTTCGCCTGCTGTGGTGCTGCCTGTGATGTTATAATTGCTGTCGCTGGCTGCAAACTGTAATTGTGATTAGCTGCAATTGCTGCTGCTGAATTCGGCTTCTGTTGTTGCTGCTGCTGTTGTTGTTGCTGCTGTTGTCCTGCCTGCTGTTGCAGATTTAGGTCAGAGACCAACAGCGGAAACGGAGTCATCTTGATGACCTTGCTGAACTTTTGCAATTGTTGCTGTTGCTGCTGCATCGCATCGCCTCCATCCTGCAATGTGAGCTGCTCGCCGGCTCCGCTGGCCACCAACTCATCCTCCTGCAACATCAGCTGCTGCAACTGCTGCTTCGTCAGCTGAATCTGCTGCTGTGCCACCGCCTGTTGGCACACCTTGCGTTGCGAGAATTTGCGATTCAACAGCAATTTGTTAATATCTGCAAAGACAAAATATAGAGAATAATTAGATAAGAAATACTATTTTTAATTATTTTACATAAAATTAAATAAATAAAAATATATTAGATTAAATTACATTAAATTAATTAAATGAAATGTTGATAAATTAATTCAAATTTGTATTGATGTGACTAGTGCTTTGAATATAAGTTAACATTGTAGCACTAGGATTAAATGAAAATGAAATGATAATAATAAATTATTTTGTCGACTGATAGAAGTCGAAGTTAAATAAATACAACTTTTTGTTTGCAACTACCCTTTATTTACCAAGTATTAAAGGTATATATGGCATATGGTACTTATTTGGAAAAACTGAAAATGTAATTACATATTTTATATATTACCCATTACAATAATTGTGGTTTGTTTTAATTTCAACAGTATTGCTATAACAAATCTTGGCTAATATTTGGCTTTTATCTACCGATTTGTTTATAATTTGTAAACTGTGGTCTGGGCATTACTTCTTATAATGCTTACAGAATGTTTTGAAAACCAAATGTATCGTATGCCATTTTTTTTATTGAAATTCAGATTTAAATGCCAAAATTGTTGCCAAAGTTATGTCTCACAATCATGCAAAATATTATAGCTATAAGTTTTATAGATCCGTCAAAAAACCAACTGTATATTATGCCCATTGCCTGAAAAATTTGAGATATTGATTTACGAAACTTTCGCGGAAATAAGTTATTTAAGTAATCACTTTTCCATATCCTGCCTTGCGTTTCATGTCAAAAATAGAAACAAGTACAAGATTTTCTAATCATAAACAATCGATTCTTTCCACATATCTTTAATTACAGAATATTCATTGAGTTTCGCCGTACAATGATTATCTACAAGGACATTATCACCGGCGACAAGATGTTTTCAGACAACTATCCAATGAAACTGATCAACGATGTTGTCTACGAGGTGCAGGGCAAGTGGATTAGTCGCGATCTAGATACTATAGCTCTGGCTAATGCAGATCTCTCGATCGAAGGAGTTGAGGAGGACTACAAGGACCTGACTGAATTGGGCATTGATATCGTAATGAATTTTCGGCTGCGGGAATGTTTTCGCTTTCAGAACAAGGAATCATTTATACTCCACCTCAAGAAATATATGCAAAATGTAATTGAAAAACTACAGGATTCAGCACCCGATCAAGTGGGGATCTTCAAGACCAACATGGACAAAACAATGTTAAAGTACACTCTGGGACATTTTGAGGAGCTCGAATTCTATACAGGCGTATCTATGGATGACAATGGCATGGTGGCAGTGTGTGACTATCAGGTCATTGATGATGAATTGGTTCCTTTTTTGAAGTTCTTCAAGCATGGTCTCCAAGAGGAGAAGGTCTAAGGACTATATGTGTGCTACATATATCGAAGATACTAAGATACTCAGTAAAGTACTCTAAAGCCACAAATGTTGGTTATATTTTATCCAAAAAATTAAAATAAAAATGATTATTTAAATGTTAATAATGCTAGAAAAATGTAAAAAAAAGGATTTGAGTCGTAAGATATTCTTGGCAGTTAGATTGGACTGGTGTGATCCATACAATGGTTTCTATGATCCTCTGCAATATTGTGTCTTTAGATGGAGTCAGACAAATACTGGGATAATATATTCCTCGACTCATCTTGCGTCAAGGGTACAAAGCTCAAAACTTCTAAAAGCTTCGATTTGGTAGTTCCAATAAAAGGTTTCCATTTAAAGAGCTCCTGAACTTAAGCTTCAGTTCGAACTTTGATTCAATTTAATAGCACTTGAAATTATATTCCATTTCTGCTTTATTTTTCAATCAGTGACAGTGAAGAACAATCAAAAGAGCAGCCTGTAATGGCTAAAGTCCATTACATTATACTCAAATAGCTATTTGTCTGCATCAGCAAAGCATTCGTTTGGAATGTTACAAGTTGTTGTGGAAAACGTTTTGCAAAACTATCAAAAGAACATTAGCTATTATAACTTACAGATCTTTCGGCTGGGAATACCTAAGAATTGTAAGACAATCAACCAATTTGGCTTACTTCATTTCTCTTTTCATTTCAATGATTCCTCTTTCAACTTCCTTTCAACTATACAGGCTCAACTTCTCACGTCTCTCTTCCTCCTCAATGCTCTCTTCTTCTCATCTCTCTCTCATAGACTGTATCTATGAAAAAAGTGCTTAAAGTGTTTAAAAATGTTGCTAAATAATAGTATATTTGCAATGTTATCAAACTCACCTGTGTTTTCGGGTCCATTTAGCTGTCGCTTTTGTGTGGCGCGTCCCGCCCAAACGATCTTGTTGCCCACGGCTGTGGCAGACTCTGCTGTGGTGCTGGAAAGAACTGCTGTGGTTGCCACCGCTGTGTTTGTACCGCTTACTTGACGCCAAACAATTGGTTGTTGCTGCTGTTGTTGCACCAATTGTTGTTGCTGCTGCTGCTGTTGCTGATGAGCGTTATTATTACGCGAGGGAGTCGTGACAATCAACGGTGTGTTTGTTGTCTGTTGCTGTTGCAACTGCTGCTGCTGTTGTTGTTGCTGCTGCTGTATGTTGGATATGCTGTGCACCGCCAACTGTTGTCCACTTGCAGTGTTGATGATGTTCACACTTGAGTTTGCCGAGGCGGGAGAGGAGTTATCATCGTTTTGCAGCTTTACATTGGAGAGTGTTATGACAGTGTTGGGACCCAGGGAGGTGCTGCCACCTCCTCCGCTCTTCTGTATGGCATAGGTGACCTTCTGGCCACCGACTTGACCAGCTGCTGTCATAATCTCACCACTGCTCGTTGTGTAGATCATGTGATTGCCACTGCGTGTTGTCACAATGCTTTGGGAGGAAATGACAGCTGGAGAACCACCAATATCACGTTGCATTTGAAACAGCAACTGTTGCTGCTGTGGTGCCTGTTGTTGCTGCTGCTGATGCTGTTGTTGCTGCTGCTGTGGCGTCGACTGTCTTTGTTGCACGGTAACATTGCGTAGCTGCGCCTGCGCCAACTGATGTTGCAACTGTTGCTGCTGTGGCGTCAGTGTTGGCAACGTGGACAATGGACTGCTGCCCGTGTGTGGTGTTATGGTCACAATATCACCCACAGCAGCTCCGCTGCTCACATACTCCGTGCGTGCAATCAGTTGAGTGGTTGCTGGTGTTGCACTTGCCGCAAATTGATTGAGCAGTTGCTGTGTGACAGCAACCTGCTGCTGTTGTGGCTTCTGTTGTTGCTGCTGCAATTGTGGTAATTGTTGTTGTTGCTGCTGTGTTGTTATCTGGGCGGGTATGTGAATCAGCTGTTGCTGCGGTACTGTTGTTGCCGTGCTGGCAGCAATCATTGTCGCTGGTGCTGGCGTTGCAACAGCAACTGCAATTGGCGTGGCAACTGTGGTTGTTGCTGCTGCTGCTGGGGCAACAGCAACTGTAGCTGTATTGGCAGGTGGCGTTGTTGTTAATCGTACAACCGCTGTTTGTGACAATGTTGGTGTTGGCTGTTGTGTTGTTGCTGTTGTTGTTGCCACTTCCACAGTCTCCACTTTGATGGGCACAGCAACTTCCTCGACAATTGGCAACGCCTGCTGAGGTTCCTCCTTGATGGGCGGCGTTTGACTAAAGAACATCGATGGACGCTCAGCAACCGTGAAACTGGAACTACCCAAAGGTGCAACATTGCCACGATGATGAGCACGTTGCCGTGTCGTCCGTTTCAACTCGGATGCATTTACAGGCTTGCAGTCGAGTAAATTGTCAGCGTTCTCAACCTCATCGACAGCGGATGCTTCGCCATCCAGGATGCCATTCCAGAAGTTGGTCGCTTGATTGAGAGCCTTGGGATCATCCATGCTGCACTCTTGCAATATGTTGACCAGCATGTGATCGTCGCCCAACAGATTGTTGATATCGTTGAGGGAATCACCGCCACTGAGATTAAATTCCAATGCTGAACCGGAGCCGGAACCGGAGCCAGAACCCAATGCAGAGCCAGAGTCGGAACAGTTGCCATTGTTGGCGTTATCGGGACTTTGATTGCTGCTGCCACGAGCGTAATCCAGCGCATATGCAGTCTGCAGCAACTGTGCATCCGCATCGAGATCCGTGTACTTGAAAGCGCTGCTCATAAACTGAGCATCCACAGTGACTGTGACATCGTCATCATTATCATTATGATCATCTGCACTGCTGCATTTGCCCAATCGACTCAACTCAATGGTGATGGGAGTGTCCTGTGTCCAGTCCACACAGGAATCGAGTTTACTCGAGTTGTTGTCGTCGCCATCCAGCTCCTGATTGCTGTCCGACAACTCATCCGTGGGTGTCTTGGGTCGAAAGTGCAACCAATCGCGACGTATCTCCGACAACAGTTCGTTGCAAATGTCCAAACGTTGACTCGAAGTGGGCGACAGTCCACCCATGTAATCATAGGCATCATTGTCATCCTCTGTTGTCACAGCTGACGGTGATCCATCTCCATATCCCGCATCGATGTGCAGTTGTTTATTGTGCAAACGAATCACATCTGGCATTTGATTGAAACAATACGTTTGATTCTCCAACTGTTGCAACTTTTGTTCCTGTTGCTGGCGTTTCTGTTGTTGCTGCTGCTGTGCTTGCAACTCCTTCTTCACTGCCGTGTGTCGTATAATGTTGCTCAATTGTGCCAGATTAACATCATCCTCTGCCTCATCGTCATCCATCAATTCAGGCTGGTTATGATGCATTGTTGATGCTGCTGCTGCTGTTCGTATGCTGCTCAGTGGTTCATTCGAATCATCCGCATCAATTAATTCGCGTTTTATCGTTTTAGCCACTTCCTCAATCGTTGCTGTTGCTGCTGCAGTTGCTGTTGTAGCGGTTGCAGTTCCAGTTGTTGTTGCTGCTGCTGCCGCTTCGGCGGCACGTGCTGCAGCTGCTGCTGCTGAGGTGGATGCCACCGGTTGCTCATCAAGTGCCGTGGCATCTTCGGCCTCAATTGCATTCTCATTTGCTTCCGCTTCCTCCACTTTTATCACATTGAATTTTTCGCTAATGCTAACATTCTTATTCATATTATTACTACTACTATTACTATTGTTGTTGTTGTTATTAAACACGGCGTTGTTGTTGTTGTTATTATTATTGGAACGGTGGTGCTGATGATTGGCATGAGGTGTTGTCTGCTCTATTAGCTCATCGCAGCTTTCCTGCTTCAATTCCAGCTCCTGTTGTTGCTGCTGCTGCTGTTGCTCCAAAATCTCTTCTGCCGGCGTCTCTGTCTGCGTCGCTGTCGTTGCCTGTAGGGCTAACGATAAACGATGCAAATACGCTCGGGGCAACGGTTGCAGTGGCAACACACCTCCCTCCTCAATGCCACCAACATCTTTGCTTTCCATTGCTATTCCGGCGCTATTAAAACGCTTGGCGGCATTGAGTTCACGCATTTGTTGCTTTTTACGACGCAATCGACGACGCTTCATGCGAATGTCGTGAGGATTCTGTTGCAACGTCACTGCTGAGCTATAAACGCTTAAACGTGAAATGTTCTCATCCTCTGTGCATACATCATACTCTTCCTCCTCCTCATCATCATCTTCGTGTTCAAACTGCTCCTGTTCCGCCGCCGCCGCCACCTCCATCTGCTCATCCTTGGGCAACACTTTATCGCAGTCTGGCTCCACTTTCATAACTGTCTCGGCAACAACAGCAATTCCATCTGCGCAGCTGTTGCTGTTGTCGCTTTGCATGTGGGCAAGTCCACGACGGTGGGCGGGGAACTGGGCTTCGGCAGTAACTGTTGGCTTTGATTCTTTAGCGGCTTGCGACTCCGCACCACACTCTCCAGCACAGTGTAATCGAACTGAGACCAGAGATCATCATATCGGCTACTGGCACGATCAAGCAGGACACGCCCACCACGCCCTAAACGACGACGCGCAAAGCCAATGCATCGTGGTCTGTTGATAAAGAATATATATAGAAGATGAGCTTATAATGAAACTTAAAACAGCTTAAATGTTATAAAAACCCACCTGGGATAGTTGATCGAGGTTAGCGTATAGCGATATTTGGCATCAGCCCCAACAGCCGCTCCTGGCGGCAACTCCTCCTCCTCGTTCTCATCCGGCGACTCCCAGGGCCAGCGACCATCACGATCTCCACGCATCTGCAGAGATAAGTGAGTGTTAATTAAGGTAAATAAGGTAGATAGTTACTAACTAAAGGAATATGTCTACAAAATTTCAATAATTGGAATTAGTTAAACATCTAAAATGGTTTCCTATTAAACGTAGATTAAGATTGTCGCTGAACTATCGAATGATGAATTGATATGATATCCGAAATCCGATTTTAGTTTATGGCTTGATTTACAATCTACATAGTTTAGTTTATGATTAAGATGTTTACCCGCAGGTAGTTACAGCTGACTTTGCGTCTAAATGCAAACGGCGCCTCTTCTTCGCTCTCGGAGCCATGTTTGTTGCCATTCTGGTTGCCAACACCGAGATAATCGTCCTCTTCGCTGTCCACATTGGACTCGTTGGCTGCGGGCGATGCGCTCTGGCGATGCAATAGATGCAGATGGGACAGATGGGCAGGTGAAACACCTGACGCGGATGACGCCAGGCCGAGACCGGGCAAATACTGTTGTTGCTGCTGCTGATGGTGTTGTTGTTGCTGGTGGTGGTGTTGTTGCTGCTGATGTTGTTGCTGCTGTTGCTTTTCCCTCGGCTGTTTATGTTTACGCTTCCTATACGGACGTTTCTCCTTTCGACTGCTGCTTCCATTCCCACTGCCCGCACTGATACCCTCTGAAAAACAATAGTACAATCAGAAATCTGTTGATCTTGTAAACTAAAGAGTTTTCCACTTACCCATACTCGATGTGTTCAGGTACTGCGACGCCTGCGCATAGACGGCCGAATTGCCGGCACCACCCGCTGACAAGATTCCTGGAGTTAGCACACCTCCGGCGGCCAGAAGAGCACCTGTGCCACTTGCCGCTGCGCCTTGTGAGTATTGATTCGCATACAATGAATTGTACACAGGTCTGAAATTGATTAAATTGGCATTAATAAGGAACAAACAAATTGCAGATGATCCAAGTTCTTACCTCGAGTTCTTGTATTGGGCATTGAGCTCAGAGTAGACAGCACCGTTAAAGTCGCGCATCTCGACACGTTTCTCAAAGATGTTGGTGGTTATCTTAAGATGGTCACGTTTCGTCTCCTCGCGACGTCGCACCATCTCCAGTATTGTTGTGGCACGCTGCAGATCTCGGCTGAAAAATAATCCATTTGCAACAATTATTAATCAAATCAGTCGACAAAATAAGAGAATAGATTTTATACACCTAAAGAGTTACTTTAACTCCAAAATAGAAAAATCTTTTATTGAAGACTAAGATACATTGTAAGGCGAAAAAGATTCTCATTCAAAAATTGCACAATTTAACTGTTGTTGATTGTTTATATGAGATTTTAGTAGATTGTTTGAGGTATCTAAAGAAACAAGGAACAATCTTATCTATGAAAACATTCAACAAGTAATTTTAACATCTAACATTTAACATTTTTACATCCTACAGGACTTTTGTTTTAAGCTTGATCTCATTATGTCTATTCTTTGCCTTTTTTTCATCATTCTGAAGTAACAAATTCACTACTTACCGCAACTTGAGCATCTTCTCGTAGGAGGCTTCGTCGTTTTTGCGATTCTTACGCGTTTGCATTTTCTCGGTGCGCCGTCGAAATGCCAAGTAGGGATTATTGGAACTGGCGCCGGGTCGACTCTCTGTCTTGACGGTGAGTATCAGCGGATGTTGCTGCGATTGGAGAATGGAAGAATTGCAGAGAGAGGAACTCAACGGAAATTTGAGCAACTTACCATCTTGAGGCGCTTGTTTAGCCAGTAATCGTAAACCGATATGCTTGTCTCATCATCTTGATTGAGCAACGTTCTGGCTTCGTTCAGCGTGACGACCGTTTGTCCAGAGTTCTTCTCCAGTCGATCCATCATCTGCTCGAATCGTAGCTCCGTCAGCTGCAAACGTTGCTGTTGACTCAACCATTCCATGTCTGCACTGTCCATGTCATAGTCTGGCACCTCAGTGTCCAAACCCAGAGCTAAAAAATAATTAAGATTGATTAGCAAATTTGTGCGAATAAATGTGCGAATTACAATGTTTACTTACGTTGCATGTGAATCATTTGACGGGGCATTTTGTAGTCCGGCGGATAGTAGACATCGTAAAATGGCTGATCCGTTTGCAGAACCTCCGGAGTAGGTATGATGAGACCAGTGCAAATGGCGCGTTGCAAATGATGCTCCTGTTTAAAGAGTGTACAAATTACAGATATAGTATCAATTAAATCAATAACTAATAGTTTTAGATAATTTTTATATTCAATTTTTAAATTAAATTGTAATTGAATTGATCAGATTTCATTTTTAAATTGTATTGAATTTTACATAAATTGTTCATTTAAATAGTAAATATTATTTGACATTATCAACAGATATATAAAGCTATAGATTATAAATGACCGACTTGAGCAACTCACCGACTCTTCCTCTTTCTCCATGCCACTTGGCATTTGGGGCACAGCGCGATTAATGGCCGAATATTCGGGCAGATCGGGCAGTTCCTCCGCCAAGTAGATGGGCATCTGCTTGGACGGATCCAGGTGACGTGCTCTGAATGATAGTTTCGACATTTTCTGGCTGTGTGTGTTTTGTTTTTATTATTTTGGGTGTGTATGGAACGTTTTGCTGATAAATGTGTGGAATTATTTGTTGTTAATGTAGCGGTGTTTTATTTATATGTTGCTGCTGCAATTGCAGTTGCTGTTGTAGATTGTAGTTTGTGGTTTGTGTGATAGGCTTTGTGTGATGGCTCCTAAGTTGCTATTGTTGCTATGCAGTGGCAACTGCCAATGGCCGACTCTATAAAAGCCACTAGCAACTGCGGATTTATGCGGCTCCTTGCTGCTCCTTGTTCTTCTATACAGGAGGAGCTGGCTAACAGTTTCGTTGTTCTTGTTGTGGCTACTGTTGCTGTTGCTGTTACTGTTGTTGCTAGCCTCACAAATGTGCCGCCTATGGATGGAGGAGATATGCTGCTCTTAAGCGTATGCAACGGCGTCAATAGATTTGTTAACGCCAAACGAGTCTTATTTGTAATTGTAAGCAGCACCGGCTGCTCTGCCTGCTGCGCCTCTGACTGAGCCTCTGCCTCCGACTGAGCACCGGGGCTGCGGTGGCAATGGCTGCTGTGCCAGCTAATATACGCAGCCCCTGTGCCCGTTGCCCTGCCCGTACCCACGTCCTGGCTCCGGTTGTTGCTGCTGCTGCTGTTGTTGCTGCTCCTGTTGGGATGTAAGGCAACTGCAGTAGTTGCTACTGCTGTATACAAAGGTGTGTCCAATGTAACAATTGTTGCTGCTGCTGTTGTTGCTGTTTCTTCTGTACAGCTGTGGTTGCTGCTAGTTCTTCGGTTGCTGCTGCTGCTGCTCCTGTTGTCGTCGTCGTCCGCTGCCTCTGCCGCCGCCGTCTGTTGCTGTCGTTGCTCGTTATATGCGAACAGCGCTGAGAGCAACAACAGGGCCAAAGAGATTAGTTTATTGCAATTACGACGACAACGCAGTGGTAGCAACAACAATAACGAGTGCAGCAATTGTGTCGACGACATTTTTCACGTTGAAATCGAAAAAATTATGTGAATTGGCATAATTACGTTGATCAAATTTGCACATTTCAGTTCATCTTTATTCTTATTAATAATTTGTTTTGTTTTCTTTCTAGTTCTTGTTTTTATTATTAATAATATAGATTTCCAGTGTTGCGTTGCTGTGTTGTTGTTGCTGCTCTTTCTTGGTATTCCTGTACTTTTAGTTGTTGCAGCTGATAATTATCTGCAAAACAACAACAAAACTAGTAAGTAAACAATTCACATGTACAAACACACACACACAAGTCATACAAGACTGATAAAAATAAATGCGCGCGCGGAAAATTGTTTTTGGCCATAAATTTGAATTTCAACTGCACACAAACAATCACACACACACACACACACACACACACACACACATGTACATGCATTCTCAGCCACAACACAATACAATTGCATCTCCCACACGTAAATACTCAGAGACACACATGCATATGTAATTTTGTTATTGTCTTCTGATGCGTTCAAAAACATAAGATCGCAAATTTTGTTGCTGCGAAAAGTGATGAATCATTTTCATTCTTTAGCCCAGAGTTAATTCAGTGTGCGAATTGATTAAATCAAATAATTGTCGTTATCGTTGTTGTTGTTGTGTATAAAACGCTTCGACCAAAAAAAAATGCATAATCATAGAGGAAAGGCGAACAGATAGAAGCAGAAAAGCCGCGCCGCCGATGC
Organism: Drosophila putrida; assembly: GCA_037043535.1. Classification (NCBI taxonomy): domain Eukaryota; kingdom Metazoa; phylum Arthropoda; class Insecta; order Diptera; family Drosophilidae; genus Drosophila; species Drosophila putrida. The sequence goes on from JBAMBI010000148.1 coordinate 296,639, forward strand.
GAGCGTAAAAAAGGCGGCATAAACAAACACACACGCGGCGAGTTCGCCCAAACAAACGCGGCGAATTGCACGAAGAAAAAAAACACGAAGCCTATGCGCAAAATACGATGAAAAAACGTAGCACTCTTCATGTGGGTTTTGTTTTTTGCAATTATTTGACAAAGCAATGCTTTTCCTTGGCTGCGATATATTTCAGAGTGATTTATTTAATTTTTAACACACTTTACCGCGCTTTTCACACACCTGCACGCACAATTTTGTTGATAATTCGTTGAAAAATTTACACAAATTTCACGAATTTTGCGTATAGCGTGGTTTTGCTGGAAGCAGTAATGGCGGCCAGAACCGAAGACTAACGACGACGCACAGCACTTCGAGGCCGCGAATTATTTGTCATCGTCGTCGGCGTTGCTCCAAGCGGCTTCGGAGCAACCGTAATAAATTCTATTTACACAGTGACTAATGAAGTAAACAATGCATGCAGAAATATTAATTAAGCACTACAACTAAATTATTTTGTTATTTAATCCCTTTGCGCACACAAAAATCAATAAATATGGTTGTAGTAAACAACGGCGTTAAATATTATTAATACGGCATAGAACTCTGTGACTCCGAAGCGTGCACTAGTGCCGCCCTCTAGCGAGCTACACTCGAATGAGAGACAAACGCACCGAAAAGTTTTTTTCACAAACAAGAAAATCGATTTACATTTTTCACGCACATTTTTTTGCAATTAATTTGACTTTATCATGTCAGAATTGGGTTGAAATCATGTGCTTTCACTGTATTTTTGTTTTCCGCAGCGATATTAGCAATATTTTGACAGTTTTGTCAACAAAAACGTTTAAAATTGTTTTTCTTCTGCGGACACGTTTTTACTTAATGGCGGGCGGCCATCACGAATTGATACTAAAGTGTTTTCGGAGTTGAACGCTCGTCGTAATGCTGTGGAAATTATTTTGGGTCGCTCAAATTGCGTTGCATTTGACGAATTCGAATGGGGTTTTTGCTAAAATTTGCAGAATATAATTATAAATTTAATGCATACAATGGGAACATAAGCGTTCGCTGCTGGAATTGTTTAAATTGTTATTACCAACACCAATACCTTGCCAGCGTGTATTAACCAGTGTTGCCTACTCAGCTATTTTACCGCCAGATCTGGAGTTTAACGAATTCTTAACGCGCCAAATATTTTGAAATATCAGCTTACGAGAATTGTAGCTACATTATATGTGGCTGATTTTTAATCTTTACAAAACTACTGGAAAGATTCCAAAAATTAACATATAAATAGTTATTTTTATACAGTTGTAATAAATGAAACCGTAAAACGCTGGTCAAAAACCAGGGACGTGTCGAAAGACAGGGACGGTGATAAGATATGTTCCGAAAACACACACTACGTGGCGTCACCATTTTTAATAGTGTGGCAACCTTTGCTTTGGGATATTTTTTGTTATAAATTTCACAAGATATTGGGATTTGGATATTTTTTGGTACTAATATCCTATGAAATTGAAATTATTACGGTTTGGCGGGCAGTCTTACAAATTCGTATTTAAAACATCGCAACAGTCCGTCCCCTGATATCTGTATTAAATATCTCCAATATAAACAAAACCTTGACATTTAATGTGCTTTATTTGTAAATTATGAAAATTTGTTGTAATTAAATTTACTTTATGATATTCTTTAGATAATTTATTGAAATTATGTCATGTGTATTTAGGTACATTAATTGAACTTTATACATCCAAAGTGTTGTGCTTTCAGATCAATATAGTGCTCATAGTGTAACCTGATAATAATGCTAAGTAATGTCTTGAGAAACTCTTATACAATAATGTAATTGCTGCTTCAGTTTCGGGTATTGTCTTAAAAAGTATTAAGAATTTAAAAGCTAGGTATTTCTTTGTGATTAATTTAATGGATTACATTCATAATGTCTAATACTAGGTAATAGCTTAATTTAAGGTATCGCAAATTTTCGGAAGATTTAAGGCTGGCTTAACGGAAAACTGAGCAATATGAACAACAAAATGTAAGCTTCGTTATACTTAAAATATAGTATGTAATTGCTAATTGCAAGAATTAAAAAATTGAAAAGCTTTCTTGTCAAATAGCCCTCAAAAGCACATAAAAGCGTTAAAGCTTCACTTGTTGATCAATCGATGACTTCGCCGCCATTGTTGTTGCTGTTGCACTTGTTGTTGCTGTTGTTGTCGTAGCTGTTGCTGTTGCGGCTGCTGTTGTTGTTGTTGCTGCTGCTGGGTGTTTGCCGCAAAAGTCGTACACATTCATACAGTAAACTTGTGGCTGGCCCTGTGGCCGAGTGCGTTTGCCTCGCACTTGCATGACGGACACACACATGACACACACACACGGGCACAGGGCCGTGCCCATTGGATGCAGTTGCACGGAAATGAACGCGCGCAGTTTGTTCCACAATCGCATTTCCCCTATATATTGTGGAATGGAACGTATGTGTGTGTGTGTGTATGTGGAACGATTGTGGAACAGCTGTCGCGCCATTGCGGCTAACTGTCATGGTTTGCGATGGCGTACATGATGAAAAAATTTAAGTCAGACAGTGGTGGCGTATGTGAAAAAGCACCATATAGCGTATATATGTATATGTAACTGTAATATGGAAGCGCCTTCGCGTGAGAGGGCTACAGCAAAAGGAGTAGGGGGAGCGGAACCAAGCAGCTGCGACAAAAGCTTTTTCGACATTTCGCTCAAATGGCGAAAAAGCAATGCCGCTAACTGTGGCGCCTGTGCAGCTGTTATACACAGGCTGACAGCAAGAAAGAGATATATATATATATATATATAGAGAGAGCGAGAGAGAGATAGAGACAGAAAGCGACTGAACGCAGGCCTTTGTTATACACGATATTTATTTGTATGTGTATGCGTGGCAGTATGTGAGTGGATGTTATTGTTGTAATTGTGCCGAGTAGTTATCGAAATCATAGAAATTATCGAGAAAGAAATCATGATCGAACAAAAGCTGCACGCTCTACGTCTGGAGGCTTGTCTCAGGATTTGGATTGATAGATACTCGTACTTAGGCGCTTCTGAATGAACTCAACTTAGGAAATAACAGAAAAAAATATAGAAGCAATTATAGGGATTACGCATAAGGAAATGTTGGTTTTTTCTTGAGTTCGTTTTTGTTGGTTTTGTTTTTGTTTTCTTTTCATTTTGCAATATTCAACAACCAATACCAATATCATTGAAATATTAACTGTTATAAATATTTATATTGGTAATGTCTTTGATATTAATTTAGTGCTTTTTGTATTGTGAGGAATCTATGGATGTTCACTTTTGGCCCTCAATTGGCTCCGAAACGGGTCTAAGAATCAAATTTCAAACGCGCCTGACTATATGTACTCGCTTACTATATATATGCTTTATGAGAACTGAGAACTGTAAGTATTGTGCTTTTGTATTAGATCAGTTTGTGGTTCGTATTTGGAGTGGATCGAGTGGATATGCACTTGAAACTTAAGAAGCGGATCGGACTGTCTGCCAAACCCATCATTATCAAGTAGTATTATCAGTTTGATATGAATATATACATATTTGTGGATATTATATAGGATGGTCCTTTCATGCTGACCTAAATAACTATCTGGTTATGTACATCCTTTGGATATATCCCAGTTACCAGTTACGAGTGCATATCCACAATATGGAAGTGTAAATTGCTGTGTTGTTGCTTCTAGTAAACTACAGAGAAAGTGTCTAGTAGAATTCTATGTTTGTGAAGAATATTAGAAAAGTAAAAAGATTGGTAAAGTAAAGATAGAGAGATAGAGAGATTTGTTTTTTAGAATAGAAATATGTTTACAGATAAAGATAAAGATATAAAGAGATTGAGATTGAGAGATTGAGAGAGAGCGAGACGTAGACAAAGAGTGAGAAATAGATATTCAGAGAGAGATGGTTATTAACTACAAAAAGTACTAAACTAAAATGATGTTTTTCACTTTGTTTTGTTTATGTTTTTTTTTTGCACTACAAATCTTTGTGTGATGATTGCAATAAATTTGATTTTGTTATGTTTATTGTTTATTGTTTTTGTTTTTGTTATTGTTTTTAATTTACTAAGAACTGGAAAACGCATTAACTTTCAATCAAATACTGGTTATAAGAATATTGTCCACATTCACAAACCAAAATTGGTTAGTATTATTATCTATGTATATGTTAGTATATATAGTATATGCATATTGTATTATGTATTGATTGAGTCAAATAAACCAACATACCAGAAATGAACACAAACTAAACTCAATTCAAAACCGAACAATACTAAGTAGAAATTAACTAAAAGAAATGGGGTTTAGTTGGGTTGCCAAGTGTTAAGAGTTAGTTATACAAAAGCTTCCAAATCTCTGGGGTATATATAGTATAGTATGGAGTGGTGCAACTACACGTAGAAGTATGTATGTATATAGGCCGGGTATCTGGAGCTGGATCTGGATCAGTATCCTATCGCAATCGTTATCGTTATCGAAATGAGAACATGGTGCAGAACAGTGTTTTTTTCGTTGGACTTACCTTGGGATGGGGGGTATTATCTGGTATCTGGTATCTGGTATCTGGGATTATTATGTCTATAAAGAACATGCGCCACGCTTGGACGGAGATGAATTTGTATAAAGCATGTCCTAAGGTTGCTGTTATTGTTGTTATTTATACAAGAGTAATTAGTTGAGCAAGTAGTTAGTAACTAAGCCAGTACTAAGTATGTAAATATATAGTAGTTAAGTATATTACAGATGGAGAGTGCAGGTTGAGTGGAGAGTGGAGAGAGTGGAGAAAGTGAGTGAAAAGTTGAGATTAAAGAGTTCAAAGTATACAAAGCAAATACAAATTTAGTAGTTGACTAGAAAGTACAATGTATAATATATAGTAAAAATGTTTATTTCTGATTAGCCAATTTGTCAATTATATAAATCAAAATTGTTTAAAATTCTTTCATTATATGCTTAAAATACAATATGTATGTATATGTAATGATTGAAAATCAAACCAAAAGCTACATTTGAATCGTATGTTTAATTACAAATTGATGATTTGAGTTATTTGGTTTTTTTTTTTAAAACTATCACTAGCATGAATAACAAACATGAGGACCATTAAAGTCGAGCTGCCCGACCACAAGATACCCTGTACACAGCTCTACTCGCATAAGAAAATAATAGAATATCGAATAATCGAATCAAACGGACTTTCTTTTATCAATTAATCATAAATTTCAGAGTATTCCAGAGACTATGTAATTGGGGTGTTTTGTTTTTTCTTCTTCTGTAGATTTCTTACTGGCTAATTATCACTTGTTGAAGGGTCAAAACCAAAAGACAGTGAAAACAATAAACATATTTGTTTTTTTTTTGTTTTTTAAATACAAAATTGAATATGAAGCTAAACATTAAACTTAGATGGTTGTACTCCTGTATGTAGTTCTACATGATATGATTGGACAAAGAGCTTAGCTTAAAGATAATAATATATAAATAGTAATAATAATAAATAGAAGAAGTACGAGTTTGGAGTAACAATTTGTGACAATTATCGTTCACATGTTCTGCGAAGTTCTTGACTTTGGAATTACTATAACTTGATGAGCAAATGTTCATATTGAGTTAATGCGGCAATTGACAAGCATTCATCAGACTTGATCATTGCACAATACTTAGATTCCTTTGATTCTGATTCCGATTCAATTCGATTCGATTCGATTCGATTCTGTATATGGACACACTGATATAAGTATATATACAAAAAACAAATTTATACATTTGCTTAAAAATGTAGTACGTATGGTAAATATACCCGATAAGCTTACTTATGATTAATATTTATATATATATGTATATTTGTTATATATGATGATGTTCATATTGGACTTCTATAAATGTAAGTAACAAAAGTTAATGAATTAAAATATACATAACTACAGATACGAGTACCTACTTAAGCGCTACATGCTTTAGCATTAACAACATGCATTTCATCTCAATTCAATTCAATTCAATTTCAAATTCAAATTCAAATTCAAATTGTGAACATAAGTATATTCGTATTTGATCATGTAGCAAACATTCCAAGTATTCAAGTATTCATACTTCTGTGGTAAGTATGTTTGTTGTAAGTATGTGGCAAGTGCAACAAGCGCTCATTTCGGTTACTGCCGATTGTAAATTGTATATTCATTTTGTGGATTGTACTTGTTTCAACAGAGCAGGAAGAAGAATAAGAAGAAGATGATGATGATGATGATTACTTCTTTCTGTAGAAGTTTCGTATTCATCATCTCATACTATATATTGTATGTATCATAATATCATATCAAATTAGTCAGTGCAAATCTACTCGTTGAAAAATCGATTAGAACGGTGCAAAACTCAAATAATTCGAAGTTGGCTACAAATCAAGTGAAAGTTACGAGTAGATGTTATATATAGTATATGTTATAGATGTGTTCAGAGGTATGCTGATGTCTTCTATATGTGTATTTATGTGTTGTGTCGAGTGTAGGGTGTTTTTTGTGTAACTCTATGTACTTTTTTAAAGCTTCTTTGATTCATCGATCTATCGATCTGTCTGTCTATCTGTGCACAAACTGTACTACGAGTTGGTGTATTAGCCATGGCATTATGATGATCATGAGGTAATGCTGGTAACGGTGGTAACCGTGGTTTGCGAATGAGTATAAACTTTGACTAGAATTGCACATATCTTCCTCACAAAAGCACATATGTCCATTGCCTGAACTTTCCATCATGCACACGTGATCGACCATGAATAAATTGATTTGTAATTGTGACGTACACATGCGTCGAACCACCTCATAAGCTGCAATTACACAATTACAAAACAAGAAACAATCATAGAAATTACTTTCGCTACGTAGACAGATATATTACCTTCCCTTCCCCTTCGGGCAATACTCACGTGATCTCTGATGACGAACCATTTTCACACAGCAGCCGTTGCAGGTCATCAAAGGCGGCTGATCGCGTGGCAGGGCCGTGTAGTTGAAGGGATCCTTGCAACGTGCATCCGTCCATGAATCGCACTCATAACAGTAAATCGAACGCGCTGCAGTATAAAGCACAATCTGTATTATTAAACATATCCTTATCAATTGCTTTTGCCCCTTTGCTCAGGACACATCCAGTCAAAGGCAGCAATGCTTTTACCTATTTAAAAGGCTTTTATATATATATATATGTATATATGTACATTTTCTACAGATATTACGGGTGTAAGTCACACAAATTGAAAGGCAGGCAAGTTAAGCAATCGATTTAATATTTACAGGCAAAAGTTTTTATTACAAATCAGTAAATAATATGAAAATTGATCTACAAATCTACAATTCTTTTTACTATTTTTAATGACTTTTATTTCCACAAAAAATGAGTAACTTATTTGTAAATTCTCAAATAATACACCTTTATTTGAATTGACAAAATATATATACTATATACTGTAGTAAAATACATACCAACTGTATATAGATGAAAAAATGTAGGTAAACTTAAAATTAACGGAAATGGGACTATTGAGCTTTCAACACTTTTAAAATGTTTAATCTTTTCTATATACAAAACTGATAGTCTGTCGAAACTCAAATTGATTTTGATTAGCAGTAAAGTCTATACCGTGACAGTTAAAATTTTCAGTTTTAAACTCATTTTATAAGCACTGAAAAAGATCTACAAAATATAATGTTGAATATAAAAAACAAGAGTAATCATTATAAAAAATAGAGTTTCTTCTTCTAATAAAATATGAAATATTATTTCATTTTATAGAATTGCTGTTTACTTATAACCAAAAAAGGTCTTGACCTGATAATATAAACTAAGTAATTTATAGCAAATAAGATAAAAAACATGCCGCATTCAATAAACTTATAGAGTACAGATTAAGTCTGTGCTAAACTTGGGTGCAATTGAGGAGATTAAAAGGAATATTTAATATGATTTCATGCAAAGCATCACTGTGAGGGAACCACACTGTGTAAAGGATAAAGGATGCTGCTTACGAGTCATTTATTCATGCACAAAATACACACACATATTCACGCACACACACACACACACATTCATATGAGATAAATAAGAGAGAGAGAGAGAGTGAGAGAAATGAAACAGAAATAGATCAAGGATGGTGTGAAGAGGTCTAGAAACTGTGGAATTGTGGTTGCATTAGAAACATATGCTGGCAAATTTGTGCCATGAAGTAAAGGATGAAGTATAGGTTATATATAGCTGGGGATTAATTTCAAGTAAGTGTTGTTCAAATTGAGGATATTATAAGCTCTCTGTCGCAGGAGGGGATTTCATTATGAATTTGATAAAAAATTACGTTTCTTAAAGACATAAGTACATCAAAAGATATGAATATCAAAAGTTGGTATCAAAAAACATTTATAGTCAAATTGATAGTTGCGTATTCACAGAGCCTTTTTTTCAACACAAAAGTCTCGATATTTGATATTTTTTGTTTCATTTGAGAGTTAACCAATTTCGAAAATGTTACAATTAGAATACATATACTTATGCATGACTTTTGTAATATTATTATTATTATTTTGATATATTTCTTATTTGTTTTTGTTTCGTTTTGTTTTGTTTTGTTTCCAAAAAGGTTATTATGTAATAAGTATAGTTTTTAAGCAGTTTAATATAGGCAAAGGATCAATGGATTCATACTTTGACATTCGGCTGAGGCAGTTGGAATCCATACGAATGTTAGAAATCCAAATATGGCTGCAAATAAACAATGAAAGGAAGAGCAAAAGTAGAAGACAGGAAAATGAAAATGAAGTTCAAAAGTTGCATGAAAAAATGGTGGAAATTAGAGAGACATTTACAGAGAACCTCAGTACGCAGCGTCAATCAATGGAATGAGGTTGATCTTTTGATTAGGACAGATATATTGGGTAGGTTGGGGAATTATTTAAAGTCGTTTATCTACACTGTTTAATAAAGACTTGGAGAATTAAATGAAAAGAGCGAGATAATTATTCTTAACTTATTACAAGAGAAGAGCTTGTAGATCATTCCGTTGACTAACGACTGTACATGAGGTTTGGGGACTTGGACTTTGGGGGACATACAAACTCTGGAACACAGTCAAGTTTAGATAACCTCACCTAAAAGTTAACTCAAGTGTATACTAGGGATAATTAGAGAGTGTAATGTGGAAGAGCAGCTGTCGAGGATTTGGGGAATTTCTGGTAATTTACACAGTTGGTGAAACAGTTACGCTTAAAAGTAATGCTATTATATATAGTTTGGTAAGTTGGCAATGCATTTGTACAGTGTTTCAAACGAGACGTCCTCCATTTTACAAGGTATATTTTTTTGGTTTTTTTTTTTGTTGCAAGACAAGATACGTTAAGACAAGCACGACACAATTTGTGATCATCGCTTTTTTAAATGTGGAACAGAACACGTGTGTACAGAAGAGACACGAGACTGCTACGAGCGAGTATTACCAATAATCGTACCAAAAATAAACGCAACGAAACTGAAACGGAAACGGAAATGGAACGAAACGGAAACGGAATCGAACACAAGCCAACTGATGTGGCATTTACGCATAACGTTTATATTACAGAGGGGGTAACACTGGTCACAACGCGGCTATCAACATCTTTGCTGTGATTCTTCTTTAATAATAAATATAAATAAAATATTTACATGATTTTCATCAAGAAAATGTGTTGGAAAACGGCTAAAAATCTTTGAATAAATGGTATTTTAGACTCGTTTAAAATAAACAAACTGTTTTAAGTTCAGTCTTGCTCCGAATATGATTTATAACATTTAAAGTAATGTAGATATTAATTTTAATTTGTCCTTTAAAACTCAGCAAAGACGTTTCAAGCTTTGTCGCACCAGTTATACTTCTAGTAGATTTTTGTTTTTTTTATTTTTATTTTTAGTACCATAACGAAAAGAAATAAAAATGAATTATGCACAAATAGCTTAGTAAGAACGCAAAAGTTAAAGAAAATTATGGGAAAAGTTAAAGGGAAACTGAAACAAACGAACGGCACAATTTTGAAACGAAAGTAAAACTTACTTGGAAAACAATTATCAGCCGTACCGAATTTTGCCAATGCCAAAATAACTTTTGTACAATTTTTTTTTTTACATACGCAGATGGAAAATAAGTGAAATTAAATTGTGTAAATTAATTTGTAAGCCAATAATAAATTTAAGTATACTTTATTTGTCTAACATTTATCTTGTCTAACCAATAATCAATATTATTTTATTTATATTTGATTGTTTATTTTCAAATCACATCGCACATCACTGATACGACCCGTTGCGAAATGTGAATGTGAATATTATTCGCTGAATATGAGTGCGGATGTGAGTGTGAATGTGAGTGTGAGTCTGAATACATATGGACGACCCTCTTCGGGGCGTATCGTCAGACTGTTCGGCTATTTATACACTTCACATGTTCTATATTGGTCCACGATTATTGTACAAATAAAAGTCCATCTGCCAAGATGTTTGATTTGATATTCTACTCGTCGTAAATTATCTCATTCTTTTTGGCTTTGAAGTACACCCTTCGATAGAGCTAATAAAATTTGATGGCCCCATAAAACAGCTGGCCTTAATTATGCACTGTTCAACATATTGGTGTTAGACTGTAGTGATTACCTGCCAAGGCCAGCAGCCATTTTCCTTCTGCGTTCTCTCTAGTCCACATCTTGTTCTAAAGGCTTACTCCTTTACCTCCTCCTCCTCTTCTTCTTGTTCTTCTGCAAATGATATGATGTATAGCTGGATTTACAGTTGGGTGCATTTGGGGGAATACCTGGTACTCCGATAAGATATGGCTTAAAATTGTGAATGGTTTTTGGGTCGTTTCCGCATAGATGCGTTAAGATTCACAGCGTCTCAACTTCATAGCTGATCCTCGATTATATCTCCATCTTCACTGAAAAGGAAAGATTGTGTCGAATATCAAGTAAGTGACTTTAGTAAGACCTATGGAATTATTTCAAATTAAATTAGTATTAAGAACTGTATAACTTATTGTTATCTTTATTCATATACATATGTATATAGGAAAATTTGTTGTCTATTAGGCCTTGATAATTGTTTGGGACATTCCTTTGTGTATCCTTGTTTATATTTTTTTTATTGTAGACACATTTACACTTTTAAATGTTTCTCTTAACACTATTTACAGGGTATTCACATTAAAGAAATTAAAGAGTTAGAAATTGAGAGCTAGAACTATATAATTGTCATCTAATACTTCTCGGAATGTACTGCCAATACTTGGCCAATGAAATAAAGGCAAGTGAATTACATTTCATGGCAAACAGTTAATGCTACACATTTATGAGCCATAAATTCGACTCGATGATTATCAAATTTCCACCTCAGTGGCCTACATCATTATAACATAGTAAGTGTTTATAGATTTGTATATGTATGCATGTATGGATATAAGTGAATATACATATATTTATTTATATATCCATATAAACACTAATAATAGCAACACATAACCTCTAATAAGTGTTCTAGGTCAATGTGTGAAACCAGATGAAGAAGAAGTCATGGCTGCTGTTGATGTCAATCGAGTGTGTTGGAAACCAATGGATATTTGTGAACATTGAACTCATACTATATAGATACATATATATAAATATAGATTCCGTCACTATATTCTTTTCACATCTATATTATGTCTTTCACTTGTGAAACACTTTAGTTTTCGTTTACAGATTGATTTGTTTCGCATATTTACAATAAGCTTTGGCAAAATATCAACAAATGCGAAAAATTCAACAAGTTTTAAGTATTTATTTCTTTTATGTCAAAGAATGTCGCATGTTTGTTTATTGATAGTTTTCTTTTCAGGTTAAGGTTTTGCATACCCTTCTACAGGGTATTTTGAATATTTATAAGTATGTAGTCAAGTGTGTAACCTATTAGTGGAAACTTCTATCTAACCATCGAATTAACTTACTTTTAAGTTCGTTTGCTATTTACTCTATAAAATGTACTAAAAATTTAAAGAATATTTCTTTTGCCCTTTTTAATAGTAACTCACTTTCTCTTTGTGCACAAGCTGAAATACTTAAAATCGACTATCATGTCTAATATCATATAAACAGAATTAAAGGGTATTAAGTATTTAGTATGTCAACAACAACATTTTCTTGCTTGTTTTGTTTGCAAAGCTTTCACAAAACAGCCACAAGTTGAAGAATTTGTTTTATATCGTATTTAAGAAGCGGCCACTCTTGAACAGTGGGTGATTTAAGTATACGGACAAGTGTCTACAATTTACACATTTAAGTGGCAGTTATCACATGGCAAATTAGATTCGGGCTTAAAGCATGTGATTAGCCAAATGCATTAATTATTTGCTGTAGTTAAATAAATGTTGTCGTCTCTGGTTTTGCCGGTGGTCGTTTATTACAGCTGAGATGAGGACAGGCAAAAATAGAACAAGACACAATGTAAACAACGCACACACACACACACACATACACTGAGACACAGGAGCAGTTAAATGCATTTGCTCTCTTTGGACACTCTCACTCTCAATCGCTCCCACTCTCACTCTGTGTGTGCTCTCTCTGTGCTCTGTGCTCTTGCATCTACCTTTCTCACACGCACTTGCAGCTGCGGTCGCACTCGCATTTGTTGTTTTTGCAGAACTTTTCGTATTAAGATTCCAATTAGACTTTTGAATTGGTTTTGTTGAATGAAACTTTGATTACCTTATGCTTGCAATGAGCCTAATTGATCAACACTGTTTTCATAAATGCTGTTTACACTGTCCTGCGGCCAGTTTCAGAGGTCACACTGCTCGTCGCTTAGGTGTTTCAGGTGTTTCATAATATCCAAGTAGAAATCGATTCAGCAGCCAAAGTGGGCCAACCAAAGTCAAAGCCAATAGTTAAAGCAATTAAGAACTAATGCAATTTACACTTGCAACACACACAATCTGTCGATTTTGGCCGTATTCTTTGCCGTAGTTTTCGCCTTTTGGCCTTTTTGCAAGCTTGACACTGAATTGTCGTATTGATTGGATTTTCTTCACTTGACAATCATCAATATTTCAGTTGTTGTATTCACGTGACTTTGCACATTGGTTTTAGCTTTTGCTATATAGAATTTTGATTCACACAACTTTGTATATTTCACAGATATATTATTTTATTTTAGACACAATTTATGTTAATTTCGTTTTCTTTTTCTCCTTTTTTTTGGTTTTTTATTTTACGGCCGTGAGTGTCTTTTACGCTTGCAGCCAACACGCAACGACGTCAACTGAGGCTGTGCGCCGAATTTTCCGATTTTCCTTGAGTTCCTCGTGAGTTTTGGCGCATGTCGCTTTGGGGCTATTTTCAAACACTGTTTGTTGTACAAACACTCTGACATACAGCAGGTTGTTGAGCTTTTGGCGCCAACGCGGCATAGTGTTGACTAATGTGCACTTAAAGCTTTAGGTCTGAGCTTTCAAACGGTTATTCAAATATCTGGCTGTGGTCGGTGTACAAGTTATTGGGACTAAGAGAAGCCTGTCTGATTTTTAACAATTTTAATTATTAATAAGATTGAATTAAGGATTTTATTTTAATGAATGTTTGGTATGGATAAACCTTCAGGGTCAAAGTTTGATTTAATTATTTCCATTAACTCTAAAAAAGATATCTAGAAATTCAAATTTCAAATTTGTTACACCCAAATTAAAGCAATTAAATTTAAGATTTCGGCGTGAATTTTATTATAAACTCATGAATTAAATACATTTAAATAATTACAAGTGTTTTGTGTTAAGCACAGCTTAAATATTAACAGGTATTAGTTTAAACAATGAACTCGCATAAATAAATACATAAATACTTGTACATAATACAATAATTAACACGTATACGCAACATTATTCAAGACGAAAACGAAATGGAATCGAGAAAATGAAGTAATTGGATGTTCCCTTCAATTTAAATAGATGAGCATTTGGATTTGGATTTTGGATCGATTTTAGTGTAGATCCTTAAGCAAAGTCACGTGTTCCTTCCAACTTGCGAAGCTGTGAAAGAAGAAAGGATTTAGAATAATTGTATTGAATTATATTACAGTTCAGATATCAATGCAGTATTTACAATCATCGTTTTCTGAGTGTGTGTGGGTGTGTGAGTGTAAATGAGTGTGTGTGTAAGTGTTTGTGTATTTCAGTAGAAACTCTTATCATGCCAAGCCGCAAAAGCTCTCACCTCACGTTCATCGGCATGTGTGCGATATTTCTCAGCTGCCTCGTTGTTCTTGGGCAACTCCTTAGCCTCCAACACCTGAGTGTAGAGCAGAGCAGCCGCCACACCACCGAGCACAGGTCCAGCCCAGTATACCCAATGAGCACTCCAGTTATCGGTGGCAAATGCGGTGCCCACAGTGCGAGCTGGATTCATGCTGGCTCCTGTATAGCGAATTGTTCCCAAATGTCCCAAGGTGACAGCCATGCCGATGGCCAAAGGTGCTGTGTAACGGGAATCTGGCTTATTGGCATCGCAGGCACCAAACACGGTCAAGACCAAGACCAGTCCCAGGAAGAACTCAATGCCAAGACCCTGTAACTCACTAATGTTCGAAGCCAAGCTGGTGTGACCCAGACCATTATGATAGTCCGAATCGAGAAGTGTCTGTGGAAAAGATTAAATTAATTACAGTTCATATTACAGGGTATCTAAGGGTATTCACCTTGACAGCAGCTGTGCCCGCTATGGCACCCAGGCACTGGAACACTATGTAGAAGACAGCACGGATCAGGCTAATCCGACCTGCTACCAACATGGCTACGGTAACAGCGGGATTAACGTGGCCGCCACTCAGATGGCCAACAATCTGCAAGAAATTCATCAATTTTATTGGTGTAGAAATATCAATTTGAAATGAATATATAAATTCCTAACTATACATTTAAGTAACACCAAATTTAAAATCGAAGCAATAAGTTTTCAGAGACTTTAATTTTGATTTATTGTAAATATTGTTTTATAGGCTTTGGTAACTTTTCTATTTGGTGTTTAAAATATATTATTTTTTTATTATTTTCACAGTTGATTTAAATTAAATAGTAAAAACAAGAAAGAAAATATCTAAAATTACTGTAGATTTTTAGAATAATTTAAAAATATTTCATTAAACCAATTTAAAAACGTTTTAACTTTTTTAAAAATCTACACTGGCTTTAAATCGTATCTTTTATATTTTTGGTATCTTAAATACACTTTAATAAATCTTAAATACACTTTAATTGAAGATACTTAGACTATTAAAGATGAGTTTCAAACCAGAAGAAGAGCGTTGCAATAATATATATTTCAATGTTTTTTACATCTCTTAAATAGATTCCCAATACAATATAGATTCTTTTACATATACTTACTGTGATGGCCATGAAGACTCCAAGTCCAAAGGCCAGAGCCTTGAAGGTTCCATCCTCAGGTTGTGTGCAGGCACCGCAGGCAAAGAAGTTCAATATGAGATTTCCAATGAATTCTCCAATTAATGCCTGCCACAAACGCAGATCCTTCGACTTGAACTCATTGAGACCCAGCGAATACTCGAATTTACCCATCTTCTTCACTTGCCGATCCACTCAACAATGACACTCTGGAAAACATCCAAAAAGAAAAAAGAAAAAACAGAAATCCAACTTTATTAATTATGCACTCGACTTGGAAGTGAACAATTGTCAAACATAAGTCGTCAGCTCGTCTAAGTGAACGATGACCGCATTCAAATGCAACTCTTAATAGGGTATAGTATGACTAAACTAGTCGAAATGACGATTGTAATATGGACAGTGTAATGGAACACTGTCTGACAATAAAACAGTAGGCGAGACGTTGATGACAGTTATATCCGTTAGTTGCCATCGTTGACTTGACACCCAATTGGCCATAAACTACTACCTCCAATGCTCATTAGAAATGAATTTTATTAATAGGTTTTTAAGTATGGAGGGAGGAAAGGTGCATTGTTGAATTTACATTTAAATGCAATCTTTATTAATAACAAAATGTTGGAGTGTGCTAGACTGTAGAATATTCTGTTTTATGAATAATTTTGGTGTTTATAATTCAATTGTGATTAAATTTAAGGCGCTTAAACTGGTCTTAGATGAATACTAGCATAACTTTGAAAAAAATGTGTCGATTTTTAAGCGCAATGTCCTTTTTCATAATTATTTGC
Source organism: Drosophila putrida (assembly GCA_037043535.1). NCBI lineage: Eukaryota > Metazoa > Arthropoda > Insecta > Diptera > Drosophilidae > Drosophila > Drosophila putrida. Next base: position 312,922 of record JBAMBI010000148.1, read on the forward strand.
ACTCTTAATTCTAAACAAACTCCATTGCCTTAAAAAAATTTAATAATTTGGTTAAGTATTATATGATATTTAAAAAAGGTTTTATAAGAATTAAAATATCTTGTTTTACATTTTAATCAACTTTTAATGTCTTTATTAAGTAGTATAGAACCACACTTTTAAACTGATTTTAAGACGTGAAAATGTAATTCAATTTATTAAAAAAACATGCCTAAAAGAACAAAAATGTGATTTGTAAAAGTTGTCAGACCTTTACAAGAACACCTTAATTTTGAAGATACTTTCTATTTTCACACAACGTTTTCTATGTTGATATGTATGTATATTTATTTTATGATTTAAAATATTTACATTTTGCCCAACTCAATAGTTAAAACAACTAATAAGCTATTCTGGTTTAGTTCTTTTCTCTACACTACCTTTTAACTGCCTCTTCTCCCTTCTTCTTTCGACAACTGCTCACACAATTAATTGCATTGTGTATTATCCGAAATTTATTTATACGAAATTACGAATTATTAAAACATTATCTTATCATAGCAGAAATTTCAAGTATTATCTCAAAGTGAACAACAAGTGTTGGCTTTCACCCCTGCCAGCTGCAACAACAACAACAACAATTTGGCAACAACAGTTAACATTTCATATTTAATTGGCAACAAGTCATAAAATCTGTGCAAATATTTGGACATAAGACAAATACGTCGGAGGCAAAAACACTTTAAGCCTCTTAACGTCTCATCTCAGTTGGCTAAAGGGGGATTAGCAGCCACTTCTGATTGTTGGCCAAGGCAATAGGCCTACTCATGATATGGCTATAACTGTAGCTAATACTCGTACTGTTTACACTGTACTGTGGCTGAACAGCCTATGGCCAGATTTGGTGCAAGTCAAAGTGTCAAACGCAACTCGGTCAAGATCAGTTGCCAGTCCCAAAAATGGGTTACAAGTGGTTGGCCATGTCACCACACAGCAACAGCAGCAACAGCAACAGCAACAACAACAACTTCATCAGTTAGTATGATCTATGCATTCTAAATTAATGTTTTAGCCATTAATATCAATCAGCTATTACGCAATGATGCATTTCAAATGAAAACTTGCTCCTCATTCTAAATATATAAGTATGTCAAGAAATTCCTATTCTAATACCCTGTATACATAACAAGTGCCTAAGAAGGGTAGTTATTACATTCTTATCTTTCATTCAAGTATGTAACTATCAATAAAAATGTGATATTGATCGTAGCTTTAATAGAATCATTGTTTGCTACTTATTATGAAAATATTTAACTTAAAGGGAATAGATTAAAGTAGTGTAAATATATCTAAAGAAGAGTAAAATGGAAACAAAGTTTACATTGTGTCTGCTTTTAACTTTAACTAATTTGTACTACTTTAACTTTAATCTTTATTACGATTGTTCACATGATCTTTGATTCTCAGAGAGAGAACTTGAAAAGTAGCTTAACTATAAGATTTATAATTTTGCAGGGTATTGCATAGTCGTGTCTGTTCTGCAACTGTTTCTTATGACGCTCGAGAGTGGGCTATATATCAATATCAAACCAACAATATCAACTACTCTTTTGATATCGAAACCTTTGCCGCTTTTCGCTTTAATTGACAGTGGGCTCTTTTAATAGATATGTGCATATACAGTGGGATGACGGGAGGGGAAATAGAAGGAGTGACATCTTGTTTGGGGTTCGTCGACAAATGTATTGTAATTGAATTGACAACCGCTCCCCCAACACTAAATTCGTTTCTATTTACAGCAAAGTTTGGAATGTTTCAGTTAAATGTAAATTTCAAGTTTACTGATGTCATCGAAATCCGTATAAAAAAAGACAATAAATCTTCATAAATCAATTAAAGTTTTAAATGCGATCAACTTTTCTTGTCATCAAACGAGTTTGGCTGAAAAATGATCAAATTTGTCAGAGTAAAGTAATCATTAGATTGCTTTTAAAAGGTAATTAAATTTATTATTATATCTTTTTAATTTATTTACTATTATCGCACTTGTTCTAAGCATAAATATTACATGTATTATTCATCAATTATTCTTAAAGCTAATTTAATTTACTACGTTGTTGGAATTACACATTTAATGAGTTTTACTCACGGTTTTCCCAATCAAATCTCACTGAATGAGTGATCGGCATTCCAAAGTTTTCTATCTATATCTATTGTTTAACAGGGTGTCTAATAGACTCAACAAACACCTGTTGCCCAGATAAACCAGGTAGAATTAAATTTTGTCAAGTGGCAAACGAAATAAGAACATAAAAAACTAGAACAATGATTAATCAGATGTAGCTTATCAGATAATAATTAGTTTTTGGCAAGTAATGAAATCAGCTCAGCCTGATTAAATACTTTATATTTATAGCAAGTGAATATGATCTAAACTTGTTAGCCCGTGAATTCGAGTACCCGTAATTCCGTAATACACTCGTCTTGCATTCGTGCGTGATATTTGCCATAAAAACGGATCGCCCACGTCAAGTTGAAATGTTTGTTCAACAAATTAACGCAAACGCTCTGAATGAGGCACACAAATTAACTGAATTCTTGCACACAATGCAACAAAAGACGCCGCCCCATATAATAATAACAATATATTATTAACAATAATTTACATACTTTCAAATATATTACACATGATTGTACAGTGCATTCTGACACCTTCCAAGCCGCACAAGCTTGATTCCAAATTCATAATCGAAAGTATAACAATCAAAAATTCCTGCCGAATATTATATACCCTAACAGCTGGTAGCTGAACTGGACTGTGGACAGGCAGTTACCCTGCAATGTCTCTCCCTCTCTATCCCTTTCGATTTCTGAACATATTTTTCTATAGTTTTTGTGTTGTCGTTTTCATCATTTTGAAATTTGTATAATACTTTTATAGTCTAAACTCCTATTTTGTTATTATTTGCTTAAATTAAGATTGGAACACTCTTGAATATAGAAAAAGAAACAACTGAATCTGCTACATTCTAGGATTATTCTAAATATCTCACCAATTACTAATAGTTAAAAAGAACTTCATGGGAAACTTAAATATTTAATTAAAGCAATGATTCAGTTTCAGATTTAGGAATTTAAAAAAATCCAACCAACCAAACTTCTAGAAAAACTTTAATATTAACTTAATTAAAACAGTGATTCAAATTTGATGAAATCTCCATTGAGAAAGATTGAGGAATTTATAAAAAAAATAAACCAACCTCATGACAACATCACAAAAAACCGCACTAAAGTTCATGAACTGCTATAAACCCAACATGCGGTGTCAATAAACTGAACAATTAAAATAAAAATAAAATATAATCAAACAAAATCTCGATCGGACTGAAATGAGTTTGTTTTGTGCGTTTTAAATAAATTAACGCATTTGGCAATTAATTTGCTTGACAATTCCGAAAAGAAAATTACTTGAAATGTGCGAGAAAAAGTCTCCAAAGTTTCTTCTTTCATCTTTCAAACGAATACTCAAAATTAGAATTAATATCGGGACAGCGTAGGTGTCATTTAAATTTGTAATAGTCTTTAGTCTGCGGGATTAGATCAATTTAACAACTGTTATACACAAGCACACTCAACTGTTATACGCTAGATCTTTAGAGAAGTCACACTGATGACATGATTTGATATCATCACCGCGTTTCTCTTCAACGTGAACTTTATCACTTAAAAAGACATAAAATGTACTTTAAATTGACATTTGTATGCATCACGGAATTTTGTCTAACCAACAAGTAGAGCACAATTTGAAGTAAACCCCATCGTACAGTTGTACAATCATCAAAAGAGAGTCTTTTAAATTGAAGTCGGAGTCCGAGCTCAGAATGCAATGTTAACCGCATTATAATTAACTATAATTACTTAATTATTTATAAATACAAACACACTGTGATCTGTTAGACTCATTAGTTCTACTTTATGTAAATACATTTATATTTTGTGTACATTTCAATCATTTCATCATTTATGGTACAGTATAGTAAATGTGCGCATCATTTCACGCATCGTCGCACTTGCGGACAGTGAAATCTGCCTAAGGCGATCCAGGATATATCCATTTCAACTTATATTTTGTTTGAAAACCATCAACAGATCTACAAAATTTAAGCTAATTCCTATAGCAAAAAAAGTTGTGAATAATTTATCTGTTTTGCCAATTAAAGTCCTCACTGCAGTTGTTTAAAATAGCTTTAATTTATTTATTATTTTATTTTAAATTATATTTTATATAAAAACCATCAACCGATCTATTAAATTGAAGCTAATTTCTATTCAAAATTAAGTTGTGTATAATTTAACTAATTCGCTAATAAAAGTCCTCACTGTAGTTGTTTAAAATAAGCATTTATTTTAATATATTTTGGCACTGCATCATAGCTCTTTTTATCTGCATTTGACATACAAACATATAAATGTTGATGCTTTAAATTTCCTAGAATAAATTGTGATTTCCATTCTGGTTTTTGTTGACACACAAAAGTGGAAAATAAATGTTGTATTTTTTATGTTTTTTTTTTGTGTTTTTTTGATCTTTGTTAAATTTACCAAAATGACAACACGTGTGTTTTGGGTTCAACGTTTGTGAATTGTTGAGATCATCTTTTGCTTAAAACAAAGTAAAAAAGGGAAAAGGTAACAAATGTGAAGGACAAGGTCAAAGAAGAGAAGAGAAGAGAGCTCCGACAGTGGAGCAATGGACGAGCATAACTAATCGTATATTTGTTAATTGGCATTCTGAAAAAGTCCTTACCTTTTTTTTTAGTAATTAACTTTTATAGGCTCTAGAGCTTCTTGACACCTCTGGACATGCAATAAATGCCACCTTTTTAAATGTATTTGATGTGCATAAAAGTGTGTTTACAATAACAAAATACACGCAGAGTTCACTTAACGACACTGATTAACTTATTTCGCTTTTGACACGCTTACGGTTACAGGAATGAATCTCTTTCCCCCTCCAAATTGTAAGCGATCCGCGCACTTTGACTCAACAACAAACACTGTGCGCGCCACGAAAATCGCAAAAGCTTGAAGACAGTGGAAAAAGCAACAGCAACAGCAACAGCGGCAAAGCGCAGTGCGTTGCACAGTGGGAAATGTCGGTGTAAAAGTGCTCATTAAAATATTTTATAACCTTTAACAAGTGCTTAAATTATGAATAATTACTATTCGGGGGAATTTTAGGGCTTTTTGTGTAGTCATTAAGAATTTTAGTTACAAAATTGACTCATTTATTGTCAGTAACTTGTGTTATAAAGTTAATAATTCACGATTTCCTGGAGTTACAAAATATGTCTAAAAAGAATTGTGTGGTGCATATATTAAAATTTTTATAGATATTATGTAACCAAAAAGCACACCTGTTGTCATTTTAACTGACTTTTTTCAGGTGATAAGGTAAGGTAAGAATAGAAAATAAATAAATTCCCATTGTTTTTATTTTTGCTTAATTTTAACTGCGTTTTTCAGGTGATAAGGTAAAGTGAGAAAAGAAAATAGCTAAATCTCATTTTTTTTTATATATTTGCTGAATTTTAAACGCTTTTGTAAATATTAGTTAAACAAAATATTGCAATTATTATTTTTAAAAAATTAAGTTTCTAAATAATATCCAATAAGTTTTAATAAAAACTTCAGATCATAGCGCACATTTAAAATAGTATTAAATTTATGTACATAATTACTTTTAATACAATCCGAAGATATTTTTATAGAAAATTCATTTAAAAAACTCAAGCTGAACTCATCAGTACCGACTTGCCACATTGGATGTACATTAATTAGAAAAAAATTAAGTTAATAATTGAATGTTAAATAACATTAAAGACAATTCGTCATGTATTCATCAGTCGTACCACTGTGCGCAGCGACAGCACACGACGTAATTAGCAGGGAGCTAAAAACAATCGCTAAGAATGTAAACTTTACATACATTGTAAAGTAAACGTGCTCCAGAAGAGGAAGGGAGACAGCATGAGAAACAGAAAGAGAAAGGTAGAGAACAAGAGAGCGCATGCGCAGCGAAGTTAATCAAAATCAAGGAGATATTTTCTAGTTCAAGTTGTTCTTTTTATTATAAAAATTTACAGATCGAACCCTGGTGGATAGTGTAAAGAGAAGGTAGAAAGGGAAGATATGGAGACAATAAAAAACAAAGTCACTTGGCAATTGTCAATTATGACGTCAGGGCCGAGTTCTTAAGCAAACAAACTTGTGCAATCAGCAGTGAGAATTGTTTTATGATCTGTTTAATTACTTATTTCAACAATTATGGGTGCAAATACGGAATTGGTACAACGCCCACTTGTCCCCAGGGTTGCATATCGTTGGTCGATTGCTAACAAAAAATTTCCACACTGCCTGAATTAATTGAGTGCAATTTTCATAGGCTCTTATCACAGAACAGAACAAAAGCCAAATAAATGCTTTGATTTTTATTTGTTAATTAATTTAGTGCATCTCGAACTTTTCCATTATAAATTTTTATTTACTTCACATGACACATTGTAAAAGTCGTCGTCACATTCAATTTGCTTTTACCACCAACAACAACAACATCATCGTGACTCTGATCAAAATATGTGGGTGTTTTCAATGCGATCCGATTTCATACTGTCAAGTCCATGACATAAGTACATCAAATTGTTGCCATTAAGTTGAATGAGTTAAGTGCAAGTGCTTCGAGTCTGTGGGTAAGTTCTAAAAAAGCCTTTCACAATTACTTTTTCTTTCTACAAATACTTCTAATTAAATTAGCTTAGAAAATAAAAGATTAAAGTATACGATTCTGTGAGTAAGTTCTTAAAGAGCCTTTCACAAATACTTTATATATCTAAATATACCATGAATTAAATTAGATTAAAAAATAAAAGATTATGTGTTTTTGAGAATATCTTTTCTCGCTTGCCGATGTCTTTTGACAGTAAATAGTCTAATTTTCTTTAAGATTGCAGCTAAGACTAAGTCAAATCTCAATTTTCATGACTTTAAAATATCTATTAGTAAAAATGAGAGCGCGAAAAATCTAATTTATTTTTATAATTTTGAAGGCTATTATTCGATTATGTAGATTATCTAACTTGTTAAAAAACTATTATTTAAATTTATTTTAAATGGTTCGCATTAATTTTCTTTTTCACATACGATATGAAATGTCCTTTTCTTCCTTTCCCCTCCAAACCGATTAAAATAAAATCCTAAATGTCATTCACTTGATACATTAAGTGATTGCATACTTTTATGAGACGGTCATAAATTGCAGTTGGTTGATGTCCTCGCTATTTGGTGGGCAAGGGAGATTTTATGATGTAAATTTCCCAAGAACTTGCACTACGGGACATTTTATGATCCACTCATTGTACTTTAAATATAAATGTGTATTACAGGGTATAATAAGTCAATATAGATTTAACAATGCATATTAGGTGGATTGTTTTATTTGTAGACTCTAGAAAAATCTCACATGCAATATAACTTTATTAGATTTCACAGTAGACCCCACATAGAAACTAAGTGGTAGTGAAGTACTTTTCAAAATTTGCATATATCGATAAGGAAATCGTACACATACATTATTCCAAAGCACACGCTGACTTTTCATTATTCAAATTTACATTTGACGCGTTGGGCAACGCCCAACAGTGTGTGGCTGGCAGGACCATTGTCCTTGAACTTTGAGGCGCAGCATGAAAATGTTCCTATTTCCATGCCTAATCCCCTCCCCAATGCCTAGGGGGAATATTGCAAAGTAAGTTATGATAGGGGCGAGGATGTGAATGACTTGTGCTTTTGCTTGACGGGACAATGACTAATGAAAAGCCGGATATCACCCGGAGGGTCAATCAATTAAGCAAATTAAACACAAACTACAGGTACGCAATAAAAGTTCTACTTGAAAGTTAAGTACGGAAGTATAGCTAGAAATCACATGCAGCTCACTTGACAGTTTTCTGGTCATTTAATGGAACCGTTTAAAGCTGAAAGATTAGCAAATCTGCGGTTTATCAACAGATGTTTACCTCATACTCATTCCCATTCCCATTTCGATTCTCAATCCAATTTCGATTCCCATTACGAATTTCAGAACACGTACCAGATACAACGCCCGTGACAAAGCTTCAAAAACAAAAGCCGTCGGCAGCCTGAAAAAAGTCGAAAAAAAATCGAAAGATGATAAATAGAAAAAATGTAGCGAAATTTTAAATACTAAAACTCGGTTCTCGGTATTCGAGTCTAAGCAAATACAAGTGTGTTTTTATATAACAATTAAATAAACACAAATGGCGAATTTGGTAGAAAATAAAACAAAAAACAAGAAAACAGAAAACAGAACACAAAAGCCTCAACACACGCACTTGAGTGTGTCAATCAATTCGCTTTTTACTTTTTTCTTCAACTCAAGTGTTGCCGGCAAAACTCGAGAAAAAACTACAATATTAAAAAAACTAAAAAACTAAAACCATAATTGTTAATTGCCTGCAATTTTTGACAGCGCACGCGCCTCGATGGCAGGAAGTGACCCAAGATGACGACGCCTCATCTATCAAATCTCAACTTATCTCAGACAATCAGCCAATCACCGATTCTTTGTACTCTTCCGATGTCTATTGATTTCACTTCAGATATCCAGCTAAGGGTATCCTTAATGTTCCTTAAAGCTTTAAATGGAATTGAACGATTGGAATATTCATTTTAGTTTCCCTTTAGAACTATCTGTACTTCATTGTAGTTGATCTAAATCTAAATTCTTAGCTTATAAATATTGTATACTATATTAACTATATTATTTTTATACACTCGTAATTACATGATGATTACCTAATTATAATTATTATAGAATTTATATTTTATTTTGATTTAAACTTATAAATATTGTATACTATATAAACTATATTATCTATACACTTTATATTTCATGCTGATTGCCTAATTAATAGAGAAGTTACATTTCAGTTCGGTTTCATATAAATATACAATTTCTTGTAAGCTTCTTAAGCTTTGTACTGGGTATTGTCAAGTCGAGTTCATAAACTGAAAATTTATTAAGTTATCCTAGAGACTTATATACATATCTGTCTGCTCTGACTATCTATCTTAATATTAAGAATTCTTTCTTTGTAGACAACTTCAGCTGCACAGCGTAGTGTATCTGCAAGTTGGGTATACTTTAAAGAATGTTATTTTCAATTATTGTTAAGTAAGAGTATATAAAGAATGGCACTCGACGAATAGGTGTTCATTGATGTCTGAGCCAAGTGGGTCTTGTAAGACGGATTAATGCGTAGATTATACCAGTTTCTATGCCAAATTCATGCCATTAAACAGGCCACATGTGTTTTGGAGTTTAAGTACTTTGTCTTTCAGGTATTGGTATTGGCCAAAACGCCCCCGCAGACAAGTTAAGAGAATTTCCCACGATATGCGTGTGTCAAATGCTGGTAACAACTTGTCAATAGAGCTCAGCCAACAATTATGGCCAACAATAACAAACAGTTAGTCTTAGTCATGGAAAGATCAAAATTCGACAACAACAAAAAGACGAGAACAAAAGCTGATGACAAAAATGTATCTGAATGTGAAATATTGGGTACAAATCGGAGAGGCTCTTAGCCATAAGGGGATGGCGCTAACAAATTTGCATTAGACGGGATCAGTATATCTCAGCCGAGGAACAGGTACAAGTACAGATACAGATACAGCTAAAGATACAGATACAACTACAGACACAGGTAGAGGTTGAAATACTCTCGCACAGAAAGAAGATTGATGGATGGAAGTTGAAACTGCGCTCTGAAGTGTCAAAGCTGCAGAGAAAAAAAAGCAAAAACAAAAACATTGTGTTGGCGACATTGACCTTTATTTGGCTGAATGTATGAATGTGCGTTTAGGCCAAGTTAATGATCAGCCGGATCATAGCAATTGCACCCCATCTAAATTGAAGCTAAAATTGAACCAATTTCCACAAATTTCGATCAACTTTGTTGCCATTTTGTTTGCCATATTTGATTTTTGGCAATTTCATGGCCTGATTTGTACTGACTCATTGGCGTTTATTGCGGGCAGTTAGCCTTTTGAATTTTTTGCCTACACACCAAATTCATTTCATGATTAGCGCCGGCAATAACTGTAAATCATTCCGGCCAACAACACGGCCCAAAAAATCCAACAACACACACACTTGTCGATCGACGCACATCGCTCGATCTTTTAACTGGATTTCATTACAAGCCACAATTTCTTGCCGCCTGGAATCGCACACTTGCAGATACTTTTATTTCATCTTATTTTTTTGGGCTTTAACTTGAAAGCCAAAAGCTCGAAAAGCGGCTTCAATGTCGCCATCGATTGAAGGTGCGGATTGTGGGTGGCTAAAAGGGGGAAGGGGGCGGAGGGAGGGGGCGGGGCTATTGAATGATTTTTGAAAAATTGTTTTCATTGTAGTAACAATAAACAGACCGCAGGTTAGAGTTATTTTTATATACCCTGTAAACAGTAGACCTTCAAAGGGTATACAGGTAGTATACTCAAGTTGTAACAGGCAGCAGAAAGCATCTCTGATAAATATATAATATATAAATTGTTACATAGAGTTTGATTTTTAAGTGGGATACTTTAGCTACAAATTACAGGGTATCTGCTAGTTGCGGCTTGGAAAATAAATCTTTAAAATGTTTATTTGTGCAAACTAAAGAGTTAATTGCATAAAGTATACACAATTTCTGGCTACATTTGCTACCATTTACGCACAAATACCCTGTTAATGAGGGCAAGTTGAGAGTATGCTGCGCTTTGTTGGTTAAATTGTCAAAAAACTTTGAAATAACTCATATACTGAGGAAAACCTTTAAAAGTCATACATCGAAGTATGGGACAGACGAATACCAACTAACTGCTTCTATTGGTTATAGGGTATCTAAGCTTAATTTAAGCAATAAAAAAAGAAAGCCATAAACTATATTTTGACTTAAGTTTGTAGGGAAATTGGGATACTATATATGTAGTTTTACGACAGCAGTTGGGAGGGGAAATTGACAGAGATCACGTCACTGGAAGAATTCTACAGCAGCTTCAAAGGCTGTTATAAAATATACACAAATGAGAAGCTGATGAAAGTCATTAAATTATATATGTATAGTAATTATATGTGTATGATATATTTATATATGTATATAATTTAGACAATTTTCTGATGGTTGCACAGAATTATTAGATTTGACACATTATAGATACAACTCTAAATGCTTGGGATACATACGTAAGTATCCGGAGATGTCATGACTTAGTGTAGATACAACTCTAAATGCTTGCGATACATACATAAGTATCTAGAGATGTCATGAGTTAGTGTTAAAAAGATTTCAATGGGCATTTGACAAGTCCAAGTCTAAGACGAATCGTAAGGTTGAGTGAATGATAAGTATTCATATTCATATTTGTATAATTTCATATCTGCCTCGATTCACCGATTCTCTGATTCCCCGATTCGCGTCAGTTTAATGAGCGTCTGGCTTTAAGTACTTACGATTATCATTGCCCAAAAGCGAACTCAAATCGGTATCTTTAACGCCCCACTCATAAATAGAAAATCTGTCTGAGCGGGTATTACTTATTATTATTGTTTATCAAATAGCAAAAATAAAAATCGAGAAAAAAAAACTATGATTTGTTTTCGTTGTTGTCTGTCATTTGTTTTGTCAATAAGTTGCAACTGTTGCTTGGGCCTGAAATAAATATGACAAGGTTTACGAAGCTCTCCATCTACTCTAGGCAACTTTATCCATTTACTAAGGCAAAAAAATACTCTAATGTGCAATAATAATCAATATTAAAGCGGAACCGAAACAGAAACAGAAACCGAAACCGAAACCAGGGAAATTGCTTTGAAAAGTGAAATATGAAAAGCGAAAAACCATAAAACCATTAGTGGGTGGCAAAAACTGCTCTAATGTGGTAAACAACTTTTAAGTGAAAAGCTGTGGAAAGCAATTAAAATGGGGAAAAAATACAACGAAACTGATAAATAAGAGTCTTTTAGGAGGTCATGCTTGGATTACCTTAAACGTAATCAGTTTATAGTCAGTCTAAAGTTTCAACGGATTATGTTCTTCATATTCATATTGATAAGACAATCAGTTCTGGGCCCTATTCCAGTATATCATTTCTCAAGTGCCAAAATGGCGTTGAAATTTATTTGATTTCAAAGTAATGGTGAGAGTGAATAGTTTAACTATGACTGACTAACAGATATGCTGTAAACAGAAAGTGTGTGTAAGAGGTATCTGCCCTTTACCTACTGTATTAGAGGGTATAAATAGCAAGCTAAACTGTAATTAAATTACTTATTCATTTATACCCCCAAGACTGAACTGCAGACGCTTTACACACAAGTATACCCTATAAATAGAACGTTTATAGGCAGGTATACCCAGAGAGTTTATATAAAAAGTGCATTCATTTGAAAGGAATTCCTTATATTAATAAAATAAATATAATATGATTTGTTAATGTTACTAATATCCCCGTTACAACCACTATTGCAGAGTATACACTTAAGTACCAAGTTAAAGAATAGTAATCTAAATCAGAGTCTATATCAAACCACTGGGAAATAGAACTTTTGTCCAATAAGCATCTACCCTTTGGCACACAGCGCTTACAGGGTATACGCTTGGCATGCAGAACTATTATTAAATTTGCTAATTAAGTCATAAGGGCAACCTCAAGCCCAATCCTTTGACGACAACCAAAACAACAACTGGAAAACTGAAAGCCAAACAACAAACGACAAACGACAAGCCCAAAATAAAAACCCAACGGCGCAGTCGCAGTCGCTGTCGCTGCTGACGTCGACGTCGCAGTCGCAGTCGCTGCCGCAGTCACAGTCAGCGGATGGCCGACTGAGAGTATATCAGTTAAGACACAGAGCCAGCTACGTTTATTTGCGCTCGAGCAGCGAACGTGCATCAAAGCAAAATCAAAAGCAGAAATCAAACGCAAACAAATCAAAGACAGAATCAAGTGCGAATCGAATCGAAACGAATGAAATTGAAATCGAATCAAAAGCAAATCAAATCACAGTGTTAACAATAATAATTTAATTTAAATTTGAATTAAATTGTGAAAATTGTTATTGTTAATTGTTAATCAAATTACGCGCTTTCATTTTCGTTTTCGTTTTTCAATTAAATATCAAATCAAAAGGGAAAGAAAGAAAGAAAATACATGCTCAAAGAAGTGGTAATTAATTACCGTTAAGTGAAACTTGTCAATTGCAAATTGAACAAGAGTCTGAATAAAATCAAAAACTCTTAAATCATTATTTTTGTGTCGCTGTCGCAATACCAAAGAAAAAAAAAGTCGCTTTTCAATTTCAATTTTAATTTCAAATTCAATTTTTATGGTCAAGTGGTAATTGTGCAACTCCAGCAGCCACTTAACCTTAACAATTATTGTTAGTATTATTATTATTATTATTTGGCAATAAGACATTTGGCACAATAATTTCATTCAAGTGCGCCAACAAAAATATCAGAAACAACAACAAGAGCGCACTTTTACCGCACTTACCAACATAAAAACGAAAGCAAAACAACAACTATAATAATTTCAAAAATCAAAAATCAAAAATAAATTCAACGAACCCACGCGGCCGCTAAACTCTAGTGGCAACAACAACAACAACAATAATAATAACAAAAAGCAACAACATTCAAAGATAAAAAAACAGCAGGAGAAGCAAGAGAAATAGTGCAAAATGGTTGAGAAAACAGGTGAGTGAAGAGTTGAACAATTGAACAATTGAACAAGTGAACAAGTGATTGAAGTGGATGAACAATTTGGGGAAATTTCGAGTGAAGGTTAACGGTAAAGTGCGTGTGTGGGAAACTTTTATTAATTAAAGTTTCAATTATTGGCACGAGCTTTAAGTTATCAAAATAATAATTGCAAAGCAAATAATATTTTACAACTATTTTTTAAGTACTCAGAAATGTTACTTCTTTGAAAAACTGTAAAATATTAACCAAATACCAGTTTTAATTGTAAATTGAATTATTTTGTTTCTGTTTGGTAAAAATATTATTGTTAAACTTTAATTTTTATTAATGATTAACGATTTTTTTTAAAAGAATTTTAATTTATTATCAAAACTTATACCGCAAATGAAATTAGCAATAAAATACCTATTTTAAATTCTTATGAAAAAAAGAACCAATAAATAATTGTTGTTCCCGGGTTTCAGCTTAAAATAAATACAGTAGTTCAAATTCCACAGTGTAACTAAAACTTTTAGCTAGTAAATTATTTATTTAACTTGAAAATTCTTTAGCAAAAACTGAAACAAATTCAATTAGACTAGAAAACTAAACTTGTTTGTAAATAGCGATAAAATATGAAGTGCAAATAACTCTCTTTCTTTCTGTGTTGTATAGTTAAAGAGTAAAAACTATTTGTACTCAAGAATATATTAATTATATATAGTTGAGCAATTGAATTTATTTTTCTTATGTTTTTGGTAGAACTCTTTACATAATGACATGACATGAATTTACGATCTGCACAAATTGCAGATATAGCAATGAACTTTGTTTTATTCACACAATTAATTTATCAGTTATTTATCTAATCGGAGAATTTCTTAATGATCGTTTAATAAACACAGAAGTTATACAAGAAACTGTTTTATAAGTAAAGTAAGAGGCAGCTTATCAGGTGACTTTTAGGGTATTCCTAAGTTCAACTGTTGCCAATTGTTTAGAAACAATTAAAATTAAAAATAAACCCAGAGAATTTCTTAATGATAGTTTAATAAACACAGATGTTATACAAGAAACTGTTGCATAAAGTTAAAGGCAGCTTATCATGTTTCTTTTAGGGTATTTCCAAGTTCAACTGTTTCCTTTAATTAGGTTACTTAACTTATTCCTAAGTTCTAATGTTTCCAATTATTTAGGCAACAATATAACTTATAGAAGTTTAAAAATAAACGCAGTGAATTTCTTAATGATAGTTTAATAAACACAGAAGTTATACAAGAAACTGATGCATAAAGAAAAATTCAGCTTATCAGGTTTCCTTTAGGATATTTCTAAGTTCAACTGTTTCCTTTTATCAGGTTTTTCTTAGGGTATCCAACTGGTCAACTGTTTCCAATTATTCAGAGAACAATTAAACTTATAGAAGTAATTATGCAAGAAAGTGTTGTATAAAGTAAAGAGTATCTCTCCCATCAACTGTATCTACTTATTAACTGACTCTTAGGGTATCTCCAAGTTCAACTGTTTCCTTTGATTAGGTTACTTTAAGGGTATCCTTAAGTTCAACTGTTTCCACTTATTCAGGCAGAAACTTCTTTTCAAGCTGAACTGCAACAAAGAAGTATAAAAATAAAACCAGTCTCAGTTGTATTTTTAAATTCAATTGTAAGTCAAGTCTGTTTTTTTTAAAGCTTTCTTCAAGAGACAAATGCTAATTTGTGTGCTGAAATTAATGTTGTAAGTCGTAATATTATCATTTATAAAATTGTCAATTCATTGGCGCACGTTTAATCAAATATGCATGCTAAAGATTGCAAAATGTTTTTGTTGTTGTTTTTATTTTTCATATCATTCTGTTGTTGTTTTTTCTTTTATCAATAACAAGATAATTGTTTTTTTTTCCAATATTTTCACCGTGTCTCGGCAACATGACGGCAAATGGCAAATTAGTTGCTTTTGTGGCATTTACTTCCGTGCCACTTGCTGATGATTTGATTTCTGAGTTGAAAGTTTCCATGACACAACCTGAGATAGAAACAGAGAAGGAGAGAGTGAGAGAGAGAGAGATAGGATGATGACTTCCTCGACGAAAGCTGGCCATAAAAAAAAAAACAATATAAAGAAAGAAAAAATACAGTTAAGTGCGCAAGTGAATGAACTGAGAGATTGCAAGGCATTAACATGGCCAGAATCTATTGGTATTATGGCCCATTATTTGAGCCCCTTATTTGTGGCCATATTTGTGCCCACATTTGTCGTATATTTGCTTTCAACTGGCGTTAATTTCACAGCGATAAAAATTGAAATAAAAAGAAAATAATATTTGCCAGGCTAATTAATTCTGCTAATGCGATTTCCGTCCAGTTCTTTGACCAGGCTAATTAATGTCAGGCCAAGTTGTTATTATTTAAACAATTGTTTCAACACAAATAGCGCATGAGAAAACCTATAAAGTCAATATTTGATTTAAATATTAACTGTTTGGCTTGTGCAACTTGTTTGTTGGCTTTAATAATGCGGCTAAAAGCCACTTACATGGCTTTAACCTTGGCATTGAAGCCAAGTCAAACCAAACAGTGAACAGTGTAGCCAATTGTAGATCTGAGTTCGGAGAGTTCTACAATTGATGGCATGGCCAAAACGTGTTTGTAATTTCTCTAACTGCGTCTTGGCCATAACATCAACATCAACATCAACATCATGAAATTGCCGGCAATAGGAAATCGAGACGCGACTTTTTGCGTAGTTGTGACTCTAACTTTAATTTATTTTTTCTCTTCGCTTTTTATAGTTGACAGTCATGACTTCTGGGTGAAATTCTCATGTGCACAGTGGCGCAAAGTATTTCAAATTCAAGTCAAATCGTTACACTAACAATTAAGTAGAAGATACACTTGCCACAGGCTGCAATAGGCGCCGGTTTTCTTGGGGTGTGTTTGGGGGTAAAGAAATTACTTTAATAATCGATTCAATGTGTTATTAATGAAAGCGGCTTATAATTAAGTTAATAAGCTCGGATTTAACAAAAGTCTCGAACTAAGATCTTCCCATGAACACTTATTGTTCACGTAACTTTGACTAAATGAATAAAAGATCATTTTTGTTTCATTATTTTTATAAACTAATTAGTGAGCTTGTGCTTTATTGTAGTGTCATATAGATAGCTGGAAAATGATCACCGGAAACAGATAATCAATCGACTCATTGAGATTATTTAAATCTTGATTTTTCACATTACAATCATTAGAGATATCAGTAAGGAAACTTTAATAAAATAAATGAAATATTTTTAAAAGTATTTACAATATTTCCTACAATAAGTCAAATAAATCTTAAATTCGTATAAAAGGAATTTCATCTCTTTTGTAATCAAGATTGTGGAGTTTAAGAATTTGAGTAACATCATTTCATAATAAAAAAGTTACTAAATTACCTGAAGATCTTTGAACTTTAAACACAGAACTTCTTGTCAAATGTGTGATTTAAATCTGTGAAGAATAAGTTTATGATAATTTGATAATTTAAATAAAATTCGCAAATGTTTTTAGCTCATCCAATTTATGAAATAGAGCTGACTATTAGCTGGAGTAGAGGAGTTCCCCGCTGATTTATCGGCAACTTAGGGGCATAAATTAGCAGACCATATAAAACACACCTCCCGCATCTAAATCAAACTCTAGTCCGAGTTGACTAATTGATAAAATTATCACAAAGTTTATTGCCGAAACCAAAGTATGAATTCAAAACAGGTTTAAGCACAAATTATGAAGAACTGCGATGCGTTTTGTTGTTTCATGTTTATTTGGATGTTTCAATAAAATCATCACCTTATCGAGTCAAGTGCTGGGAAAAAAAAGAGTTCAGAATAATCAAAAGAAATCCGAATTAATGCGATTAAATTGAATGATTAATTGCTGTCGTGGGAGAAGTGGAAAACACACGCCTTTTGTTTAACTTTTGTTGTCGTTTTGTAATTATGGAGTACAGCTGGCTGGCCAAGGAAGCAAAGCTAAAATTGATGTGTGTTGCCAAAAAAAACGTTAATAATAAAACATTAACAAAGATATTCACATATGAGCGAACATACGTAAATTAGCCAAGTTATGCGTTATTCGCGTGTCTCCAGCTCATAAATGAGTTGCTTGTTCTCCGAATGTATTCAGCATTTGCTTATGGCCATTTGCCATTTGCCATTTACCATCTACCTAATGAAGTTGGCAGCAGGAGCAGCAGAAGCTGTTGTCACATTGGCATTGCTCATACGCCGCGTGGTGCGTTCATCAGACGCAAATACGCAGTCAATGCCACGCCCCACAAATGGTGAATGGTGAATGGTGCTAGTGATTTCTTTTAACAGGATTTGGGTGTGCCACAAATACACACACACATACCCTTTGACACCAATCAAGGTGGGAGTGGGTGTGTGTGTGTGTTTGAGGCACGTGTGGCAAGCCGCGCCTTATTTTCTTGTTGGTCAAGGCTTTTAGCTGCACCTTGACGCTGCCATTGCCATTGCCGTTGCCGTTGCCGTAGAACATCCTTTTTGGCCAGGCTAACATAGCATGTTCAGGATGTGGCAACGGAAGTCAACTGCAACTGCAACTGACCATAAATTCTTAGCCATTTTTCGAGCACATCGCGTGCTTTTCCAAACCAAACTGGAGGTCAAGTGAACTTCAAGCATAGTTATGCATTGTGTTGCATTGCGTAACTAGGAACCAACTAGAACTCATCTAAATACTTACACGCACATTCATTCGCATTCATTCGCATTATTCACAGTCAGCTATTCAGTGAGTATTCAGTCCAGCCTTGTCATTAGCATTTATCTTATCAGTCTGCGCATTTCTAGCGCCCATAAATTGTGGAAGGCTCGTCGGAGCACATGAAAGGCGGACATCGAAGATTGTATCTGAAGCACTCGCCAACAATGCCTACAATGCCGAGAGTACCGCAATTTGAACCATGTGCGCAATATGAACCATGCCCACAACTGGGCGTACATATCAACTTCAAGTTGTCAACTGTCAATCAAAAAATCACATTCTTATAAATGATAACTTGTGAAATTTCAAAGTAGAAACGTGAATATTTGCCTATTTTAATCAAGTTGAAATTCAAATGATTAAACTTTTTACATTTTTATCTAAATTAAATAGGGTACACTAGGGTACACTAGGGTACACTAGGTACACTAGGTAGTCTAGGGTACACTAGGGTACACTAGGGTACACTAGGGTACACTAGGGTACACTAGGGTACACTAGGGTACACTAGGGTACACTAGGGTACACTAGGGTACACTAGGGCACACTAGGGCACACTAGGTACACTAGGGTACACTAGGGCACACTAGGTACACTAGGCACCCAGCTCATAAGGGGGATCTCATGCTTACACGGTTAGAACCAGTTGGGAATTGTAAGGTGTAAAAATGAAAAAATTTATGTTTTTATAAAAATTTTTCCTATTTCGTTTAATTTGGCTTCCCACATAACTCTTACTTAATAATTAAGATCTATACTATATATACTTACATAATTTTGAGCGAGATCTGGATGATTGGTACCCTGGAAATAAGGAAAATAATCGAAATAAAATATTTATGTTGTAAAACTGAATTATTTATTAAAAAAAGATTAAGATTATCTTAAATTGATTCAGAAAAACAAAACAATTTTTTAAATTTGTGGGCTTTTTTATTATGTGAAAATATCTTGTACATTTTTAATTATTTCAATATACATATTATGTAAATTTAATAGATTTGAAGCAAATGAAAAACTTTTAAACTTACCTAACTTTTGAAAAAAATTTATAAAAAGAATAAAAATAGATAATATAAGTATTTAAAATATTCTTTATTAAATTGATATTTTAAACATTAAATGAATTTAGAAGCTTACTGTACAACTTCTGTGGCAGCCCTCGCGCTGAGTTCGTTGAGTCGTATGTAAATGCTTAGATGTAAGTATGTAATTTTCTTTATGGCTTAAAGATTTACTGTTAGCCGGGCCAGAGTCAGTGGCAAGGCTGATAGCAAGTGGCTGATAGCGAAAGTACCCGGCATGAATATCACATTGAGTGTGAGTGTGATTGTGAGTGCAAGTATGAATACTCGCATGAGTACTCGTCCCAGACTATGACCTTGACATTACGAATAGTTAGAACTGAAATTCTACGATGTACGAATCGTGTACGTTTGTTAGTAATTCAACATATGTATTTATTTATAAACACAATCATTTGCCATCAACAAAAGCAACAACAACTGCAATAACAACAACAACAACAACGAGAACGAGAACAACAACAAGATTATAATCTTTCGAGCCAAATGCGGAAGAGTTCGAAGCAAAAATCAGCTAAAAAACTGTGCTTCTACCTGTTTTGCATAATAATTTTTGCGAGTACTCAGTACTGAGTGCGAGTGCGAGTAGCTTGTGGTACTCAATGTATTCATTTTGCGCATTATTCACGAATCGCTCGTTATTCACGCTTGACTCTAATATGGGTTACCTGTTGTGTGCCACTTTCTCGATCCGATCCGATCCAGAATTCACAGTTATGGACGTCTTTGCAAATTACACATGCCACTGGAATGTCTGCCAACTGGCGCTAGGGGGCGTCTCTTGTCTCTTGTGGCTGTCACTACCATCCGCGGTTCGTCGTTGACATTTCTCAATTAAAAATCAATGTTATTTGTATTTGATAACAGGTTGTAGAGACGTACTCACTAATTAATTTCATGTACACTTGTGTAGTTGTCGTTGTTGTTGTTGTTGTTGTTGTCATGGCCTCGACTTGACTTGGACTTGAATCTAAAAAAAAAATGCTTCAATTATCGAAAATTGAAGCTAAACTGAATAAGTGTAGAAACAGATGGTAAAGAAAGTGCAAATTTGTTAATTGAATCAATTAAAAGCCATTAAAACAATACTCACAAATTATTTGCACAGCTTTTCGTGTATCCATGAGATACAATCTAGTTGTAGCCTTGCCTTGTCTTTAGCTTTTTTTATTTTTTTATATTCCTCTGTGTGTGTGTGTTTTTTTAAAACCATTCAATGTCTTGTCGTCACGCCCTCACAAGCACAAAAATAATAATCATAATAATCATAATAATCATAATAATCACCTTTCATTGGTTGTTGTTGTTATTGTGTGTGATTATTGTGTGTAAATTTGATTGTTTTGTCTTTTACACTTTTTGGCAGCAAACAATTATTAATGTGGCCCATTCATTATTGTTTTTGGCATTTTCTTAGACCCATTTTGCACACTCAAGATCACTTAAGATCGGGCCTCTAAGATCACCAGATACTCATCTATAGTCCAAGGATGTGACAAAACATAATAAATTTAATGTGTGATCTGCACACGACACACCCAAAACTTAAGAGATCTGACTTTGGAAGGTTAAAGTGACTCCATGGAATCCATGACACAGTTCTCTCTCCCTCTCTCGCCCTCTCTCTCTCTATCTCTTTCTCTCTATTTCGGTTTCTGTCCATAAATATACGTTAATAAGTGGGTCTATAAAGCTGGGAAATTACCGAGTAATTTAGATTATGCTGCCCATTGTCGTCTCGTAGCCAGATATTGATAAGATTCGTCCAAATCCATAGAAGTGGACTTGTGATTTCATTTCGACTCTCGACTCGCCTGATGATAAAGCCAGTTAAATAGTTAAATAGTCTGGTAGCCCAAAAGTGACTATCTTTATGAGCATTAACCGAATGGTAGCCATAGCTTTAACATCATAAACTCATACTTTGTATTTGTATTACGAGTAACTGGGAAAACTGCTAAACAGGTAAATAACAACTGTTTTTATACACTCGTTTTTATTTGTAATAACAATTATACAAATTATACTAATTAAAGTCAGTAAATAACAGAGAATCTAAATAAAATCTGTGTAGCTTATTCTGAGAAAAGTAGGTCAATCTTAAAAGACAACTTAACATACTCCTTTTTTATTTTTAATAAAAAGATATTCATCTGAGTATCTGACATCAGACAGTGATTTTTACTAAGAATATATGGGGAGAAAGTGGTGAAATTTCAACTTTACATACACCTTTTTATTCATTAATAAAAAGATCTTCATCTCAGTATCTAACTGTCTGATGGATTGATTCTTACTGTGAATATATAATGAGATAGTATTGAAAGTACAATCTTCAAGCTCCATCATACATGTTTAAGATCAGCGACATAGTTTATTAGATAATCTTTTTAAATTTTTAAAAAAAAAAAAACATGAGAATTCAGAAGTGAGAGTAAGAAAAATGTAGCTTTAGCTTCACAAACTTTTCCAATATTGGGCTAATTTTATAGACTAATCAAACGTAAATTCTTTTAATGACTCACTCCAGTTTGTATCTGTATAACTGATTGACTCTGATTGAGTTAACATATGAGCTTACTTGTAGCATAATAGATCAATCATATAGACTTATCTTAACTACTTTTACTGACAGTAAGTCTCTGTCTCGGTCTCTGATTGACTCTGATTGACGGGCAGTCTCATTTTAAGGAAAATGCTTCAGGAAGGGAGAAAATTTTGATAAATAAGTTAAATTTTTGCAAATCAACTAATCAACTTTAGGTTAATTTAAAAAACCTATAAATCTATTTTTAAAAATTATATGAAAAAAATAAATGAATAAATTAAGGATTTATAATAATTATAATCAACTTATTATTTATAATAACTAAGTATTTCAACTGATCAGTAAAAGAATTTCTAAAGATCGATGGCAAATGTGAGACGTCACTTGCAGCTATCTAAATGATAAATATCAACTATTTATAGGCATACTATATTAGAGTATAGAAGTGCGACATACGTTGCGTATACTTATCACAAATACCGCATTCCCATTCCAAGTGCCATTCCCAATTTCAGTTGGTCATTGGCAAGGTGAAACCCATCAATTATAACCTGACTCACAGTCAGTTCGGGGTAATAAGTATTATAAGGAATGTACAACCTGAACGAGCCTATCGACTAAAGTGGGCTTAAAGCCAGTTGGCCAACAGTTGTTAGTGAGTTGGTCTAAAAATAGCACAAACGGTTGCTATTTGTGTCTATTGTTTTATAGTTTTATTTCATTAAATCGACACCCTTTAAATTATTGGGATAGATTAGCTGCTAATCAAAAGGGAAATATCAGATTGACAGGTACAAAAGTTGACACCTTTTCCAACGTCTGTGTCAATTTCCATGTCAATTCCCCATTTACAGATGACACTGCACTTCAAGTTCAAGTTTTGGTTGAAGCTAATGTTAGATTAATGTTTGATTATCAAGTTGTTGGTTTCATTGAACTTGAATTATTATAGTGTTGTTCGATTCTGGGAGCCTCGACGAGTCAAATGATTAATAGACTCGTACCTGTTGACCGTTATGGATAGAGCTATTAATGATGAGCAGCAATGTTTTATTGATTGATTGACTGTTTGATTGACTGATTGATTGATTGTCGCACACATTAGCATCACTTGTTTCGATCGGGCGGGCAATTCAATGTAATTACGGGTTTGACATTTAGCAGCCTTCATGCTGCGGCAGTTGCCACTGATTTGTGACTTGTTATTGTTGCAACCACAACTGCAACTGCAACCACATTTTGCACATTTTCCACATTTGCATAAACAAATTGAGCGCACAAATCGCTTAGCATACAATGCGCTGAGCGTGAATTAAACAAATATCCAATGCAAATAAACCATAAATTTAACCATATGCTAATTGCCGATCTCAGTCTACGGATCTCAAATCTTGTCAACGCGCTGATCTCGTTTCTTGTCAAGATTTATTTATGATTATTTCCATTTTCAATTCCATATCTCTTTCCATCAAATGTGGGTGTTGACTGTAGACGACAGACGACAGATGACAGACTCTAGATTGGGTGTCTTTGGTCTTTGCTGACAGTTGTGGGCTGCTTTTGATCTGCCAAATTATTCCAATTTTATGGATTTAGATTCTAGAATATCCAAAATATTATAGCGTTTGACTATTGTTTAATACTCTTGCAGATAGTTATATATTGTACATGATTAAAATTTAATCTTAAGTGATCCTTTCTTATCTTGAAAAGCTTAGCTGAAAAGCTAAACGATCTTTCTATTCCTTTCCAAACACTAGTCCGATCTTCTCTGTATCAATATATTATATAGAATAAGACATTTAATGAAGAAAATTCCTGTAAATTGATATTCTTATTTGTTAACAAAACTATGTAAATACATAGATACTATCTTGATCTCTTTAAAGTATTAACTTAAGGTAGCCACTACCTCTATAAGTTTGTTCTTTTACGTGGAAGTAATCATATCAAACAATCATGAGTTCAACTATAATGAAAAGTTCGTTTACTTAAGAAACTGCTATACTATATAACTGTTTACCTTCTAAATAGGAATTTAAAAAAACTGCTTAATTTAAGTTGTTAACCTAGTTCCCTTGTCATAATCTCTGCTTTTATTTGCCAGGTCTTAAATAGTATAACTTTATTATTTAGGGATAGATTAAAACTATTTCTGAGATATACTTAATATTAATACAAACTAAATCAAAATAGACATAATAGATAAAATAACTTTAATTAATATTTAATTTAAAATTTAATCCTATTGTTGGATAAGTAACATAAATAATATGAATCAACTTTAAATTTTAATAAGATATTAAATTAAATTGACAAGTGCAATAATATATAAGGGATACCTTGTAGGGCTAGGTTGATAAATAATCTGATAAATAATAATATTATGTATATTTCATTGTGTTGTTTACTACTGTAACTTTTTCGATTCACTTACCATATAAACTACTTGTTTTACCATACTAAATATATGCTAAAATTGTTTACACTTTATTGAAATTTTAATGAGTAAAATTGCTAGGATTCCTTATAGCCATAAATGACATTGATTGATTTTATAGCTATATATATGGTTAGTTTTCCCCGAGTCGTAGTATGTTGATGGATTTACGTTGTTGTTCTATAGTACTATATACTATATGCAGTTATACTCCTGAATTTCTTCCCCATTCACAGTCTGAGCACGATTGAATTCAAAGATTGCACAACGATTCTCATATTGCAAAACGATATGTTCAGTGTTCAGTGTTCAGACTATGCCCAATGAATCTGAATGAAATGCTAGTCAAGCGATTCTCATTGTTGCTGTCATTGTTGTTGTTGTTCACAAGTGATTGTTGTGGTTGTTGTTGTTGTATGAACTAACAACACGTTGCCAATTGTTTTACGATATGGCTTTAAACGGTTGCACCGCTGAGTTAACGGTTATTCTTGTTAAACAGTCTCCACCCTCCTCCTCCCTCGGCATAACTGGCGCTATGAACTTGTCCGTTATCATTGTGTCATGGGACTTCGACCAAAAAGACAACAGCAACAACAACAGAGACAACAGCAACATGGAAGATAATTGCCGTATTAAATGAAGTGTGCGAACCTCGTTTTGATAACATGGCTTATCAGAGAAGCAAGTCGGCAAAGAGGGGCGGAGAGGGAAAGAGGGAGTGGCACTTCTCATAAGTTGACACGCTTCCAACTGGAATTAATTGATAAGAGTTTCCCCTATTTACATGCGGATTACGACCAGTTTTTATGGCCACTTTTTATGACCCTGGCCTCAAGTCCTTTCCTTTGTAAGACCCCAAAAAGTGAAGAAGTCGAGTAAATACAATACAATTTAACTACTTATTACATGACAAGTTAGATGTACTGTGCGTGCTCGGTGAATAGTCATAAAATAACTGTTAAAAACTGGTTAATTGAAACTGCTAGCCTGCGAGTTACCCTCTAATCAATTGTCACTCTACTATAAGTTCTTCCTTCTGAAACTTACAGTAAAATATATGTAAATGCAGCCAATGATCAAATGTGATTGACTAGTAAATACCCTGTAAAATTATAAATGCACTTTTGGTCATGGTCTATCATAGTCAATACTTATATAATATTCAAACATCAACAAGTAACAAGTCTACAAGCGGAAATGAAAGACTTGCTGATACCCAGTAAGCATTATTTTCAGAAAGAAAGAATAGATGCTACAAGGCAACTATATACATTCACAAATAGTCGACTAACAGACACCCTATTTAAAATAACTTCAGCGTTTATAAGTAAATCATTGTTAAGCTTTGAAACTAACAGATATACAGCACTTATACAATCAACTAATTTATTAGTAGTTGCTTTTTAAAAACCTATTTACCAAAGTCAGCTTAATGGAATTTATGATCCCTCAAGCTATCTTCTAAATGCCCTTTATCCATTTCACGGTTATAGGGTATAGAGACTTGCACATTTAGAGCAAAAGATAGTCGTCAAAAGCGCTAATTGAAGTGTGTGTAAAACGGCAATAGGAATAATTGAGATATTTATGCCAAAACACGTCGGGGAATTAGCTAAACAATTAACATTCGCACTCGGCAGATAATAAATCAATAATAATATTGATAATTATTGCATTGTTAAATTGTACTTTCAATATTTGATTTATTCCATTGTTTAATATAGTATCAAGTAATCAAGTAGTATATATGTATATTGTTAATATTTAATCTAAATAAACGCAAGTATTCACTTTGTATTCAATCGATTGCAAATGAGGCGTTAATTTCACGTTATTATTATTTGTTTAAACAAATTAATTAGCACCCGCTGTTTAGCATTGAGCTTAGATAAACAACAAAAACAATAAAAACAACAATATTATGCCAACTAAGCAAATGGGAAGGAGGAAACAATATGCAAAGTGCGGCTAAACAAATTAATTAATCAAACAGTGTGATATTACGGGTATCATTGGCTTATGGGATCTTCCAAGATAATACTTTAATTGAGACTATGAGAATTTTGTTAATTACAATCCTTGTTCATGTTCTATTTGAAAGTAGTGGGAATCCATGATCGGATTTAGATTAGTTTTACATAATTTCGAAGCAAATCTTAATTAGTTGAGGGAACAACCTACAAATAATCTAAAATTTATCTACAACTTTAAATGGAAGCACACTAGAATATAGTATTTCATTTCCCAGTGAGTAAGAAATGATTTGTTTGTAATTGTTTTATAAACTTGTCTTCGATAGTTTACTATTTTTTTGTACAAAATGAGGCTTTAAAGTGATTAAATATAATATTCATATTATGTTAAATACTCCACTAAAAATTATAATAATTCGTAATAATTATTCATTAATCAAAAGTTATTATGAGAATTCCCTATGTTATGTTTATAATAAATATCAACTTTAATATTCTTGCGAAATGTAGTTTCTTTTTTAATTATGATATACACATTGATTACAGATTGTATCTATTTTTTAATAATTCATTGATTAATTTAATAATTCATTAGAAGTAAGCATGTTCGAGTTCTAAAACAATGTGTTGCCATTAATAAATACTAAATTTCCTGTTTTTGTTTATGTTTTTTTCTTCTCAATTATGGGTTGTTCCGCAGACATGTCGAAATTCGTTGGCGTTGCCGATATCACGGAGAACAAGAAAATCTGGCGCATGCTGCTCGGAGAGTTGGTGGGGACATTTTTCTTGATATTCATCGGCGTTGGCAGCACGGCGACCGGAAGTCCAACCGTGCCACAGATAGCGTTCACCTTTGGCTTGACGGTGGCCACATTGGCCCAGGTAAGAACACACATAACACATAAGTATAGCTGAAATACACTAGCATTTGCCATGAGATTGCCATCAAAAAGTTGTGATTGAGATTGGGCCAATAGCTGAGATCTGGTCAATAGTCAGCAGTCAATAGTCAATAGTAATGGCAAAATCATGCGTTCAAGGACACGCCACCGCCGCGTTACACTTTCAGCCGGTCCAAAACTCATTCACAAGTATGAGTTCGAGTACGTCGCCTTTTGGGCAAGACATTGGCATTTAAAACGACGAACGACAGCCAACTTGCAGCTAACAAACAACAAGCGCATAAAAACGGCAATCGAACGCTCAATGCGTTGGCCGCGTGCGAATGTAATTTACAAAATTGACAGATAGATTTACAGACGCACAAAGATACCAAAAGAGATACGAAAACAGCTACAGCTACAGATACAGATACAAGTAGAGCTACAGCTACAGCTACAGATACAAATGCAGCTTGAGCTCTGATCATGATCATTAGCGCTGCACACGCTGCGTATGAGTAACGCACAATGTTGCTGAACACTAAATGCGAATGCTGTGAATACGAATACGAATGTGAATGTGAATTGTGAATTGTGAATAATAAATGCGCACTCGCACTGCAAAAGCGTCTGCGTCGGCAATTAACATTAATCAACACGCAAAATATGCAATTAGATTATTATGCGTTTAATTACGTTATGCCTTTGATGTGGTTCATGATGTTGCTCTTGCTCTTGTTGTTGTTGTTGTTGTTGTTGTTGCTGCTTGAAGCACTTGAAATTTTGAATTGATGACAACTCTATGGGAACCGAAGCAAAATAATTGAGACTTATAGCTGACATTTAAATCATAAATATTCTAGCAAATATAATTTAAGTAACCTCACAGATAGCTAAGAAGAGAATGTTTTCAAACAGTTTTGATCGAAAACATATTAAATATAACCTTACAATGTATGAATAGTTTTAAATTGTATCAGGCGTATCGTACAAAAGTTAATAAATAATAGTCCGAATAAACAATTATTCTATAATTAAAAAAAAAACTTACAAACATCGACTTAAGTATATTAAGTTTAAGTACAAATTCTAAAGCATGCTAATTTTTCGCAGAAATTTGACTGAAAATTTATTTCAAATCTGATAATTTAACAGTTTGCCACCTCAAAATGTTGACAATTTCCCGCCAAATCTATCCTTTTCCAGTTAAATTTATTTAAAGAATATTTTCATTCATTGAAATAAATCTATTATTGTTTTTGTGTATCCCAGATTGAAGCTTTTTGTCTCTAATTCATTTAATTTACAATTTTGGATTAACTTAACCTGATTATTAAACTAAATTTTTAATTCTATTAATACTTTTAGTCGGTGTAGGTAATAAATAAATAAAACTCCTATTTAAGATCCCTGTTTGAAATGTAACCAATTAAATAAAGTGTAATATAAATAAAAGTAACAGTTTAATTTTCATTTTAATGTAGAAATCCGTTTAAAGCTAGTTAATTTTAAGGGGAATGTAAATTTATAGGGAATGTTGTTCAAATTAAAATGTGCTTTAAATTTCCTATCTTAAACTGTAATATGATAACTAAGTGAACTTCACGTAATGCGAGATGTCACGATAAGCTGTGAAGCACACGTGTGCACCTCGTAATAATAGATCGTAAGAGGAAAATCTTTCATGGTACATATCTTCCATTGAGTTTTCCACACTTTCGCCAATTGGTGAGAGAGATTCGTTACGATTATCCAATGCAAACGACAGGTGAAAGATAGTCACGAGTCATTGGAGGCCTGTGGCTTGTTTTTGGTTATGAAAACCGAGCAATATTTCAACGATTTGTTGCAGTTGCCGTTGCATTCACAACCATATGACGTGTGCCACGAGACATGGTCAGTAACATGGTTTGGGTAAACCAAAACCATTTGGCCATTTGGGTTAACTGAACTCGATCCGTGACCAGACAATGTGACGACAATTGGCTCTAGGTTTCAAATGACGACAGCTCCCCAATTCCCCAATTGCCGGTCAATGAAGCGTAACAAATGGAAAACGTGACAATTAACAGTAATTTAAAACAACCACATACTTATGAATATATACACTTACTTATATACACTTACACTTATGTACAGCTGAAAACTTGAAGGGAATTAGAAGGAAATATCTGATATTTTTTAGAATGATCGATCTATTTTTCTACGTATTTACATGAGGAACAAATTCGGAATGTTGACTTTATGACAGAGTGCATTTTACGGGAACTTTAACGGAGATAAGAAGGAATCTATTAGTCACGATTTGAAACTATCGCAGTTAGAAAAATTAAAAGTTCTCAAAGGACAAGCAACCAAGGAAAAAAATAGGTACCAGAATCTTTCGCTATAACTCTTCAGAATATAGAGAAAAGTTGTTTATATTTCGGATCTTTAGGACAAACTTACAGAAATTCAAAGAATCATTTCTCTTAACAACGTCAAAAGACAGATAAATATATAAAAAGACAGAGGGATATATTAAAAGTTGGATAGTTATACACCTAAGTCTGTTTTTACACGGTCTTTTTTTACACGGTTTTGATATAACACGGTTTGAAAATTGAATATTTTTAATTTTTTTACACGATTTTATTCCATTTAGCACGATTTGAAATTTTATGTACTTAAAATTTTTTTGTCAAATTTAATTTTTGCGAAGTATCTTGTCTTTTTTACACGGTTTTTTTTACACGGCTTCTTCTGGAACCAATCTACCGTGTAAAAACAGACTTAGGTGTATTTATCTCAATGTTTTTTAACGCTAATATACAGTTATGGAAAAAATAATAGGAACGCATTTTGTCTCCATAATCATCTTAATTTTTTCATTTTTCCTAAACATAAAGTCAACTATCTTTCATGATTAAAAACAAATTAGTCTTTATTTTAATTCACTTATAAACGAAAATTAATTACTTCAAATTTATAAAATGTAATATGCTTTATATTTTAGAAAAGATAAACCCAATAAAGAAATATTTGCAAAACCAATTAGAATATCTTTATATAAATTTAGTCTATACTTTATGACAATTTTGTTGAACAAAATTATAATTCATTAAGTATAGAGTAGAGAAAGCAACTTTTAACATACCCCTTAGTAGACGCCTAATGCGGTTTGTATTAAGCATTTTATTTAACAACAGTCAAATTTAATAACTAATTTTATCTATAAGATGAGAGTTTTCTATAGGAACAGTAACTCTTCTATAGATACAGTGTACGTATTTCAGAGATACTTTCTGTAAAGCAATCCACCTGTTTAGTCATGTATCTGGTTTTGACTTAGGCATTTATTGAATGTTATGCTTAAGTGAATCTGAAGTTAAATGAAACCCACTCTCACTGTACAACCCCCTTCTTCACCCCCTTTCCCCTTTCTATTACTTCTTTTCCCCTTCTATTTGTACATGACAAAAATAGCGACATTTGTATGCAATTTGCATTTTGTCTTTTGATGTGGAGACGCTCGCAGTTGACAGTTGGCCAAAAGGAAGTGGCACAAAAAGAAAATGCAAATAACAATGCATAGTAATAGTGACAACAACAATAATAACATTTTGATTATTATCATGCCAAAAAGCGAATTTGGGGGGAAAATTCCAACATTTAGATTTTTTGATGCGGGTTAAACGAACGAAAATAAATGAATGCCAACAAATACTCATAGCCATAAATTGTGAGTGTCGAGTGTCGAGTGCCGGCAGTTGAATCAGTTAGCAATTAGAGGGTTTGGCCACAGTGATTAATGGGTATTCAAACGATTCATAAGAACAGACACAAGATGAGCTACGAATATATGAATGTGGGATATTCCAAAAAGGCCAATGTGAAATAAATATTTAGTTGTATCTGAAAATGAAGTCAAAGTCGATAGAACCTCCAGCGGCAATCAAGGTGCAACATGCAAGATCACTAAAAGCCCAACTCAACTAACAAGAACAACAACAGCAACAACAATAGATACAATAACAACTTTAATATGGGCAACAAAAATTGTGCGTGCGCCATTCACAAAAGTTGAAAATCAAACGGCCCGAAATCAGTGAAAATGGCAAAGTCAGCTCGACTTTTTGGTTTGGGCCATTGGCTCAAAGCGAACTTGAAACGCTCAACAGCAACAATCACCAACAACAACAACAACAACAGCAACAACAACCGCAGCGGGCAGTTGCAGAAAAGCAGAACGAAACAAACAAGTTAACATTCAATTTAACAAAAAGCTATAAAATATGATTTAAGCGCAAATGTCGCACAACAACAGCAACACAGTCAACAACAGCAACACAGTCAACAACAGCAACAACAACAACATGAACAACAACGTAGACATTTGTGCGCCGACTTTGCGCATGCGTAAGCCTCGATCTAAGCGATCGATATCTCTATATGCATACATATATCTTTCATGGGTAACTCACAGACAAACTGACAGAGAGACTGGCAGACGGACAGACAGACCGACAGTTAACCAGTCTTTACATTATTTTTATGCCAACTTTAACGCGTACCTAAAATTAAAATTCGCACAAAGAGTATTTATTAAAAGTCATAAAAATGTACTACACTCCATTGTAAGGTCAATGTTCTCTCTATGTGTGTATGTCAAAGTTAACAGTTGGTGTTAAAATATTGCCAGACAGTTCAATTGCATTGTTCTGTCCTCATTTGTTATAGCCCAATCGACCCTCTGC
Source organism: Drosophila putrida (assembly GCA_037043535.1). Lineage (NCBI taxonomy): Eukaryota > Metazoa > Arthropoda > Insecta > Diptera > Drosophilidae > Drosophila > Drosophila putrida. The sequence goes on from JBAMBI010000148.1 coordinate 345,147, forward strand.
CACAAATTGAATTACAGACAGTTGAAATGCCGTTGAGAGTATTAACATTATTTAGAAGATTTCAATAAGCCAATGACTGATCATATTGACCATGTTAATAGAGGGATAAGTTGAAGTGCTGGGCAACTAAATTCACTAAAAAGAAATTAAATATAGGAGAAGAAAATCGGGTAGAATAAGATAGAAATTACTGAGGGAGGAATTTCGAAATGAAATAAGACAGAAGAAAATTTTTCGCTAAATTAGAGAGGAAGAAAACAGTTAATTAAAAGATCAAAGATCATTTTCAAAGGAGATCGATGTGGAGAAGAACGGACTGAATAACAAAGAAAATAAGGCATTTAATAAAGTATTCATTGATTTACTGAGGAAGGGGTTTTATAGAGAGACAAGAAGAAAACATTAGAGAGGTGAGAAGAAGTTGTTTCAAAGGATTCCCCAAGGTTTCAATAGAAAAACAAAAAGAAAACATTGGGGAAGTAAGAAGAAGTTATTCAATGGATGTTTGACATTCCCTATATGATATCAGAAGAACTGAAGAGAGCATAGGAAAAGGAAATTCTGCCATGAATTTTCGGAAAAGGAAAAATAGAAAAGACAAAAATTAGAACTGCTTTCATTTTGAATACTCCACAATTTACACTTTGAGTGAATGAATGATTCGACCGCATTCTCACGCAATTGTGGCATGCCACTCATCGTCTGAGCTGAGAGTTAATGATGGGTTCTGCGTGCCCCATCGAGTGGCATGCAACAAATTTGATTAATACGATGCCTGACTCAAAGTGTGCAATTATAAAGTGTGCACAAAGCGTTAACAAAACTGCGATCTCTGATCAATCTGGCAAAGAGCTGACTCAGCCAACAACAACAACAACAACTACAACAAACAACTACAAAGTGTTTGTCTCATGATCTTGATGAAAAGCCACATTGTAATAAAAATTCGATGGCTAAAATCAAATTGGCAATACACATGCGTACGGCAAATGTCAAGTTGCCACAGCAATTGCTGTTGCTGTTGCTGTTGCAGTTGCAGTTGCCACCAACTGTTGCACGGGCGTAACTTTAAGATTGCATGTATTTCGAACCTCGACTGGCCTGAACTTGCTCTTAACGTGGCTGTAATTAGCGCTGTGGAGCAGGCAAATGGCCAGCGATCAACAGCCTACAATCCCCCTTTCACCCCTCTAGAATCCCCTCCCCTTTACAATCCATCCCCTTCTCCTAGAGTTTACACAGTTTGTGCATTTATTAATTAAACGCAGACACCCGACATTGGCCATGTGTGCACTTGAAGCTGGAAACCCGTTGGCAAAGCGAAAATTCAAATCCAAAACCATATCGAAAAATAAAATGAGCAAAAACAAAATTAAATCCGATTCCAAAAACCAAATCTCCAATTGATATCAAGCTACATACAAGCCTGCACATCGACCTTGAGCTCAGTTTGCAAATGCGTTTTCATTCATAAGACGACTGTGAGTGCGTGTGAGTGTGAGTATAAGTATGAGTATGAGTATACTCACTCTTTTTGCTCGAGTGGCAATTTATTTAACTTGAATTCTAAGTAAACTATGATGGCACTTGACTTACGATTACGATGACTCAACAAAACTAATGGGAATCACTTTTACTTTCGATCTCTGCAGTTGGCTGTTGAATTCAATTTCAGCTCTAACTATGGCTTTGTTTTTTAGTTTCTGTTTTCTTTAACTGTAAGTTCATTGCATCTCCATGTCTGGCAAATTGCTTGTATCCGTTGGCAGCTCACTGACACTTCCACTTCTTTGACTTTGACTGCATCAAAGACAATTGCGTAATGGCCAAAATGCAGACTCCATGACAAAAGGGTAAACATTACCCAACCCAGAAACGCAAATCACTTGCCAAACTAACTTAAAACGGCAATGACGTCAAGTGCCAACTTGACATTTGAGGTATTCCAATCTGAATCTGTTCGCAGAAAAGGGCAAAAGGAAGTGGAGCTAAATATAAAGGGAAACTGACTAAAAATTCAGCCAAAAACTTATAAATATCATCCAGATTTTATAAATGATTATTCAAAATTTAAAATACTTGACAAGAAATATTTAAGACTCAAATAAAAATTATAATTATATAACTAAATTACAAAGGGAATACCTCTTATAAATTATATTGTTAACTACAAAATATCTATGTGACTATATTGTATATATAAGATTTCCCAAGACAAATTATAGGTTGTTTTGGGAAATATGAGTTGTAACTTAAAAAAAAGTGTATTTGACTCTATTCAATAGAAAAGCATTTAATTGCATTTACTAAGTGTTCAGCTATATTCCTGAATTTCCATCAAATTGATTCCTTTTAAACCATTAAAGTAAGTATAATTGATTCTCTCATTTAACGAGTCAATAAAAACAATTTAAGGCGAATTGAACTTGATTTACAGCTGTACACTTAATATGACTTTGATTACTGGATATTCAAGATTGCAAATAAAAGATAGCAGATTAACAAATTGAACTCAAATCTACCTCATTTAAAATAATTACTCTATAATTATATTTTAAATCGAATTGCGACTCACATATTCTATTCTTCGTCTACTTTCTTTAGGGTCTGGGCCACATTAGCGGCTGTCACATCAATCCGGCTGTAACCATTGGTTTCCTGATCGTTGGCGAGATGAGCATCCTTAAGGCGGCCTTCTACATTATCGTACAGTGTGTGGGAGCCATTGCAGGAGCTGCTGTCATTCGGGCGGCAACAAGTGGAATACTCACGGCTGGATTGGGAGTGTCTTCTTTTGATACCTCGTTGGATGTGGGTCAGGTGGTGTTGATCGAGGCATTGATTACCTTCATTTTGGTGTTTGTGGTCAAGGCTGTTTCCGATCCGGGACGTCAGGATATCAAGGGATCGGCTCCTTTGGCTGTTGGTCTCTCCATTGCCGCTGGACATTTGTGTGCGGTAGGCGAAACAATAAGTTAATCCAAAACAACTTGAACTGCAACACTTGTAATTATTTGATTACAGATTAAACTGAGCGGTGCCAGCATGAATCCTGCACGCTCCTTTGGACCCGCTGTTGTCCAGGGTATCTGGACTGATCACTGGGTCTACTGGGTTGGCCCAATTGCTGGTGGAATTCTAGCTGCCCTCATCTACAAGATCATCTTCAAGGTGCGCAAGGGCGATGATGAGGCCAACTCATATGATTTCTGAGCTACGAAAACCATCACGCAATCCATAATTTCCTCCTTGGGGATTTAAAATAAAACTTGTTGTTGTTGTGTGTACTATATGTGTGCGTGTGTTGTATTCTTCTCATTCACAAATGTGCAAATACTCGACTTTCAACGAATCGTATTCGTTTGAAACGAGCTCACAATTCACTTACACTTACAATTAGATTAGCCAAGCGAAAGTCGTGTAATTTTTATTTGTTGAAAAATAAAAACATTGTCGCTATGTTTTAGTCGTATTAACATCATCAAATATTCAATATATATTCTATGTTTTTATGCTTAAGATTAATATAATTCGCAATTATTATTAAACGAAATTGTATCTCGAAATGTAATTACAATGAAAAATGCAATTTACTACACAGAATTCCCTATTGTTTGTTGAAATTGTTATTATTATCAAATAATTAATGAGCACAAATAAACATATTTCATAAATTTGAAATTCTATGTGTAATAAAAAATTATAAAAACATACGTTTCTGCATTTTAATTCAAATTTAAGGCACAGCCCTAATAGTTTATGGATTTTTAAAGTGAGCGGTAAATTGTATTATCGAACAGTACTGTAAAGTGCTTAGCGGTAATAAATCGACTTATCGATGCGTCTATCGCTTTTCGTATCGAAAGGGTGCTGTCAAAGCTCCGTAGTAAATCGATATATTTTTAAATTTAAACAGTCAGTTTGGAATGGTTCAAATTAAAAGATTTAGTTTATTGATGTAAATGCGTATCTAGACGAGATTTACAACAGGTTTTTAAATAGATTCCATCATTTACAATTTAAAGGAATGTTAGCTTAACTAAGACTACTACTCGGTCATTCCACATATACAAACAACAAGAGAAATAAAAAAATAAATAGGAAAACTCTTCCACAAATTAAAAACGTTAGTTAATACACACTTTGAAAGTTGTATACCATAATTGCAACACACTGGCTGATCTTTAAACACAATTGTCTGTTTATAAGTTATAAGTTAAAAGGAAACAAAGTTATTATTATTATCTGGAGTTACTGAGCATTCAATATACTAGACTCATTAACGACAATATAAATATAGCACATTCTGCGCATTAATTTGTTGTTTTTTGTTTTTTTTTTATACATTAATGTATGTACGTGCACAGAACAGCAATCACTTGATCAGCCATCGTTGGTGGCCTCCCTCTCGGGTTTCATAATACAAGTTTATATATATATGTATGTATATAGTAGATATTCCTAAACCATTAAGCAAAGCTATGGGCTGCCATTTACAATTACGCCCTAAAGAATCTTACAACTCGTACAATATATTGTCGGCAAATCGGGCACTCGGGTAGCACCTTTCCACAATTGGTGCATGTCGCCATATGGCCACATTCCAAGAATACGCACTCGATCGGTGCGTCCATGCATATCTTACAAAGCTCATCAGTGGCAAGTTTTTCAACAGCTGCAAAACGAATACAATTAGTTGCATTTTATCGAATGACAAGGCAAAAACATACCTGGCGCAGTGCGCATTGTTTTCCATAGTCTTTCCACACGATCGAGCAGTTCTTGTTTCTCACAACATCCTTTGTAGTCAACACGATGCAACATCAGAACCTCTTTCAATTGTTTCACCGTTAAGTTTTCCAAGTCTTTTCTGTAATTGGAATAGGAATGCATTTACAATCAGTCTACAATCAATAATATTGATAGTAAAATTACAAAATCCTTTAAGATAATGCTTCTTATTAATTTTCGATCATCTTTTTAGCGGAAATGTCTTTGAAATTGAGATATAGATGCTTTTATAGATACATTTCTCAATTAATTGATACTGTTATCAGATTTTCAGCATCATCAACTCTAAAATGATGTTATTTTTGCTGTTCGGTTTCGAAACACTTACAGATCCTCAAAGTCTTCCAAGTTGATGAAGCGTGAATCAAAGCCATTGGCTGGTTCAAAGCCAAGTGGCGCTCCGTACACATGAATCCCCTCATCATCATCCCAGCGGGCATCGTTATCATCCTGAGTGGGTGAGAACTCTATGGTAGGTGTAATGGGCATACCAGAGCCACCATCACCGTCACCACCACCAGCGGCTATGCTGCCAGCATCTGCACCACTCAACGGTGAAACAACATGACTGTCGGCCTCGGAGCAATCTATAGATTTGGTACGCTGCTCCAGATACGTGAGAAACTCTTGGAGCTCTCGTTTAATGTCCTCTTCGGACATTTGCGAGTTCTCCAAATGTCTGCGCATTTTTTCCACATGCCGACGTATATTTGTTTTATTTTTACCGCAACGCCGACAACTGCTGGAGCCAGTTCCCGGCTCAGGCTGTTCACTTAATGTGCTCAACGCTGGTCCGCTATTGGCCACTGGTGATTCATCATCGCTAGAATGATGACGACGATTCAGATAGCCATCGGAACGTCGTCGGGTCACTTTCTTGACACGCGGAGGTAACTGTGGCACTGTGACAGTACGCTGTTCAATATTTGGCGTTTCTCCGGGTTCATTTCGCAATGTCACTTGCAGAATCTCTTCGGTTGGTTCGGGAACAGATGTGGATAATGTTTGTGGATTAATTTGACTATTGCTTGGAGCTGGAGTCTGCTCCAAGATCTGCCATTGATCCAAATTACTGCTGTTCGTGTCCGTAGCTGCCTTACTCTCATCAGAGATGCCACCAATAGCGCCTAGTTCCTCGAAACTAGACTGCGATGAATCTGCACCACATGCATCCACTTTGGAGCTTAGAGATCCTTGCTTGGAAAAACCTGGACTAGTATTTGTTGTTGCTGTGGTGGTGATTATTGTTGGCTGATCCGCAGACGGTTTAATTTCGCTGTTCTTATTAGAAGTGCGCTCACTGAAGGTTTGCATAATTTCATCATCCGAGCACTCGCATTCACAGTCGGAATCAGCATTATTAATTGGCCTGACAGCTAATGTAGCTGGCACTCTTGAAGTTCTACGCTCCTCTGTAGCCGTGGGCGATGTAGTTGTCGTGTGCGTTGATGAGGTCGATGGACTAACATGAACATGAGCCACTTCCGTTGTGTCCGGAGTCCGTGACGGTGTCCGGCCGTTCACTGAACTGGCGTATGTTGGAATCTCACGTGTGGAGACACGCGGCTGCTCGAAGATGTGCGTGGGCGGTGACGATGTCGGAGGCGAAAGAGGTGCTCCATTGTCATGGGATGCATGACGACTGTTAGCACGACTGTTTTCTTTGGACTTTGTGTCGAAGGACGCAAAGGAATCACTGATATTGTCACTAAGATTGGTGAAAAAGTTTTGGCACGTTTGCTTAAGACTGTCCATGGGATTCGCCTGTCCACGTCCAGGACTATTATTGGGTGGCCTGCCAGAAGTCCGATCCGATTGAGCGACATGTGCCAGCACCAGGCCGACCAACTCCTCTTTCTCTGCAGGATTAGATATATCATTTATTATTGTAATCCACCACAAAGACAAAGACTATGACTCACCCAGGCAGCCCTCAGTGGAAATGTGTTTCGATTGCAAATAGAATATTAAATCTTTTGGCTTCAGTTTCAGTAAATTCGCTCTAAGGAGTGGTCTCTGAGCAAATATGTCACATCGTTGACATCGGCGCGCCGTTGTCGTCGTCAGACAATTGTTGCAATAATATCGCCTTTCGATAGAATTTTATTATGCGATTAATTTGATGTAATTTTTAATTGTTTGTATGCAATTTACCTGCAATCGAAGCAGCTACGCTTGCGACGGAATACCGTAAACTCAACTCCACAACTCTCACAGGGCATAATGGTGTTGTACGTTGTCCTTTCTTCGATCGACCGTTTCCGTTTGTCTATCCTTGCCCTTGCCCTTCCCTCCTCTTGCTCTTGCTCTTGCACTACGCCCACCACATCCACCACCCCAGCATGGCATTTGTTTTTCAATGTCAAATCGTGAATCAATCCGCACTGAATTCTCACTTTCTTGCTGAATTTTTAAAGCTGTCGATGTTGTTTTTTACATGAGCCAAGTGCACGATAATCCCATTACATAAAAATTACTCACCGAGTCCAACAACCAATAAAATAACAAGTGATTTTACAATTTTTTTATCAAATAAAGCAGTATAGTACGTGCGTTAGAGGTGCAAAATACATCGATATGGACATATCGATATATCAATGTTCTGCAAAGTTTCATCTACATAATTCAATCAGGCAGCGCTAAATTAAAAAAAATATCCTAAAACACGAGTTATTGGTTTGTTCTGATAACGAACTTGCGCCCGAAATTGTAGGGAATTTTCACAAATAACAGATAAGCCCCGCCGAAGAACCATAATTCCGTAATCCCAATCTAAGGACATATTTGGCCACTAAAATTCACTACCGATAGCAAAAAAGATCCAAAATATTTATCGATATAACGGCTAGATTGCTAAGTTTATTTTTGTGCTCACTGTTAAGAGCTGGTTGTTATTACACTTTATGTTAGTAAAAGGAACGTTATCGATAAGACTATCGACTTTAAATAATTGGCGCTAGATTGACGGCCACTAATAATTTAAAATATTGTGTTTTAAGAACGTCATTTATTGGATGTCAATTAAAAATGATTGGAGTTTGACTAAAATATGTGCCAGTAGGATTACAAAACTTGAAATGGCGTTTAGCACACACACAAGTTAAATGTAAATTATAAATTTAATTCAATGAGTCTTAAGTTGAGTTTATGTTTATTATATTCACATCCACTACTTAGAACTAAGTATGTAATTTATATGCAATTCAATAGTTAAGTGCCATAAAATGTTGCAATCTTTTCAATTTAAAATAATACATCAGTTAATTGCTATATGTATAATTATATATACTATATATATATTTATATATGTATAGATTATACGATTTGCACACATTGAAAAGATGTTTGCTCTTCTTCTTGATCAAGTCATTTAGTATATACACATGTGGTTTCGTATGATTGAGCTTTTTAAAATTCTTGTTGATAAGTCTTTAATTTATAAACAAATGCGTCCATTGCCCTTTGCTTTTGCTACGCGTTTAATGTTGTTTGTAAGGTAAATTATCGTTTAGCTGATTGGCCTGACTGACCGACTGACTGACGGCTGGTTAGCTGAGTGCATTTGTTGTTCTTGTTGCTGATTGTGGTTGCTAATGGTGGTGGTGTTAGTAAATGTTGTGAATCATCAAGCAGCGCCAGCACCGCATCGTAGATCTAATAATGCCCGTTGGCCCGAACTGACTACAGAGGTGTTTCAGGTTTAATTTATAAACAATTAAGCGTATGCTAACAACAGCGTGGATAGTTAGTTAAACTATAAAGAGAGCGCAAATGAATATCGAGTGTTTGTTTCATTAAATATACAGCTTTAAATAACTATTGGCGAGTTAAACGTTGGTTGCTTGGCCCTAGACGGTTATATGTGTGTTTTGGCTACTACTGGCTGCATCTTAAACTATGACACGTGACGCATTTCGTTGCCAGATTCGGATTTCACATGGCTCTGTAATGGATCGTCATTGTTGTTGTCATCATCGTGTATGGCCACTTCCAGCTTACGATTCTTTTCGTATTCGACAAAGTCATCGAAGAGACTTGGCCACGCTTCCGTATCATCGTAATTTTCTATATCACATTGTTCGGTAAAATTGAGGTACATGTTCCATGTATCCTTGGGTATGCGGCGTATGTTCGGATGCTTTTCGAGGAAGTTTACCCAGTTTGAAAAGAGATCAGGTGATTGTACAGTGAACACTAGTTTCCACAAATCGATTGCCATTTCCAGCGACAATACCCGCTGATCCGGCTCCAAGCCAAAACTACAAACGAATCAAAAATATATATAAATCATATTCAATTACTATTGGTAAACCAAACATACCGAAAGGTAAAACGATAAAGTTGCTTAAACATTTCAGCGTCCACTTTAAGCATCTCAATTGTCTGTTCAAGTCTCAATCGGATGCTTGCAATTGTATCCGCCCGCATTTTGTGTAGGCCATCAATGAATTCCGTTTTGGTAAAACGGCACATCTGTGAGGCATCCAGGCACCAGGCAAGCACAAGTATTGCAAATTCATCAGGCTGATAGTTAAGATCATTGCACAAACGCTCAATGCCATCAGTGAGTATCATATCTTCATCATCTGGATCTTTGTATACATCGAATAGTTTATTTAGCGTTTGATGTGATACCTCCATTGATTCCTTAACCGCTGCAATACAAATTGAATAAATATTTTTTTAATCAGAGAATGCAAATTAGAAATAGGCATGCGATCAGGTGACTTGTTTTGTTTACGTATTGTGTGAGATTTAAAGCAAGGTCAACAGTCTATAACTTTATACGGTGCAAGCTCGATAAATCGGACAATGTTATTATTATCTATTTTTTATTACAAAAATAAAGAAGGCGACAATTTTTTTTACGATGTCTATATGTATGTGTATCTAATGTATTAAAAATACATTCTATTATTTATTCTCTGTTTTAAATATCAATTAAGTTTAAAAACAAATATCTTGTAAAAGTTTTGTTAAAAATTAAAAGTAAATTCGATTCGGTACAAGTTCTCGTTAGGCTGGACATTTTAATACATTCTATATACCCTTTAGCTTTATTAAATAAGGAAAGGATTCTTCGTCAGCTAGCTGCGTTATAAAGCAATCAATATCAAATAAAAAAATAATTACACTTTGGTAGCTATCTGGTTTTGTCTGGATTATCAAGGTTGTATTGTAGTATTTATGCTTACCAGTTGTTATAATTTCGCTCATGGTGGGCGCACTTCCATTAAGCAAGCCTAAGGACTTAAAACTATTACGCTTAGTATCACAATTGTTTGCTGGCTTGAGTGGAGTTCGATTAGAGAGCAATTCATCGGTTTCTGCACAAAAAAGAGAAAATTTAAACTTATTATTGGAAAATTCAAGGATGGTAGAGAATGACTTACCGCGTGGCCTGTCGTTGTAAAGGGCGCAACGTTCATTTGAATTGGGCCCAACAATTTCGTAGCAGTTGCCAATGCTGGTGGCCGCTTGACAGCTGTTGGCGTTTGTGTGCAGTGCGTTTGGTGATGAGGAGCTTGTTGGCAACGTTGGTGCGGCAGACGACGACTGGAAGCATTTCAGGCAATTGCCCATAGTGCGTTGCACGCTCCACCAGCGGACCCTTGGGTTCAAATATTTTCCTGCCTGACTTTTCGATGAGTTTGTATGCGAATGTGTGTGTGTGTGTGTGTGTGAGTGTTTATAGTTTACAGTTGACACTTGTTTCAGTAAGAGGTATCGCAATCGGTATCGATATCGTTATTGATATTGGTAATTGTAGTAATGACTGAGAGACTACTATGGTCAATGAAAAAACAAGGCTCTATTTGTATGATATTTGATATTGATAATAATTACAAAGCTAGCGTTAGCTCGCTTTGACTTTGACTGCTTGACATTGGCACTGAAATTCCCATGGAACGTTACCGAGCTGATGATGCATCGAACATATGGTAAAGACTTCTTTGTTGCTGTCGCTACTGCTGCTGCTACTGTTGTTGTTACTGGTACTGCTATTGCTGTTGTTATTTTGATACCACCTCCTACGCAAACTCATGTGTATGTAGTTGTGTACGTTGTGTATACATACATATACAATTGTAGTAGTCACCAACAACCACCACAAATGTGCGTGAATTCGACAATTCGCTAGTTTTCACATTTTTCTGTTCTTTTGCACTGCACTGCGATTGTTATTCAGCATATTTATATTTGTTTTATTTTATTTGTTTTTGTCGTTTAATGTATGTTCACGAGGCTGCGTTTTTCTGCAGAGTATCTGGCCCTAAAATAAATATCGCAACGATAATATCGATAAGTTTTAGCCAAACCAGGGCTGTCACATGTACTATCAATAAATAGCACTGCATGCGGGGCTGCAAAAATGTTGCAGGGCTTTTCTTAAATTAAAGATATACATATTTAACTATTCATTTCAGCAATATTAACTAATGGTTATTAGCAATAAATTAATAACAAATCAGATTTACAGACTGCCTGGTTGACAATTTTATAGTATATGTTGACAACTCTATTTCCAATTGCGCGCTCTCTTGCTCGCTCGCTCCCGGTTTTAAGCCAACTTCAATTTCAGTTACCAACAAGCAGTCGACGCAGCAGAAAGTGTTTACACTCGTTAACTCAACTGATCGCAAGAAAAACTTCAACTCTCGTTTCAGCTATTTGTGTTGGTGCAAAGAAAAGTGTCAAGTTGTTGGAAACTTTTCGTGTGTGAACTTTGCCAAAAAAAAAACAATAACAATAACAAAAAAGACATTTTCATATGAAGTAAATGGTTGAGTGACTCGAAACGAAACTCATCGGTGGTTTTTGGGCAATTCAGAAAACAACAAATAAGGTTGACTGAACTTGTTGCTAGGTACATACAACTAAACATATGTTTGTAAGTAATACCTGGGCTCAAGCTTATATGACCGTTAATATGTGTGTAAGTACAGTGGCTTATAACACAATTGACCCACTACTCCTATTTAGTAAGAAATGATAAATGAATAAGCTTTAAAACAAATTTAACCGCAGATTAACGGAATATCAATTTATAACACAAATTTATTTTTTATACTTTCAATTTAAATTAAGCACTAAATAACAAAATATGATCAAAAATATAGTGGGTCAATCATGCTTTGAGCCACTGTATTGTGCATTGTCCAATACATATTCGTGTGTTTGGATGTGTGAGCATAAACTCCAACCGGAACGTAGTCCAAGCTTTTCCTTTTCACTTTACTCCAAGTGTCATGTACAAATGGATTTGTATTAACTTATAGCGTGTGAAAATTGAACCTTCAGTTTCGCTGGAGTTCGGGGTCGATTTCTTTTAACATGTGTAAAAATAATTATAATTTCATACAAGAATCGGTAATAGTTAACTATACATTGATTTAGCCATTTCAGACATTGGCACGGACATTTGAATGATGTTATCAAAGTCAGATATTAGCTTACTGATCTCATTTGAGTTATTCTTGGAGTTATCGCAAAATTCATTCATTTCTGTAACTCTATCACATTCAGTTATCAAATCTTCCATGTTGTATGTTGGCTTTAATGATTTTACTTTTAAAAAGTATTTTAACCAACCTGAGCGCAATGACGTTTTCTTTTTCTTAAGCGACAATTTCTTCACTCTCTCCTCTTTCTTTTCCCACATACATAGATCAGTGGGTTTGTAGGATACATAAAATGGATTCCCTTCAATGCTTCTGTAATTCTCTTGGGATTCCCCTTTCCCTTTCCAAAGTCCTATATCAGTAGCTTCGTAGCATTCATAAAATGGATTCTTTTCGATGCTTTTACAGATTCCTCGACATTCCATGAATTTTGGCTTTGTTGGTATCAATCGCTCAAGCATTGAGGCCAGTTCCTGATCAATGTCCATCGTTTTGTCTTTGATTCTTGCGATGAGAATGATATAAAAAATATATGTGTCCTGGAATAAATTATATAGACTAGTTGACAATTTGATTGAAACGGGTTACTTTAATTGCCTTACAAATTTATTATGAAGATGTCGTCTTCTGGTCAAATTTTAATTTATATTTACTTAAATTTTCAGGTACTTCCGCACTGCTCATAATAATTTATAGTCTATGGAAATAACTAGCAGATAAGAAGGTTGAAAATATGTCTTCAGATCGATTTCACAAGTGAGTTTCGAACATGCAATTAATAATGCTTCTTTCGCTCTCTATCTTATCTAACTGTTCTGTCATGCACAAGTTTCATTAATTGTTTATGTCTTGTCACCCGTTAGAGCTGCCAAAGATGGACTTCTCGATGTGCTTAAAGAGGCAACGCGCAAGGATGCAAATGCCAAGGATGATGATTCAATGACTCCAGTGATGTGGGCGGCGTTCGAGGGACGATTGGACGCACTACGTTTGCTATGTGGCAGAGGGTTAGTCAGTCTTAACTGTTCAAGGGTTATAGTTTAAAATAATATACCCATTTCACACACGGATAAAGACTAAGCATATATTGCAGCTGTCATAGTAACTATCCACTGGAAATCAACTTTTAAGTATGAAAAACTGTTTGGGTTTCTATACATCCATTAGTATGAATAACTTTTCTGCTGCTTGTTATATCTCAACCAAATTCACAGATTAGGTATTTAGTATTGCCCAAGACATCCTGAACAAATTTGATATAGATTTGTCTACTTTAACATATAGCTTTCATAGAAACAATCAGTCGAAAATTGAGCATAGGGCTCTGCAAGGATATCAATTCTTCGGCATGTCGATAATAACATTTTATTCATGTTTCATTTCTAAATATGTACCTTTTTTGGCTTTATAGTGGGGATCCCGACAAATGCGATCAATTTGGTAACACAGCACTTCACCTGGCCGCTGCAAAGGGACATTTACATTGCGTCGATTTCCTTATTAAATTCGGTGTCAATATTTACGCTCTGGACATTGATAGACATAATGCCAAGGATCTGGCGGCCATAAACAATCGAGATGAGATTTTACGTTATCTGGATGCAGCCGCGGCGAACTTTGAATCAAATGAAAAGTAAGAAAAGTCACCGCATTGAAAACCATCAGAGTTTAAATCAGTGTGGTAAAATGCACAAAACGATATGCGATAACGATTGGCGATAAGTCTAATCGGTCAAAGTTGTGGGCTGCCAAAATGGCAGCTGAGATTTGAAATTTGTGCGGGAAACATTTAACCAATTTATTTAATTTGCAGAAAGAAGTCAAAGGCTCTCAAGGAGTTGGCCGAAAAGGAATGCGAAAAGCGCGTCAAGGAATACATGAAACGGCAGCAACAGCAGCGTCAGGGACCCGGGGATTATTGTGACCCGAAGCCGAGCAGTGGACAAACCTTGGGCTCGAGCAAATCCAGCAACATGCTGTCCACATTGAAGCAAAAGATTTGGTCCAGCCAGGGTAATCTAAACAAGACTCCGCGGGAAACTACACCAACTTCAATTCCACCACCTCCATCACGTGGTGGAGCCAAGTTCAGTGATTTGGTGGGCAGCGGGAGTAGCAGCAGCGGTGGTTCTACAATTGCCAGTCGCATTGGTACCGTCCAAAAGAAGCCCTCAATGCATCAGCAAGTAAAGAGTCAACACTCCAGTGCCTGTCCACATGCGTGTGCAACCGATGGAGGCTTCAAAGTGCGGGAACTAGAACCCGATGGCAAAAGGACAATAACATCGCTGACAGGTCTACAAAGGGACTCGGAAGTGCTCTATGTGGGCACTTTCAGTTCGACGGAGGAGAGCATTGGCAAACGTGGAAAGATTGCTGATGTTTTTGAGGTGGACGATGGCCCAGAGAGGAATTCTAGCAGATTAGGCTACAGTACGGCACTTTCACGCTCCTTTTCCCAGCCGGATATACTCGGGGATGCACAGTTGACGCAGGAACTGAACGAGGAACTGGTGCTACAACGACCAATTGGCCTCTTCGATAGACCCACCATGTTGGGCAGCATTGCCTTTAGACGCTCGGTGACGGCGGCTCTGAGTCAACTGCAACTCCAGACGGATTGTGTCGACAGCATGTCCAGTTCGACCATGAGAAATGCTGCTGGCAGCAACAACAATAAGTCACGTTCGGGTGGCAACAAGGCTCGATTATATCTGAATCTTTCCGATGACTCGGACTCTGATGGCGATGGCGATGATGTTTACAGCGAGGAGGACGAGGATCAGGAGGCATCAGCAAGCGCCTTGCAACGTTTCCTCACTGTCTGGGCATTGGATGAGTATCTGCCAGTGTAAGTATTTCAAATATGTTCATTTTTGAAAGCTACTCCAAGTCTCAACATATCCATTTAGTTTTCAAAAACAGGAAATCGATCTGGAAACTCTTATGTTGCTAACAGAAGCGGATCTGAAGTCCTTAGGACTGCCTTTGGGACCTTTTCGCAAGCTAACCTTTGCAATACAGGAGCGTCGTAATGCTCTGGCCAATCCCGGACCTATGATCGATAGTCGACTGTAGTTAAAGTTTAGAGTTTTTAATGTACAACAAAATTAATACTACTTGCTAATTACAAAGTTAAGAAGATAACAATTGGAGTTTTCTATCCAGCGACTTGCTGCATCATATAGAGATTGGCATAGATGCCATTCAGAGCCATGAGATGATCATGTGTGCCCTGCTCCACAACGATGCCTTTCTTGAGGACACAAATTAAATCCGCATCCCTCACGGTGCTCAATCGATGAGCAATCGTTACACAAGTGCGTCCAGCACGTGCCTCATCCAGAGCC
This sequence comes from Drosophila putrida, assembly GCA_037043535.1. Lineage (NCBI taxonomy): Eukaryota > Metazoa > Arthropoda > Insecta > Diptera > Drosophilidae > Drosophila > Drosophila putrida. Next base: position 360,691 of record JBAMBI010000148.1, read on the forward strand.
TGTTGCACGACCTTCTCACTTTCCAGATCCAAAGCGGATGTCGCCTCGTCAAGTATCAGAATCTTGGGATTCCTCACCAGCGCCCGGGCAATGGCAATGCGCTGTTTCTGACCACCCGATAACTGAGATGTCTTGCCCAGACGCGTCTCATAGCCCTGAGGCAGGGAGCTGACAAAGTTATGAATGTTGGCCTTCTTGGCCGCCTCGATAATCTCCTGCATGGGCACATCATCCCGGAAGTTATTGCCATAGGCAATATTCTCGGCAATTGTGCGATCAAAGAGAACCGGTTCCTGGGAAACCAGTCCCAACTTGGAACGTATTGTATCCAGTGGGAAATCCGTGCTGGGAACTCCACTCAAGTTAACGGAACCAGAGACTGGATCATAGTATCGCAGCAAGAGTTGAATGCAAGTGGATTTGCCAGAGCCAGAGGGACCCACGAGAGCCACCGTGGTGTTCTTCTTGATGGTGAGATTCAGACCGTGCAATATGGGCGTATCCTTGCGCGTTGGATATTCAAAGCAAACATTCTCATAGACAATGTCTCCTTCGGATTTCTGCAAAAGATTAAGGGATTAAGTAAGCCTGAATGATAGATTGATCTTAATGAGAACTCACATCTGCTGTGTTATAGGGATTAAGTGGTGGATTCGACTGTGTGGGCAGCTGTTCAAAGAGCTTAAGGAGGCGTCCCGCAGAGATGATGGCATCGTTGACATTCGGAGCATAGGCCAAGGCCTGACCCAACATCCAGGAGCCGAAAATGAGCGCCTCGGCAACTTTGATGACATCCTCGTAGGGCAAACCCTCATTAGCAATCAGCATACCACCATAATAGAGGGACACACCATAGGCCAGAAAGGGTGCGGTCTGTCCCAGGGCAAAAACCAATCCACGGAAGCGAACCTTCCGACGACAGGCGAGATCCACCTGATCGATCTGGAGCGTGTAACGTTCTATGACCTGTTTCTCCAATCCCAATCCATTGACAGTGCGTATATTGGCAATGGCTTCAACTGCCACCTGGGAAGCATCCTCAATCGCTCTCTTTGCCCACTGGACACTCTTGGCAATGAAACGACCCTCTAGATACACAGAGAGACACAAAAAGGGCAATGTGATGATGGTCAACAGGGTTTGTTGCCACGAGAACACAAAGCCAATCAACATGCCGACGGCCAAGGTGACCACAGCTTGAAGCATAATTCCCACTCGAGCTCCAGTTGCCTAAGAAAGAGAAGGGATTAGTTGAATGGAAAATATTTAAGGAAGATTCTTAACTTACCCCCTGCACATTGGAGCAATCGCCGGCAAGGCGAGCACACAATGCACCCACCGAGTTCTTGTCATCATCGAAGAAGGCAATCTCCTGGGACATGATCGTCTTGAATGCCGTCTTCCTCAAACGTGTTGTCATCTTGACACCCGCCGTTGTGAACATGTAACTTTGCAGCATGGTGCCCACTCCAGCCATCAGTCCAATACCAATAAAGATGTACGAGATATTGTTGCCCTCATGACGCACTACATCCGGATCGCCATTCGATAATATGCCAAAGAAGTCTCCGAAGAACAGACCCCACAAGGGAAAGGTAACGCCATGCATAGCGGCTGCAATGCATCCCCAGACAATGTAACGCCATTCCGGAGCATTCAGTTTCATTAACTGCACGAAACTGATCTTGGGCTCTTCCACCTTCTTCTTCTTGCGACGCTGCGAGCGACCTGAGGAAGATAGGAAAATATATGATACAATTTTAATATAACTACATGTAAAGAAGACCTAAATCTAGAGCACACGACTGTGTTTGTTCTGTAAATTAAATAAGATTGTCAGGCTCTACAAGGACTTTTCCAGAGTTCAGACCACCATAACTCTAAGAAAACTGAACCAATTTCCCTTTCCGATTTTCCTTCAAAACAGTTTTGTTGTAATTTTAGGCAATATTTTGTTGATGCTAATATATGTGCATACTTTAAAGGGTCTGCTACTTTTAAACAGGGTATATTAATGTGAATAAACTTGAAAAACACATTTGGATATTCCCAATATTTTTTGTTGGAAAATTGTATCTTTTTTTCAAGGTTTTCAACAAGATTTCTTCTCTAAATTAAATTTAATTCAATTGAATTCAATTCAATGTTTATATACCTAACAAGGTGTGCTACTTTTATACAGGGTTTACTAATGTAAATAAATTACAAAAACATCTGGATATTCTCAATTTCTTTTGTCGGAAAATTGTATCATTTTTTTTCAAGTTCAACTCACTGAAAAGTTTGATTAAGAATGTAAGGTATTAGTTGACTTACGTTTGCCCCGCGAACTAACGCTGAAGACGTCGTCCTTGCTGATGTTAACCGCACCATTGTCCACCCCTCCTTCATCTTCCTCGTCATCCGTCTCATCCTCCTCGTCGTCTTGTGAGTTCATGAAATCTTGCTCCCTGCGCTTCGATAGTGCCAATTTTCCTGCCGCGTCCTTGTCCTCGTCTGCACCCTCAGTGGCCTCTTTGCGTTTGGTAATGTTCACCAGTTCACAGTATAAACCACCCTTGTCCATCAACTCATCATGGGTGCCCTGTTCAGCCACCACGCCGTCCTTGACAAATACAATTTTATCGGCATTCGTCACAGTCGATAGACGATGGGCCACAACAAGGGTGGTTGGTCCTTGGCTTGCCAACTCCAAAGCATCCTGAACACGCTTCTCGGAGGTGGGGTCCAATGCGGATGTCGCCTCGTCCAGCAGCAGGATCTTCGGATTACGAACGAGCGCCCGGGCAATGGCAATACGTTGTTTCTGTCCCCCGGACATCTGAGCACCACGTTCACCCACCTTGGTGTCGTATCCCTTGGGCAACTTGCTGATGAACTCATGGCAATTGGCATTCCTTGCCGCTCGCTCGATATCCTGTTGTGTGGCCTTGGGATTGCCATAGCGTATGTTCTCTCCAATTGTGGTGGCAAACAGCACCGGCTCCTGACCCACAACTCCGATCTGGGAGCGCAGCCAGGCCACGTTGAGGGTCCTTAGATCACGACCGTCCAGCTTGACGTTGCCCTGTTCGGGATCATAAAAACGTTGCATCAGCTGGATGACGGTGCTCTTGCCACATCCGGAGGCACCAACGAAAGCCACAGTTTGTCCCGGCTCCACATCCACAGTCAGACCCTTTAATATCTCAACGTCCGGTCGTGAGGGATAACGGAAGTGAATGTCCTCAAAGCGAAGTCTTCCTGTAATACTCTCCGGTTTGTTGCCCATCTCCGACATGGGATCAATTTCCGACTCGCGGTCAATAATCCTAAAGAGATTACGTGCTGCGCCCAGAGCTACACCAAAGGAGTCCACATGGGGCGATGAGAAGCCGAGATTCTGAGCACCCATAATAATGGCAAAGAGGACAATGACAAGGACAGCTGGGGTATATTGACGTTCCTCCTGGCCACGATCATCGAGAATTAAACTGACTCCATACCAAATGGCAATGGCCATGCAACAGTAGATGATTAACCACATCACGCCAGCTCCAATTCCCGAGTACAGACCCTTCTTGCGACCCGTGACCTCGGCAGGAACAAGTAACTTGGCAAAGCGTTCGTTCTCCTTGTTCTCTCCGCTGAAAGCCAGCACGGTTCTAATGCCACTGAAGACTTCCTCGGCAACACCGCCGGCATCCGAGTAGGCTTTGAGTTCCTTTTCGGCCAAGGAGCTTTGGATCTTGGCCACCATGGCTGTGGATATCATAATGAAGGGACTGCAGGTCAGCACAACCAGGGTTAGTTTCCAGCCATAGATAAAGGATGCCACAATGCCCATGACAAAGGTCATGATCAGGAAGGTCACAATGGCCACCTACGAAAGGATTCAAGTTATTTTTAATTACTATTATTAAAGATATTTCTGACTGGAATACAAACCTTCTCGCCAATGCCTTCCTTAACCTTATCCAGATCCCTGTAGAAGATAAAAGTTATTTGATTAGTTTTTTTTAGCTTTATATCTTACAGGATTTCCCTTTTACTTACTCTGTCATCTTGCTGGCGAAATTGGTACCGGATGAGGTGTCATACCAGGACATATCCTGACGCAATATTGCCTCCAGGAAGAGCTTACGTATACGATTGATTTGATTTAGAGCCACACGATTCGATACATCAATGGCAATCAGGATGAGAGTAAACATAATCACTGATCCAACCAGACTGCCAATGCCAAAGGCAACGGAATCATCTCTGATGGCCTGATTATTCTCTTCTCTGCTGGCATTGGTACTGCAAGGAAAACATGGGATCTCTATTAGTAACTCGATCTACCTTTGATATCATAGGACCTTATTAAAATTTCAGCTAATCTGTATCTCTTTTTAAGCATAAAGAATGAGGACCAATAGAATTATAGTAATTTATTTCTTTAAATGAAGATTTTTTTTTAAAATTAAATTGCTTTCATTTAAAAGGGTGAGATTTTTTAATGAATTTAATGACTTTTCCGACTTTTCTTAAATTTGGTAGTTTTCAAATAATTCTTTATAGAATCTAAAATTAATTTAGTTAGTTACTTTTGTATGGAATAATTGTTCGTTGAATACTTTCTTTGTTATCTGATCAGCTTTTCTTCTTCTTAACAACATTAAAGTTAACCTGTAGTTGTTGTTTTTATATGCCTCATTTAAATATGTATTAACGAATGCATTCAATATTACTTTATCAAGAAAGTCTAAAGAATTTCGATGTTTATTCTTATTGATATGTATAGCAAAATTAATAATATTTAAAATTTCTCTTTAGCTTTTTATCTTTAATTAACACTTTAAAAAGGTAAATTTTATATGGTTAAGATTAGTGGCTCGTATAAGTTGAGGATTTCAATATAATTTGGTAGATTGAAGAACGCATATTAAACCTAATGTTAAAGCTAATTTTCAGTAATAATTATCACATTCAGTCCGTGTTTAAGAAGTGTTAAATTAATGAACACACTATTTGTCTTTTGCTTCTCTTTTAATTTCTACTTTTATCTACTGTTTTTAAAACTATTTGTTGCAAATTCGGGTAACTTTTGTGTAGTTATATAAGTAGTACTTACAGTCTTTGTCCGCCACCAAAAAGGGCGAGGAAAAAAGCCGGGGATGAAGTTCCTTCTCCCACAGTTCGGTCGATGAGTAAGGATGTGTATTCTCCATAGATTAAAATGAAATACGGTATAAATACGGAGGCCAATGTGGCAACAACTATGCTAAGTCCGAGTAGAAAACGCTCCCCACATGTGGAATACCGAAACTGTCAAAGAAAATTCAATTTTGGCTAAGATTTATCACTTGGATAGATGTTTTCTCGGACTTACCAGATCAAAGTAGGTGTAATTTCGTTCGGGTTTCGTGGTGACCTCTCCTGAGGCCTTTTGTACCTGAAAGTCTCCCAAACCAGGTAACTTGGTGTTGGTATTGGATTTTTTGGACTCCGTTCGGGAATCTTGTTGTTGTTTTGACATTGTGAGATCGACTGTGGCACTAGAGTTCAAAGAGAATGACTTTAATACACTTGATATTTCAAATTCACATTCAAATTGTCGATGCGCTTAATTGGAATGCGGTTTTCTATTTCAATTTAGAACAGAACGCAAAATAATTAACTATTTTTTTGTTGTTGTTACTGTTGTTACTGTTGTTACTGCAATTTATATAAGAAAGGAATAAAAAAAAGCGAAAACAAATAATTTCCCAAGACAATTTGAAACACTTGCAGTTGCAGTTGATAAATTGAGCTGACAATGATGATTGCACACTTGAGGCAATTGAAAAACTGGAAAAGCATCCATAAATTAATAAATTAAACAGCATTCGAAAGTGAAATATCTTTCTGACAACGACCGATTGATTTATTCGATCTATTCGATCGACATGCGACAAAGATTGCAATTGTTGTAATCTTAATCTTCAATTGCAACAATTACCAATTTATGTAAATTTGTTGCTTTAATAATTTTGAATAATCGAATCACAATTTATTAAATGCCGTCTAAAACACACACACAAAAAACCGATCGATAATTATTCGTATTGCTATTGATAAGACTGAAATTTGTAGCTGTATTTTTCCCTAGGTCGTTATCTTTAACTAGAGCAATTACCAATTATGTAGATTTATTAATATACGATTTTAATAATACAGTCTCAAATTTATTCCTTCCGTAACAGAGAACAATTTGTTGATTTTAAGCTGTATATTTCCTTAAACTTGTTAACTTTTTAAGCCAATTACCAATTGACATAAGTTTTTTTTTATGATAATATTTTAATAATAGAATCACAAATAATTTATTGCTTCCGAAATTCGATTGTTCGTAATGTTAGATTGATAAGACCGAAATCTTTAGCTGTATTTTTCCCTAGATCGTTATCTTTAACTAGAGCAATTACCAATTAAGTAGATTTATTAATGTAGTCACAAATCTATTCCTTCCGAAACAGAGAAAGATTTGTTAACTCTATTTTTCTTAAACTGTTAACTTGTTAACCACAACAAAGACAATTACCAATTGATAGAGGTTTATAATTATGATAATATTTCAATAATAGAATCACAAATAATTTATTCCTTTGAAACACACAGAGACCAGACCGATCGATTCGATTGTTCGTAATGCTATATTGATAAGACCGAAATCTTTAGGTGTATTTTTCCTTAGATTCGTTGATTAATATGTTAACGTGACGTTATGGTTTTGGGTCGCGGTACTTGAGCGATTTCACGGTCTTTTCAGCAAAAGTTTGCATCTCGACAGCTCGCGTTTGGAATTGGAACTGATGAAGCCAGAGAATTCTGTCAACTACAATACCTCGGTTCCAGTCTCTGGCTGTGGCTGTGGCTCTGCCTCTGTCTCGGACTCGGGCTCGGACTTGTCTCTTCGTCATACGAAGTACATTGACGCTGGAATATGATATAAGAACTCAACGCTCAACGGATGGTATAATAATAAACGGGCGATCGTATAAATTTTAATCGGCAAAAAGGCGGCAATTAAATTATTCGTCGGCAATCGCTATTCGACTCGGTTTCTGGCCAAAAACAAAACACAAAAAACAAAAAACAACACAAAAGTTTACCATCTGTGGGTAAACAAATCAGCTAACTGATAGTTAGTTTATCAGTGACGGGTTCTACCCTCAGACCAGCCCACCTCGATTCTCGGTTCTCGGCTCGTCAAACAGGTAGCATGACTACACAGATTTCTCGGATCTCGATTCAAGCTTTCACTGGCAAATGCGAAAAATATTTCCCCCACTCAAACTCAGATTCAGTTGCATTACTAATACAGATCACGCACGTGCGAAGGTAGATGCAACAACCAAAAGGGGAATTACCAACTTTCGTGGTACATACCCTGAGTCCGACTCAGATTCAGATTCAGAGTCAGCGTCACAAATTCTTTGAAACTTCAAACTGGTTCTCCAAACATTGTGAAATTCTTTTCAATCTCAAGAGTTCCCATATTAACTTGGCGACAGAAAAATAAAGGCAGTTGGTTTGTAATCTATATGGTTACTACCATACTATGCTATCTACATATATGTGTAGCTATATTTATAAGATCTTTATAGTCTCTAGTTAAAGAACCAGACAAATTGAAACAATTCATTTAGATTTCCGAATGAAATGAACGATTAGCCAAATGATAACTTCAATTCAAATGCGCAATGCAATTTGTAGTAACGATATTTGTACTGTTGAAGTGCACTACGTTTACACTGCACAACGTGGTTTGTTATCTTGTAGTTATAAAAAACAATTACACAGCAACTATTGGGCTCTGAGAATGTGATTAGTTTGTATACGAAAAGTTTTGTTATTTAAGGTTTATTTTTAACTACACTGTACAGTAAATTTTGGGTAAGGGCAATAATATTTTAAATATTTTAATAATAGAATAGAAGAGAATAGAATAGAATAGAATAGAATAGAATAGAATAGAATAGAATAGAATAACAGAGAATGATTTGTTTTAAGGCTGGAAATTACACTATCGAGCAAGTTGATGTAAGTTCATTAAATACAAACAATTTTTGATTTTACACTGCTCAACAAGTTTTAAAAAGGTCAGAAATTTCTAGGCAAATATTGGGATATATGGGAAATATATCACACTACACATCAGGGTTTTGGTATAAGTAAACCAAGACATAATTTTGATTACACTGCACACTAAGTTTTGAGTATTTTGTTTGGATACGTGGAAAATATTTTGTTGAATTACACTACACATCAGGGTTTTGGTATAAGCCAAGGTTATGTCGTAGGTATAATTTTAATTACACTGCACACTTAGTTTTAGATATATAGTTCACTTGTAATTATATAGCTTCCCAAAGTATGATTGAATTAATTAACACTCCATATACGTAATAAAAATCTGTTGAATTTAAATATTTAAGTTCAATTAATTAATAAAAATCAAAGTATTTAATAAGTAAATAAAATGTTTCACAAATCCGAACACATTTCAATAAAAATTTCTTTAAAAAACAAAGCAAATTGTTTTCCTGGAATGAAAGTGATTTTCGCATTTTCAACATAATTATTTAAGTGTTTTTACAGATTTGAAAAACGTGCCAAACAAATGAACTATCTTGAGACTATAAATGATAATTTGTAGTAGTTTGGATCTATGAATTTCACAACTTCATATCAGATTGTCCAATTTAATAGCGCAATCTTCTTGGGCTGTGTTAGAGAACATTCGGCACTTATCTATTGTAAGTGCCTAGTACCTTTATTGGGGGGGAATAGTATAATTTATATACGCTATAAACAAACCCATCAAGGTTATGCTGGCAAAATAACGTTTATTCGTGTAAATATTGACAAAATGGCCTCAACCCTCATGTGGATAATACCGAATAACGCTTAGACTGGAACTGAGACTGATAGTGTCTGTCTGTCTGTCGGTCTGTCAATTTTTACCTGCTTGCTCTTTCTAATAGAATATTAATGAAATTCTTTTCTCGTAGATAGTACGATTTATAAAACTAGTCACCGACCGGCAAGACAATCATTATTGAACTGAACACCATTACGAGAAGCACCAATATTTATAGTGTTAGACTGTGGATCTACCTGAGAGCCACTTCAGTGTTACATCAGCAGAGACAAGTTGAATTATTCCGACCTGCAATACGATTATACTACACATTTTTCAGTAAATTGACTTGGTCAGGTCAAAACACAGTCAACACTCGATACGATATCTGTAAGTACATTCATTTCCCTAATATCCAAGTTCCTAATTGATCGATTTATTCATTGGATGTATTCTAAATGGACGAATCTCTAACTAGATTTAGACTCTTTATATCTATCATTATCTTTTTAAATTACATTATCTTAAGAAATAGAAGTACAAATTTCATATTCAATCAGGATCGGTGCTTAATATTATCAACTACCAATTGATTCATGTATTCATTGTTTATATTCTAAATGGAAGAATCTTTAATTAGATATTAAACTATTGTCTAGGACACTATTATTTTTATCATTATCCTTTCAATTTACAGAAAAATAAATAGAAATTTTATATTTAATCAGAATCGGTCCGGAATATCATCAACTATCTTTCAACTATATTGATTGTATTTATTTATCATTATCGTTATCATTATCCTTTCAACTTACAGAAATATTTATACAGAAATTTTCTATTAAATCAGAATCCGTCCTGAATATTATCAACTACCAATTGATCGGTGTATTTATCGGATTTATTTTAAATGGACGAATCTTTAACTAGATTTTGACCTGTTCATATAATATTTATCATTATCCTTTCAACTTACAGAAAAGATGTAAAAGTTTCATATTAAATCAGAACCGAAACTTTCAATATCATACAGAGTTTTAATTACTCCACAATAATCAAAGAAATTTGCTAGAAGACTGGTTTTCTGCCAAGAGTTATGTCTAGACATTGATGTATTATAATAAGCAGAGCGGAACTAAATGTGACTTGTAGACTTTTAATGTTATGTACTTATAAAATTAAATGGCAAGGCAAAAATGGTGTGAGTTTGATCCGATTGTCAAAGAATAAAAAAAATATCTTAGGCAAGCACGTGTTGGATTTCATCACTATTAATAGATCTGTTAACACTTGTATAATCTAATGCTCAGTCAGTAAACTGTCTACTAATAAAGAAGATTAGTTCTGATGGAATGAAATAAGCGAATTAAATTTCTAAAGATGAGGTGTGTTCTGTTTACTTATCATCAGATTTGAAAACGTATTTCCAGACACATTACACATTTCCCTTAAGCTCGATAAAATTGATCATCAAACCTGTTCTAACTTTAACAATCTCTGCGAATCTTGTAAACTTGGGCTTAAGAAGAAGTACTTAATTTAATTTTGGGGATTTTTATTTATAATTAAAGGTAAAGTGGTATAAATTCTCTTGCAGCTAATGGTATAAAGTCAGATGATTCGTAAACCACTCCAATTAGAGTTACTAGAGAGAGAGAGAGAGCAACTAAGGCTTGATTAAGATCCTTTCTTCTATGAAGTAAATAACTCATCACTAAGTAAACATCATAGAGAATCAGAAAAGAAGGTTTATAAATCTGGTAATCTCATACATCTGACTAAACATATTCAGCTTCACTTATGTATAATCCAATATCGATTACCAACAATAAGAAGCTGACTGTTTGTCAGTCAAAAGGGGGTCAGTAAACCTGTTTGTCTCGAGGTTAAGTTCAACGCTTTTAGCTTTAAGAACTCCAAATAGGAAGTTAGAATTGTGTGATATATTTTATGATATATACCATATAAAAGATTGGAGGCATTAACTTGGGTTTACGCTCGTGACGTGCTTCGGAGCGTAATTTCCATGATTCATTCCAAGAACTTCCCCCTGCGACTTGTGAATAATGTGAATAAATACGAGTATATTTAATGAATAATAGTGAATGGAGTACATCAAAAACATAGGTACAAAGTGTTATATAGAGGTAGCTGCTCAGTTGGAAACTATTTGGTAAGTGACCTTCTTAGTAGGATAGGTTAATGGCCTGTTGACGATGGAAGATGTCACTGCGCACAAGGACCTCATAGCTGCTGACGTGAATCTCCTGGCCACCAAAAGAAATATGAATGCAACGATGGGATTGCTGAATCTTTCCGGGAGTCAAACTGCCACAATAACGGGCTCGTCCCACATAGAAAGGTTCTCCATTGTAGGATCGTCCTGCCTCGACGGCACCAGGAGCAATGCTGCCATCACATCGTGATACCCAATGATATTTGCCTTGACCAACCAACACCTCATAGTTGGACTCGACTATTTCACGGCCAGCATGTGCAATATAGGCGCAACCTCGACTTGGCACCGCCTTTCCGGGTATACGTAATCCCTCGTAGAAGCCACGACAAACCAGCAGAGGAGCCATGTCGCTATCGTGACCACCATAGACGGCATCGGGTGGTGTGTAACCTGCACTGGCTGGCAACCACAGATCACAGGGAGTTCCATGCGTAGAGGGTCCACTGTACACTGGCTGAGCTGGTCCCGGAGCATATTCCGCAGGCGTGTAGCCGGAACAGCTGGGAGCATAGGGATCCATGGGCGGTTTGTAGGTCTCAGCGGGCACAAAAGCGGCTGAGGCTGCAGCCGAGGGAGGAGCAACCTCAGCTGGTGTATAGGAAGGCGGCAAGTAGGACTTTGGTGGCAGAGGAGGAGCAACACCCACGGGAGCCTGATACGAGGGCATGATCGTGGGTACTGCTACAGCTACAGCTGGTGGTGGATATGGATCTGTACTTGCCACTGGCATTGGCATTGGCATCGCTGTGGGCGTGTATTGTGGTGGTCTGTCGTGCATGGGAAAGGGTTCGGCATCGAAAGCTGGTGGATAGGGATAAGGTTTCAGGGCAACGGCACCAGGTGGTGGTGGTGGCGGTGGTGATAGCGGACACTTATCCTCCTCTAGCAGTGGTGGTGGTGGAGGTGGCAGCTGCCAACCCGGCAGCGCACGTCTTTCCTCCACCAGAATCTCATACGAATCCAAACGACGCTCCGCCCCTCGATAGGCAATAAACAAGGCCCGATGCACCGATGATATCTTTCCAATGATCAAGTGTCCCTCGTAATGGCCACGTCCAATGTACACAGGTTGATCTAAGGATGTCCGTCCACAGAGCACCGCTGTCTCGGGTATGACATGATCATAGCACTTGACCCATGTCAGATTCTCGCCGCACAGCATCTCAAAGATATCCTTGGGCAATGCCTCGCCTCGTTGGGACACGAATCCGATCTGCTTGGAGGGCACCACCTTACAGACGAGCATATCGCCATCATGCTCTGCCCTTCCCACATAGATCATGGCACCGTCCTCATCATTGCCACCCACAATCGCATTTGCTGGTATTGACGCATATGCCGAGGATTGCACCCACTTGAAACCAGCTGAAAAGATACACAAATTAACGATATATCGATATTAGTTTATCGGTTGGTCATCGAATTCTTAAATTATCAAAATCAAAGGGAAAAATAAGTAAAATATATAATCTACACCCAACCTCTTTATCTTATCTACATATTTCTGATTATAGTTTCGGAATATTACGTGTTTACAGTTACTTTTTCTGAATATTGTAATGCGAGTGTTATTCACACTATGTACATTTCATCATTTAAGTAAATATATAATATATTATCATATATAATATAATATATTATTAATATATAATAATAATTATATCATACATTTTAATACATTTATTATAAAGGATTTATCAACTTGTATTTATAAATCCTGATTCATTTACATATTTATATTGTAATGTGAATATTAATCATCACTTTTATGCTTTTGGAATTATGCACTTATTATTTTGCCGCATTTAAATAAATATTTATAGAAATCAATATACAAATTTACACATTAATATGATAGTATATGAGTATAGTATATAGTATGTATGTATATATATGATTTGTAGTATATATTTGCCTAATTCTTCACTGGGATCCTTGCAGACTTTAGTAAAAGATTGAGGATAAACAATAAATACTTAAGAACTGTATGCTAATATTTTAAGCTTAAGATAAGTATTTGATTGTAAGGTATAATAATAGATTGGATGCTATTTTGTCTCAAGGATCAAGAAAGCATTGAAAGTTATGAATACTTTCGTATCCATTTCCATTTCAAAGATGTTTAAGATTATTATTTACTTAAAGTTTATATAAAATGAAATGGGATACTTGGTATTAATATTAGATTGCTTTCACTGTTTACTCAAAGGAATATGGTAGATGGTTCTTTGCCCATAAAAAGTGTTTGATACATTCTTATTTATACATATATCTAAACTTTAAAAGAACTTTAAGCATAGGTTGTGAAGATTTTAGAACTATCTCATTATAAGAAATAAGTTTTTGTTATGCATTCCAGGAAAAGTTTACTTGTACTAACTTTTTACTTTAATGCACGTATCTACATATAGACTATGGTATTAATTGTATCTTATCAAGTCAAAAGATTATTGTAAATTGAAAGAGAATTAAGTATCATAAATATCACTTTTAAATGAAAAGTTTCAACTACTTGATAGTTGTAAATAATAAAAGGACTTTAAGGATATATTGGATAGAAGTTTAGAGGTATCTCATTGAAATAAAAGAGAATTAAGTATCTATCACTCTTAAGTTAAAAGTTTCAACTATTTGATAGTTGTAAATAATAAAGCGTTACTATTTAAATGTATATAAGTTGCACGTTTATTGGGAATCGTTTGGATCGGTTACGGCGTTAACATTGTATATATATAAGAAATGGATTTGCAAATGGATGTGATAGTTATATAGGAATAGAGTGAAGGTATTTATTGCTTGCAGAGCACTTCATAGGAGTCAACACGAATCTCTCGGCCACCGTAGGGAATGTAGAGGCAACGTTGTCGGGACGAGATCAGACCAGGTGTCAGACTGCCCTGGTAGTGTCCACGGCCATAGTAGATGGGTTCACCATTGCGGGCACGTCCAGTGGTCACGGCATTTGGTGGCATACCATGATGATGAGGTCTGATCCAGACATAGCCATAGCCTGTCAATACTTCGTACGAGGGTTTCTGGAACTCGTAACCGCCGAAACAGACATAGGCACAACCCTTGCTGGGCACAACCTTGGCGGGCAGCATCTCTCCCTCATGCAGAGCCCTTCCAGCATAGATGGGTGTTCGGTCCGAATCGTGGCCGGCAATCACAGCTCCGGGTGGTGTATAGCTGGGAGAAGCTGGCACCCAGACATCCTGTTGCTGATGAATGAGCACCTCGTAGGTGTTAATGCGCACTTCCTGGCCACCAAAGGGTATGTAGAGACAACCATGTGATGGATGCACTTTGCCCACACACAACGAACTGGAGTAGTGACCACGACCCACATAGAGTGGTTCTCCGGTGCGGGTGGTGCCACTGCGTACCGCATTTGGAGGTGCACCACCGCTGCAACTGCTCACCCAGGCAAATCCCTGGCCAACTAACACCTCGTAGTGGGTCTTTGTGTGCTCGGTGCCGCCATAGCAAACATAGGCACAACCTTTGCTTGGAATGACCTTGGCGGGCAGATTCTCGCCCTCATGGAAGGAGCGACCCACATAGATGGGCGAACCGTCCGCATCGTGACCACCAACTACGGCAAATGGAGGCAGTGCGGCATATGGAGTCGAGTGCACCCAAGTGTGTTCTGCAACGAGAGAAGCGGACCAAGGGCGAGGCTCTGATTAGTATTCCGATAAGAACTGGCGATAAGATAGCATTTGATATGAGGGGGGAATCATGAGTTGCGTTTTGGATTTGGATTCAATTCGAATTTGAATTCAAAGTCAGATTCAGATTCGTCTGGGACTCTGGGATCACTTCTTGCACTCGCCTACCAATGCTCACAACTGCTCCTGGCTGCACTGCACCTGGAGAAAACCAAAACCAAATACACAAATCAACACGACTCCCAATTCTGTCGGAGTATTAATGATATGGGGAGCAACTTTCTTCTTATATAATCTAATGTTAGTGTCTTCACTTTCTAAACTTTAAGTATTACTTAAGTATCTCAATTTCATAACTTACCCATGATTCACAGGAAATTAGTCGATATTATCTCTCTCTCTATATACTATATAGTTTATTATCTTTGATATATTTATAGAATTTCCACTTGATTTGTGTTCCTGGTGCCAAGTCAACTGTTCAGTTCGCTGTTGAAATTCTGACTAAACACATAAGCGACGAATGAAAGTGTTTTAAAAATAACGACGAACAATGGATTTTAACTCCAGTTATGTGGTTGGTTCCATAGTGCTTTCGTTCTTATCAGAAAGCTTTTACTGCTTTCATGGACAGTGTATTGATATTGTGACTTATAAACATGTTTATCAATTTACCCAATACAAATGTTTCACTCTGTTGAAAAGCTCCTTTTCCACCTCTTATCAATCATTGATGAATCATCATCAACATGTCGGGGAATTTTCTGTAGAATCCACCTTTATTTTAGCCCTGTGAATTTGCAACAGGTGCGTGTCGAAATCAGTCCATAACTTTGCCCAATTCTTTGAGAAATTTATGGAGGAAATGTCAAATCAATTAGTAAATGTACTTATGCTCATATTATCTATAAGTAAATTCCCCTGTTTCCCTAATCATTATCAATCTATGAAACATTCAACGAATTCTTAGAAAACCCCTTGAAACTAATTCTTAGACTTTAGTTTTTGGGGTTTTAAGTGAAATTTTATGATATTTCTTATAATAATAAATTCTTAATTTAAAACAACACAAATTTATAATAAATTTCAACATAATTATGCGAAAATAAAATTAAATAACCTTAGGAGTATGACGTATACTAAATACACTCTCTTTTGATTTATATATAAAGGTTGGCTCAGTTCAAAATATTTGGTTGTATAAAAATATATTTATATTTAAAGAAAGGAAATTGTTTTAAAGGCAATAAAAATTGGTTTTTTGAGATATTGTATTATATTTTTATAATAATAATAAGATAATAATTCTATATTTATTAAATAAATATATAATATAATAATATATAATAATAGTCCAATAGATTTATCGCCCTAATCAAACAAATATGGCCAAGTTCTTCTAGTCCTGTAATAATTTTAGCTGACAGTTCTTTTAATTCTAATTCTTTTTATTTTAAAATATAGTAATGTCAAGATAGTTCTATGAGACCATAACTATACAAAGTACAATATCAAGAAATTATATTAATTTTGGCTGTATTTATTAAACAGTTACAGCTTAGTTATAAGTATAGTGAAATTACATATGTAAAAAACTTTCTGTAGAAAATTTCGCTGCTTTTATGGATTTGCTTTAGATAAGATAAGATATACCAAGTCTATTTATCCACATGAATACGATCCAAATACTATAGAATTTAAATTATAATTTTAAAAAACCCTACAGATTTCTTACGTAGTAATACTCTCAGTTAGGGTATGATGAGTTTTCAATAACATAAGGAACAGTCAGTAGTTTAACTTAAACAAACAAAACAAATACTTCCCTGAAATATTCACACTTTTAGAACAGGTGTTTGTTTAAACATAGGTTTACCTTTATTGTTGTAGGCAAAGTTATGTGCCCCTTGGACTTGTGAGTCATGAAACCTATTTGAAGGTAGTATTTAGTAGGCGTTGTTCCTTCTTTTTAAATGAAGCTTTACAGCTGTCAACTGAGTCATTTGGTCTGGATAAATCAACAACAACAACTCAGAGAGGCTGAACCCGAACCTGAACCCGAGTTGTATCAGAAACAGAAACAGAAACAGCTGTGGCTTTTATTATAATAAATATAATAATTACAATTATCGTAATACATTGTGGTGCGGGTTTATCGAACAAAGACCTCCATCATTTGAGGAGACGAAGTCTGGAGCATAAAAAGCGTAAAAATTCTCAATATTTCAATGCAAATTGAAAGTACAACAAGTGCCAACAAGTTTTACGTGAATTGAAAATGAACTGGAAAAATTTCGGTGAGTTGCAAATATTTTTTTATCGAGTTCAAAGTTTAGAATAGTCCGGAAAAAGTTTGGTTTTTTGCATGTAAAGGATTTGTATGTTTATTTGGTATATGACATATATTAATGAGGCTATTGATTAAATGTATTTTGGGCCACGACACACAGTCGATAAGGTCTAATCGTTGCAATCGCTCAAAGATAAGCAGTCTTACCAACTTGGTCTAAACAAATAACCTATTGATTTTCTTTCAAAAGCTATGGCTAACTTATATACATTTTATAGTTTGCCGCTCCTTTGTTGTTGTATTTATTAGTAGAACTTAAAGTTGTCTTAGCGCTGAGTTCACACCTCAACTGTTCGAGTGACGGAGTGTCGTTCTCTTTACTGTTACATGTGTTTATTTGGAAACGGCGATACGATATCTTATCTACAATTCATAGCTGGCTAGCGACACACTAGTCAACAATTTTTGCCCGATAACAGAATTGCAGCTTTATAACTCAACGGTTAACGGCCCAGTCAAGTCAGTCATATACGAACCTCGGTCAGTAAAGTGCCACCTACTCGTCAGTTCTTTCCAAAAAACAGAAAAAAAATAAACACAAAATGGGTAAGTTAAAAGCGATTAATTCAAGCAATCCTGAAACTGTGGAATATTTGGAATAAAGACATACAAAGGATTATCATCGGTTGACATATTTTCATTAAAAAAACAAGTGAAATAATCTATCGATCTGAGTTCTTAGGCAATCGTTCTATTTTCAAACCGTAAACTATATGATATGAAAGATAGTACAGTTCAATATTTTCCACTATATCAAAGATGATTTCATTGGGCGACAGTTGAAATCCAAGGGCTTGCCAATCAACTTATGAGCTATCAATACCATTCTTGCAGATAAGACACTAGTTTCTTGTGAAAATGTTAAAAACAAAAAAAAAGAAGTGCCACGATTTGGAACTGTACTTGATAACATAGTCTAACAACCTGTCTCTGCCCTGTTGCCATATCTTCCGTTTCACACACACACACGCATTAACGTTCGTATCGATCGTTTTACTCAGATTTCTCTCTCAAAACTCTGGACTCAATATTTCCATGAGTAAGTCTCCACAGGGACACGTTGCGCTCAAAGTGCAAGACCTGTTGCCATCTCGCTCTTGCATACGCATGCAAAGCTTTAGTTTCTGCACTTAATATTGCCTTGAGTGTAGAGAAAGTATCCAACTGGATGAGCTTTTCATTGTAATCATACAGAACCGAATCTCTTGGCACTCGGATTCTGTTTTAGTTTAGCTCTTAGAGCCCCCCGAACCGAAACATAAACGGAACGTTTCTTTAAATAAGAAAGAAAAGTTCTAGGAATTAACAATACCTAATTTTTTATGTCAAGTTGGATTCAAAAGTAATTTTTGAATTTAATAATATTATAGAAAAATAAGAAAAGATGGGAATTCAGTGTATAATAAACAATCCACTTATGCTAAATTTATGGAAATTACAGATCACACTTGGGTTGCCCGCAATGTCTACGATGCAATGCCTCCATTCGCCATCGCAGCTGGACACGATTCCGACAACGATCCCATCTATGTGGGCCGAGCCTATCACAATGGAGATATGCTGCCCGCCAAGGTGATTCCCAACAAGCAACAGGCTTACGTTGCCTGGGGTGGTGAGGAGATAAACAAGCACGATTTCGAGATCCTAACCGGACATCATTACTGTTGGATTCCCGCCAGCAATGGTGAAGTGCCTCCTCATGCTCTGCGCGTTGGCCAAACCTCCGACGGGGAGCCTCTGTACGTTGGACGCGGCTACTTCTCCGGCAGTCTGACACCTGGCAAGGTGCATCCCTCCCATGGCTGCCTGTACATTCCCTATGGCGGTGCCGAACACAAGTTGGAGGCCTATGAGGTCCTAGTGCAGCCCGAGACTTGGGTCAGCTCCTCAGGCAGTAACATTGTGCCCGGAACCATTCTGGCTGGACAAGATTCCGATGGCGATGCCATCTATGTAGGCCGTGCCTACCACGAGGGAGATTTACTCCCTGCCAAGGTATTTTTAAAGAACCCTCAAGTTTCCATCTATCAGTTGAACTAACAATTGAACTTTCCAGGTCATTCCCAGCAAGGGTTGCGCCTATGTGGCCTGGGGAGGACAGGAGCACGTCAAATACGACTTTGAGCTGCTTGCCGGATACGGATATGGTTGGGTGCCCGACTCCTACGGCAATGTTCCCGGTGGTGCCGTCCTGTGTGGACGCACCAGCGATGGAGAAGGTCTTTATATCGGCCGTGGCCATTACCAGGGTAGCTTCACTCCGGGCAAGATTCATCAGTCGCATCGCTGCCTTTACATTCCCTTTGGCGGACAGGAGGTGCGCCTGGACAACTACGAGGTTCTCGTGAGAAACTAGACTGATTCAATTCAACATCTACAACTCCTTAATTCGGTTCAGTCTACTTCATTCATTTTGTAAAACATTTCTAAATAATCTATTAAATTATTTGTATATCGTATGAATTGCTTTTTGTATCAGAGACAGAAACAGACACAGGTGGGAACTTTCATTATCAAATGGAAAGTACTTTGGCACAGTGACCTTCATAAATTTACGTAACAAAGTATATAGTATATAGTATTATATTCGCAATCATTGTCAATGAAAGTGCAATGTCTTTGTGCTAAGTTCACGTTCCATGAGGTTACGAAGAGACAGCTCTCTATCAGACTGATAAACTTACTCGGAAAAACGATAACACATTCACATTAAAGAACCGCAAACTAGAAAGTCCAGTTAGTCATTCACAAAACCTCGGACAATATAGAACCATTTATTCGTTAGCTAAAAATATAATGGGTGAGTTAAAAATGAACTGGTGAAATTAAATCTAACTCTGAACTATAGTATATTAGTATATATATTGTATATTTATAAAGGATTAACATAAATTGACACATAACATACTTACATACATGAGTAATCTAATCTTAACTTCCGTTAAAATGAGACAATCGTGCCTTTTTAGACCCTGTACTTTAAAAAATACAAATGGGTCTATTACGTTTGTGCTCAAGTGCGTAACAGCCAGAAGGAGGCGTGGCAGACCCCATAAAGTATATATTTTCTTGATCAGCATCAACAGCCGAGTTGATATAGCCATGTGCGTCTGTTTGTCTGTCCCTTTTTTGCGTAACTAGATCTCAGAGACTATAAGAGCTAGAGGCACCAAATTTGGCATGTATGTTCATCTATATCTTGCATTGAACGAGTATGTTTTAGATTTTTGCCACGCCCACCTCCGCCCCCGCAAATTCAAATACAAAATTTCCAAGAGCACCTTTGATGCTAGCGCCTTTTTTAAATGTATAATACAGACTGTGGCCCGAACCTATCATGCAAATTTCATCCAAATCGGATGATAAACGCGGAAGTTATTCAACTAACAATGTTACAGGCATCCGTAGTGGCGCCATCTATGGCAATTTTTTGAAACTGAAACAATTTGTAGTGATCGCTTTGCACTCAAGAGTACAGGGTCTCCTACTGTCGAGCTTGCTCCACCGTAGTTTAATGCATTTTTCATATCGAAATCTTTCAGATAATACAGATAGGACAACTCGATATGATCTATATTTTAAATCAAATGTGACTCAAACTAAACAAAATTTATTATACCCTGATTTTGTTATTTGTACACAATAATGTACTCATGATCTTGTAAAGTTTTATACTTATCCTGATCTCACAAATTGTTTTTTAAAATGTTAACTGACTTTGCAGTTTCTGGTTGATTCCTACAGGTATCGGCTATAACTTATTCAAGTCTAAAGTAACCGAATACCAAAATCAAACAATCAGAACCAAAACTGAAACTAAAAGGGATTTAATTCCCTGTCTGTAATTGATTAAATTTATGGAATTGCAGAGCACACTTGGGTTGGTTGCAATAGGTTCAGCAAATTACCTCCATTTGCAATCGTAGCTGGACACGATACAGATAAAAGTCCCATCTATGTGGGTCGCTCTTATCACAATGGTAATATGCTGCCCGCTAAGGTAATTCCCTTTAAGGATCAGCTCGTGACATTTGTGGCCTTCAATGGCAAAGAGATAAAGAAGCACGATTTCGAGATTCTCACTGGGCATTATTATGATTGGGTATCCGCCAGTCATGGTGAAGTGCCTCCTCTTGCTCTGCGCGTTGGCCAAACCTCCGATGGGGAGGGCTTGTACGTTGGACGCGGTCACTTCTCTGGCAGTCTGACACCTGGCAGGATCCAACCGTCCCATGGTTGCCTCTATATTCCCTATGGCAACATCGAACGCAAGTTGGAGGCCTATGAAGTTCTTGTGCAGCCCGAGACTTGGGTCCGATCCTCAGGCAGTAACATTGTGCCTGGCATGATTATGGCTGGACATGATTACGATGGTGATGCCATCTATGTAGGCCGTGCCAACCACGAGGGTGATTTTCTGCCCGCCAAGGTATGTACATCTAGAGAAGTCTTACAAAGGTATTAATGAGTAATTAAAAAACTCCGATAATTCGAAGTGTTAAGACTGAAATTAAAACTCGAGGCTTAATCAAGAATTTCAAATGAGTTTGGGTTCTTGAAAAGGAATTTGCTAAGATTTGGCTTTGACACCGATTTCATTTTAGTTCATTCCCAGCAAGGGTTGCGCCTATGTGTCCTGGGGAGGACAGGAGCACGAAATACGCAATTTTGAGCTGCTTGTCGGACACGGATATGGTTGGGTGCCCGACTCCAACGGCAATGTTCCCAGTGGTGCCGTCCTGTGTGGACGTACCAGCGATGGAGAAGGTCTTTATATTGGCCGTGGACACTACGAGGGTAACTTCACTCCGGGCAAGATTCATCCGTCGCATCGCTGCCTTTACATTTCCTTTGGCGGACAGGAAGTGCGCCTGGACAACTATGAGGTCCTCGTGAGGCCCCCAGACTGATAAAATCCAATCAACACCAACGACCCTCATTAATTTTCTGTAATAAAAATAATTCAATTATATTGTACTTATAAAGCTCTCCTGAATCTAATAAAGATACACTAAAGTCTCCCGTTATAAGTGCTTTCCAGTGCAGATTGTATCTTGACTCGCTTCCACTTCAACCCAAAAGTATGCCATACAAAATTTCTTATTAGTGGCTCAGAAAAAAATCATTGAACGTATCTTTCATCTAAATTCTCTTTATATACAATCATACTTTTACTCCTGTTTTTAGCAAAACAAAAACTCTACAAATATATAAATATTTGTTATTTAAGTAAACCTAATTTATAAATTCATTTTCATTTATTTTCATAAAATTTTCTTGTCTCTGTCTGTATGCATACGTTAGCGAGCTTTTGCTGAGCTTTTGTGCGCTTTCTACAGTGTGTAGAGTGTGTAGAGTTGGCATCTCTCACCTCAAACACGAGCTCTACACGCTTCCAACTGCGCTCTCATTTGTCGTCGTTTGTGCCTTCACGTGATTGGTCGTCAGTCAGAGCTGCGTTCATTTCGATTGGTTGTTAACTGTGCAGCACTTTGAGGGCGTATTCCGACACGAAAGAGACTGAAGAAAAGATACACGAGTAAAGTGGAATAATATTTATGAAATGTTAATTAGTATCTCATCATGTTTTATTAATATCCAGGTGTGTGTTCGTTTTTAGCTCGCTCCAACTGTTTTTCAAGTTATGCATACTGAATAAACTGGTTTTGTTTGGGTCTCCTTTTTAGCTCTCGGCAAATGCCGTCGCTTTGACAACAACCATTGAAGGCGTTGAGACGGTGAAAGAAACAAATGTATCTGAGAACATTACGAGAAAAAAAAAGTGGATCTATATAAGATACAGATGTAATGAAATCTCTGGTTTTCTGACTGTCTTTCTATTAAATTCTGTTTTTGTTTTAAAAACATTTTTAATTCTAATGATTTATTTGCGCATATGAAAATGAATCAGTTTGAAGAATTATAGTTTATTAGAAAAAGATTTAACTGAAAAGATAACTTGATTTTGTTGTTTGCCTCGTGTTCAATAGATAGAATATTCTTATAGTGATTCAGAGACAGTTTTTAGGATCTTGGATTATTTCATATAGTGGAATTCTACCGTAGCAAACAAAGTGCTTTTAGTTTTACCGTGAATTTCTTTGTTTGATTCTTAGTCTGCCTGTCAATGGGAAAATTGTGTAAGTTGCATAATTGGGGGCCAGAATTGATTTTTTTGAATAAACGTGCCTGTTTTTTTTATTTATATATTTTAATTGAAGTTGTTATTTGCTCGCTTTTAAGTATATCCATAGTAGCATTGTATCTCACTGCAAAATGTTGATTCTTTATAGTCGCTATTGCCTTTGAATGTTGCTCGTATGTATTTCTGACATTTTATGATTAACTTACTCAATAAATCCGCGGCTTTCTCGCTATCCAATCTGATGAACTGGGAACTGGAATGATAGGAGATTTCTTCTCCCTTTGTCCTTTTACAGAACAATCAGGGCAGGCCTAAACATTTGTTTTTTTTTTGTTAATCGCAATTTTAGTTTGTCATAAGCCAAAATTTACCATTTTGTACTCATCTTAAATGGGAAACGTTGACCGGGAGGATGGGGCTTAAGTTTTAATCGTTAATTTTAGAATTCAGGTTTTACAGAAGGAAAATTCTCAAGATACATACGCAAACTTTGGAATAAACTGATAGCGTACAGAGATAATAATGAAAGTGTGTATTATTAAGAAGAAGACAACAATCTGGAGCCTTAATGCTCGCCGTCGGCAATAAATGTACTCCATTTCTTTGAGCTAACCACACGTGAAAAGCATTGTAACAAGTAAAGCAAAATGGGTTTTAAAGCTTTTATAAAAATGTAGAAGAAAAATGCTTAAATCCTTGTAGGCAATATAAATTCTTGTAATTTCATTTAATTTTAAAACGCACACAAGTAAAAAGAAGTCTGCAGTGAAGGAGTAGTCCCCTCTGCCAGACTTAGATGCTGTGACTGGGATACTGTCATATCAGCTTCAATATCCATTTAGCTAAAATGTATTAAAAAGTAACTCAGATGCTATCAGAAAGCATCCATCCGTCCTTCTATCCATTCAAGCTTCCCAGACGCGCAGAGGAACAGACACAAACGCCTAAGACATCCCTCAAATAACTTTCAAGAAATGCTCGAAATTCTTGCCCAGAGCAACGGTAACAGCAACAACAACAACAACAAGGCAGCTTTGGAATATCAGTTTCTTCTTTAGCGACAGCGACGGCAACAACATGAAGAGTAAAAGGAATGACAAAATTTAGCCTGTGGGGCTGTCTCTAGAACTACACACACACGCACACAAATACATAAGCTGAGAGACAGACAGAGAGACAGCCGCTTACGTAAAATTGTAGTAGAAGGAAATGCGTTGAACGCGACGAATGAAGGCAACAGAACCAGAAGGAAATACATAAAGTGACGAAAAAGCAGAAAAGCAGCGGCAGGAACTGAATGGAAACTGCCTTATATACGAGATCTCTAGATCTGTGAGTGTGTGTGCGTTGCAGTTACAATTAGTGGATACAAAGAGTCCAAGAGTGAGACTGAGAGTGTGAGTGAGTGAGCGAGGGCTGAGTTAAATATGCAGTTACAATTAGTGGAGACAAGAGTCCAGAAAGAATGAAACAATAAGCGCACGCCACGTTTTTGTCTATCTGTATGTATTTGTGTGTGTGCAAGAGAGAGAGTGAGTGAGGAACGTAAATGTAGACTGAGAGCAAAGCGAGTGGTCGGAGAGAAGTATGGAGTGGAGTGAGTGAAATGTGGAGGGTTTTGTTGGTGCTTGTGCTGTCGCTGTTGTTGGTTATGAAGGCATTAGGGGTGGAGTGTGGGTACAGTAGTAATAGGGTTGCGTTTGGGCTTAGCATTAAAACGTGTCTCATCAGATGCTTCAATTGCAAGCAATAAATCACACACACACACACACATACAAACGAGCAAACGCGCTTGCCTGCTGTGTGTGTGTGTGCCCGCGCGAATGATGTGAAGTAGAAATGCAAAGAGAATAAGTAAAACGAAGCAAGGCAAAGCGAAAACTGAAAAATTTTACGTAAAAATGAAAATGCGAAAAGGTTCACATTGAATAACCCTCGCAAAAGTAAGTAACTATGGGCGTGGAGTATATGATTGTAGACGACAGCCCACGCTAGTGATGAAGCAGCATAAACGATGCTATTATGTACATTAAAAAATGCGTATATATATTTACTTGTACTTATGTACCTGAGAGAAAGAGAGAGAGACTGAGACAATAACTGTAGCTCTGGTTGACTCGTGCCTCACGGCCACTGCTGCCAAATTTGAACAAAAAAGTTTGCTAGAAATAGCTAAAAAAAAAGTCATATAAAGTGCCAAGAATGAAGTTTGGTTTATAGCAAAAACTATACTTAATTTGTATCGCTTTACTTCTTTCACTAAAAATTAGAGCTATTTAAAAAAAATGAAGAAATCACTCTAGATTTCTAGCTAAAATTATTTCTTTAAATTATCTAGTCCTGCTAAGCTACTTAATAGCCACTAAGCTATCGATTAATTTTATGATTTCTCAGCACTAACTGGCATCGATAGCTAGTAACCACAAACTCAGTCCGCTAATGAGTTCAGATCGATACATAAATAACCCTTTTCTGCCATATCTTATACTTAACCACAAACCCGCTACTCTAATTAGTTTTTATCACAAGAACAATGTCTAAAAATAAAACAAAGATATACTAATGTGTATGAGGGGGTGGTATGCTTCACTTGGCACCTAACACAGTCTCTTCAAGCCTCAAATCATCTCAGGCGCATCTCTCATCTGTATTTGGTTGTCGCTTATGCGTGATAATTCAATTAGGAATGTGTGAATCAGGCAGCAGCAGCAGCAACAACAACTAAAACAGCAGGCACACAACAACAACACCACGACCAGCAACAACTGCAGCAATAACATGCAAGCGGAAACAGAAGTAGAAAGAGAATTGTACAGAAATACATAGTCTTTTTCCCAGCAGCCAAAGGCAAAGCCAAAAACAGAAACCCAAAACTCAGCCATGCCCATGTGCAGTACTAAACATCGGACAGTTGCATGCAACCCTGTTTCTCTACTCTATGTGTGTGCATTGTGTGTGTGTGTGTGTGTGTGTGTGTTTGCCTTGCCACAGGAACAGAATCACAATCAGAATACTACGGCCTCGGCTCTGGCGGCCTGAAACAATTTATGTGCCATGTATTTTGTACATAAAAATAGCGGACGAAGCAACAACGGCAACGGCAACAACAGCAGCAGCAACGGCAGAGACGCCAGCACTCATTGAGGGAACGGAGAAGGGGCAATGGACATGGACAGTGAGTGGAAGAGGGGCTTATGTATGTTTGTGCGCAGCTTGCCTCGAAAATATTTCAACACAAGCATGCAACTGGAACACTTGACAGACAGTAGCGTTGTTAACAGGGGATAAAGGTTTATAAATAATAATAATCATTAATTATAAATTGTTTATAATTTTATCAAAACTCGTAAAACTTACTCTCAAAAAATAAATAATTGATATTAATTTAAGCAATTCACACATGAAATAATTTAAATAATAATTTACATACAAATAAGCACAAATTTTACTTTACTTTATTTTTGCATATTTTGTATACCAACTTTTTTTTTTGTATTATTTATATATTCACGTTTTCCAACTTTAAAAAGCTATTTACCCAGTGAATCCCTTTTATCGTCGGTTAACTACGCCTCTGCCTTATATCTTGAATCTTGCTGTACATACAAATACAAATACACTCATTCAAAGTTACATACATACACCGTCATGTATGTATAGCACAACCACTCAGTATGCGAGTGCTTGTGTGTGTTTGTGTATGTGTATTCAAGTGTGCGGCCTTGCGATAGCAACGAATAACAACAAGAACAACAACAACGATGACGTCGAACAACGTCGACCACGAGTTGGGCCTCGTCGCATTACCAATTTAAATTCCCATCCAATGCCCGCACGTAGCAAAAGAGCCGGTAAGGAATAAAGCGAAAGACAGAAAGAAGGACTGAAAGACAGACGGCCAGTGGGACAGGCAGATCCAACACGACAGACTCGCAAAGATAGAGTATTTAATGAGCGCTACTGTTCTGCTTGTTGTTGTTCCTCTTTTTTTTGTTTTTCATATTATTGCTTTTAATGCAATGCCAACTCGATATGTTACATTTGAGTTCTTTTTTGGCGCGCTCTTTCTCTCTCTCTCTCTCTTGCTTTCTTTGCATGCAGTTGCTGTTGTTGTTGTGTCTTCTATTAAATTAGGTTCATTTGCCAGAGTGAACGGCTGTCGCTGTCGACGTCGCTGCTCCCTTTGCCGCTGGCCGCTGCCTCTGCTGCTGCTGCTGCTTCAGTAGCTTTTGGCAAAAGCACCCTCTTTGGTCGTTGTTGTGTCAAGTGGGCTGTGCAATCGGGTGTATGTGTGTGTGTGTGTGTGTGAGTGCTTATCGACTATGTGTAAAAACCGCACGGCTCACTGGCTGCTTGGTTACTTTGGCTGCAGCGCTGACGTCGACGCCACAGTCGCCGTCGCTTTGACGCCGTCATTGCGGTTATGAGATTGTGTGTGTTTCATTATATACTGCAAAAGGTATTTTCTGAGTGGTGTATGTACAGAAGTATATACTGTCAAACCGTCTCTACCACCACTCAAGTTGTGGCATGCTGATAATTCAATAAGCTGTAAAAAAAAAATTTCAAAAATGCCACTACAAATTGGCAATGAGTGAGTGTTTGACAAACATACACACACACACACACACACACACAGTACAAACATTATATACACTCATATGTGGCATTTAAAATATATTTGCACTGTTTTTTTGCTGTTACAGATTCTCATGCGTTATGTAAAAAGTCACTCAGGCAGCAATTGACAACCAGTGTTGCGCAACTCTTCACAGCTTGTTAAAGCTATAGAAATATTACAAAATAGCTGGCCAATTTAGAAAAAGCTAGAAAATAAATGTTTTAGAAAGTCATGTAAATAACAAGGGGTTTTTTTTATAACTTGTTTTTATACTGTACCCGCTTTAAAGCTAAAAGGAAAGTCCCACCCTATATAGTAATTCTTTTCTCTTGAACAGTATTAATGGTCTGTCCGCTTACCTTTGGATTTCATAGTCCATAAGAGGTAGGGACACAAAAGATAAATTGTATTTGTTATTTTATCCTTAAAGTAGAGAAATCTAATGCTTGTATTAAGCTTTGGAAATTGTTTAAACGGCTCTTTAAATTAAAATTGTGAAACACTTCTTGTTCTTTAAAGTAAAAAATTAAGCTATTTTAAAATGTATTAAATGTACCTATAATTAAAGATTGAGATTATAGAATACGTTCGTTTATTTAGTTTTAATTTAAGGTTATTTTTTCCAAATAACTCCCATTTATCTCACAAAATAATGAAACCGAATGAATATAATTGTTATGGAATTCAATTAATCTACAGGATTTAATTTCCGACAGTCGTTATTTGGTTACTTCTGTCCATAGCTGAGTTAGCAGTACTGGTTATGCAATTGCAGAGAGTATGCAACTGTTTGCTCTTATTCAACAGCATCATCAGCAAGTCTACTCCAAGTCTACAACTCTCCGACAGTCCAACTCTCCGTCACTTGAACGAGCTCCACTCCAAACGAGCTGACGCCACCCAACGACAGGCATTACTTCATTTGCAATGCAAACGCAACGCGTGAGAGTAGCAAATGAGTGCAGAAAGACTGGAGAGGAGTGGTGTGGAGAGTGGAACGCCGGAGTGAGCAGTGAGTGAGGAGAGAGTGAGAGGAGATCTGAGTGTGTCTTGTGTAATCAACTAATTACCACAGCCGCCAATGCTTAGCAAAGTCTAAGCCGCCCACCCACTGTCCCAGTCTACAATTTGTCTTCTTAAAACGACTTTGAAGCTTATGTCACCCCCTTCGACTTTACCGGCTGGTGCCGAAGCTTTCGCTTCATTCCATGGTCATCAACAGCAGCTCATCATTAGAGACAATTGAGTAGCACTCAATCGCTGAAGCCCGCCACTCAAATCAATCAAAGTGAAGCAGAGCGATAAAGAAAGAAAAGCAAAATGAGCGAAGAGCTTAAGCTTCTGCTCAGTGTTGCCAGAATTTGACCTTAAAATAAAACAGAATAAAAAAAATGTAAGAAAGTCTTATAAAAAATATATATTAAGCTTAAAAAAAAATTATTAAAAAGGCTTAAATTAAATGCACGTAAAGTTCATCAAAATATGTAGTTTAAATATTTTTCTTAAGTTTGAAAAGCGTTTAAAGTTATTAAAAAGTGGAAAAGGCTAAAGTGGCAACGCTGCTGCTGTTCGGCTTAAAAGAAAACTAGAACGTAATAGACCCTGTACTCTGGCTGGCCTCTCAAGCTCTTACTTTGTCTGTAAAGGCAACTAAATTACAAGAATAATTTTAAATTTCCTAAAGATATAGGAACTACTATATAATATAGCCTAGTCCCGAAAATTTCATGACAATCGGATAATAAACTTAAAAGTTGCACAGGGCTTTTGACAAACTAAAAAGACCTTTTGTATTTAAGGTATCCAGGGTCTGAAAATAACTTTACCGTTGCGTTATCGGTTGCTTTAATGTCGCTTCTTTAGCAATTCATGCAGTTATTATTCTTATTTCCGGTTCAGGATTTTCGTTGATTTCGTCTGCACAAGAACAGGAATGAGAATGAGGATGAGAATGAGAGCATCGAGCCGTCTCCTTGGCTGTCCTGCACCCCATAAGCTATACCGTTCGCTTCGCCTTCGTCCTCTGTAAATTGATACTTTTTTCGGGTTTCGCATTTTTTTCTAAAGGGCATATGCTGCAAAAAAAGGAAAAATATAATAATATATAACTCAGCAGATAGACAGAGACAGGGGACGAGGACATACATACAACTTGGGATGTGGCACTTGGGTCTCGGTCTTGTAGCTGAATTCATCTGAACTTCTCAACGCCCATGCATATATTAATAATGGTGCTCTAATTGGATCTTAATGCTGGGATTTCATTTCATTACATGACTCAATTATGTCTGACATCAAATCAAGCCAAAGTGTTGCAAAAATTACGTTGCTTGTCGCCTTTGTCAGCCAACAACAAAAACAAAAACACGCATAATTCATAACTTGTCACAAAATGATGAAAGAAAATGACTGCTAGCTGTCAAAAAAAAGGTTACAGCTAAGCTCATTAAACATGATGAAAAGGATATGAAATTTACTATAAAGTTACTTGTATTTTTTAAGAAAGTCTTCACTCTTTATCTTAATACAAATAAGATTAGCATATGATCCACATGTAAAGATAAACGGAATGTAGTTTTTCAGATTATTGTTAGATAAACTAGAAGCCGGTAGGTAAACTTGTTTTTAAACTACATATAATATATAAATTAGGCATTGACGAAGCATTCAAAAATTTATTATCAAAGCTCGAATTTTGAAATTTCTGAATAAGACAATAAACAAAATTGAAAGGTTTATCGTGCAATCCAATTTTGTATTTCAAATTCGCTGCCTTTGATTACAGTTTCAGTTCAAGGCCCTTCTCTCGTCTTGCCAACAACCTTATAGTCTAGATAAACTGTCCGATAAGCGAACAAAATTTTAAATTTATTTAGACTTGAAGGGTATATAATATACTTCTTGTAAATAATATCATAATTCTAAAACTTTAGATTTAAAATCGGCAAATACTTTTTAGGTTATAGAAAAATAAAACATGAACAACATTTTCAGCTTGTTAGGATTAACATACAACCGATAATGCATTTAGCATTATCTGAGTCACTTTGAAGTCGCCAAATATATAAGATAAGGCTCAACTAATGTTCAGATATGACAAATAATAAAATTTCAGAATATCTTAACGCTAATATGACTATAATAAATCGTGTCTGCTTTATTCCTATTGATAGTTTTTAACTTGTAGTAAACGGATAAGTTTGTGATAAGAAAATACGAATCAAAGAAATACTTGCAATAAGTAATACTACTTAAGTATTGAGAGTTTCTTTCTTTTGGGCAGATAATGCTGGAATCAATGGCAGTTAATGTGATGACAACCGTAAGTTGGATAATTGAATTTCGTGACATTTACGGTACGTAACTAAACCGTGCGGAAAGTCGAGAACTCAAGAGTTTCGATCCCTTATTATATAACACAAATACTAAGCACATAAATCGTCATTTAAGCGCCAACTTTAGGAGTACGGGTCCATTATTGGAAGGATGAAGAGAGAGAGGAGAGGGGAACTAAAACAAATTGCAATTAAAGAACTGAGGTGCCTCATGGCCCGAAGTTGGAAAACTTTTTGCTTAGCTACAGGACAACTGCACACGTCGAAACTTTTGCTCCCAATTCAATTAAAGAGGCGATTCGAGGTTTGTGGCAACATTGATGTTTACTCGTGCTGGGAATTCGTTATGGAACTGGCAACTGTTTCTGCCACATCGTGTACAGTTGGTTATTTCAATACTCGTAATTCAATACAGTTCCATTAATTACAATTACACGAGCATAAACTAAACTAAACACACACTCCACACACTCTACACACCACACTTCACATTCAAATGATGCTATATGGAAAAATAGCAATCTTTGTGAGTATAATGGTCTGGTCATCTGATAGTTAGTGTATGCCTTTGACCCCTGAATGTTGCAACAATTATAAGACTGTACAATAAATCCTTAAATAACGTTCGAGAACAAAACCTGAATAGCAATTTGGAAGAGCTTTCGACTCTACAATCAAAGGAAATTTCTATGGAATATCCTAGTACTTTAATAGTATATAACTTTGCCTTTTTATAAGAAAAACAATAGAAGATAAAATATATTTCTATATATAGTCACTGGAATATTCTATGGAATATCTTAGTATCTTAAAATATTACTGTTTACCTTTTTATAAGGAAAACTTTTGGAAATGAAATATATTTCAATATCATTTTATTTAATTTATTTAACTTAATTTGACAATTCCTATTGCTACAAGTACAATGGACTTGTAATTTAAAGCATTAGTCATTGCGAGTTAGTTCATTTAATAATATAACAGATTTTTAAGTGTTTTATTGTAAGTTTCTCCATCAAAATAATACCATAAAAATGTTGAATAAGACTATCTCTTAAGGACAAACATTCTGTAGAAAATTATCTTTAATAGATGGACAATTTTTTAAATTTCGGAAAATGAAATCAACTAAACATATGATCAAAATGACATTCCACATGAAAAATCTGTCTGGTTTTGACGAAGTTGTGGATGCTTAAAGTCTGCTGACTCTTGGGACTGGTAAGTTAACAAGTTTTATAATTTTTTGAGGCAAGATTTTTTACAAAAAACGTCTCAGAATTAAATTGAAAGCAATATTGAATACTAATCTATTGATAAAAACTCAATAAAAAATGTCAAAAAAAATTTAACATTTGTTTTGCTCAATTTTGACAAAGTTATGAATGTTTAAAATCTGCTAAAAAGGTTTACAATGGATCCGGCAAATAAGATATCACAATCAAAAGACCTAGAAATTTAAATCTGTTCAGTTTTCACAAAATTATGAATATCTTAAGGTGCATTTTTTCAATGTATGTATAAGCTTTATTTGATACATATTTTTGACTTTTGACATTTGACATTAGTTTCTATACAACCTACGTCATTTTATCACTCGGATAGTTAATTATGACCTTATATAGACATTGAAAAATGGGCCCAAGAAAGTAAGAATCTCAAAACTAGCTGCAAGTACATCAAAGTCGGACTAAACTCGACTGCAATAAACTAACTAACGATCGTAAATCGTAGAATTGATCATAAATTGAGAAAGTGTACGTTGTTAAGTATATTGCGGAAGTCTTTAAGTGTCGACGCATGGAGTATGGAGTATGGTGAAAGGCTAGATCATCTGTACAGTAGACACTCGTGCCAAGTGGACCATCTGTTAATATCTCAACAAAAGTGAGGCAGTTATTCATAAGCCTGTTATTATTATGACTCTCTTTTCAAGCAAAATAAGTGTGTGTGTGTGAGTGCAATTTTACATTTCTAATTACCCGAATGAGTATCTACAGTTTACCTGTATCTTTGAGATACAATCGTGAGTGTGTGTGCTTACACAAATGATTTATAAATGCTAAATTAATGCGTTAAAAGCCAAGCGCATTAAACTTGTTTTCAGATGTGCCCAATACTTGTACTCGCACTCATAAATACACTCATGAGCCTGTGTGAATACTCACAAGACTCTTACGATTTGTAACAGGAGGGCAGAAGGGGGAAGGGGGTAAAGGGGCAGGAGCTTCAGTCTGCTTAATTATTGTAATTGGAGTTTTTGGCTCAAACCGCACACAAATTCATAAAATATTCAAATGAGGCAAGGGCAAAGTAATTTTGCTTCAACTTTATGAATGAATTTTAAATGATTGCCACATATGATGCGATTCGCAGAGCAAACTGATACCCTGTAAAAAAAGGTACTATAAGAAAAAGTATATTATAAAGTCCAAAGAAGTTTTTCTCTTCTACTTTAATTTGCTGTTAATTCTTTCTACATTTGTCATCGTCAGGCTATTTTAATCCGCTCAAGGGAAGGAATTATTTCTTTTTTTGCCTCCCAATTTTAATAAGTAGTTTGCCCATTTCATCGTTTATTGTAATAATAACGACTTTAAAAATAATGAAAAGAAACTTCAAATTAATTTACTAAGTAATTAATCAAATTATACTATAAGTGTTATTAATAAACGCGTTTTAAATTCTTTTTTCAGCTATGCAAAGGACTTCAAATGACTTTACAAATAATTTAATAAATTCAAACGCTTTGTAGTCATATTTTTTAAAAAAATTCTAGTTTCAAAATTTTGGTCATTCGCCATTATTGTGTCACG
Source organism: Drosophila putrida (assembly GCA_037043535.1). Classification (NCBI taxonomy): domain Eukaryota; kingdom Metazoa; phylum Arthropoda; class Insecta; order Diptera; family Drosophilidae; genus Drosophila; species Drosophila putrida. The sequence goes on from JBAMBI010000148.1 coordinate 394,734, forward strand.
TATGAATTATAGAAAAATATTTTAATCTTTCAACTCAAAATTCTCCATCTCTGATTTATAATTTACACATGTCTGAAAAATAGTCAAGAATAACAAATTGAGGAATATTTATTCACTCTACGATCGTTTTCAAAATCATTTTAAATGCTACTTTAAAAATATTGGATTGCTATAAGTTTACAAACGACTGGAAAAATTAGAAACTAAGATTAAACGTGTGCAAGTTAAGCTAATTTTTGCAATAGAGCATCCCTTAGTCGAGCAAGCGTCGAGTGTTAACAATTTTAATAGTTATTGGGAAAACACATAAATCTCTTATTTTATTTTTTTAGTGATTTTTCAGCGTCGTTAAGACAATTCGCACCTAATCCACAATCCACCCCTCAACTCTCAAGCACTACGCCTATCAAGATACTCTACCCTTATTTCCGTCATTGAGTAGCCAGCGGCACATATTTTATTAAATTGTTGCCTTGTCTTGTCCTGTGCCGTCTTCTGGGACTCGTTCCTTGAAAATTGCCAATTTTCGGTATCGGAAACTCGCGAAAAAAAGAAAAAGAAGAGAAATATATGTATGTATAAATAATAGGCAAAAGGAAAAACAAAAACAGAATCAAGAAAGGAAAAAAGGCGGCAGAAAAACCAATGGATTTCCAATGGTTTTTCATTGTGTTTCGAACCCAAAAATGTCGAGACGAAAAACCAAAACCAAAGCGAAACCGAAACCAAATCCAGATACGAGACTGAGACTCAGGACTCAGACCCAAGTCCGTAATCTTTTATTTGTCTTTTGTCTATGGGTATTTTTCATTTTGCAGGCAGTTTGACATCACAAAGGGTCTGTCAATGGTCGAGCAGGATTACAGCAAAAAGGAAAAGGACGAGCAACGACCTTCACGGAATGCATTGACCTTGTGACCCGTTAATAAGCATTGATGCCCAGCTGATGCCGTTGATTAGCATTCCCAGTTCTTAAATTCCCAGCAAAAATCATGGCAATTACGTTTTGACGATTATAAATAATTTTATTTATCGATTATCTGTGTTATCGGTTACTTTTGTTGTATATAGCATATATATTTACACTTGAATTGTACATTGAGAATGTAGTTATAAACTAGAAATAAATTGTATACTTGGCTTCATTTCAAACAGCTTACGTTCAACTTTGAGCTTTAAGTGAGCTTTTTACTTGCCGATGAAAGCTTTTCAATGTGCTTTCAACAATGTAGTTAATTAAATATATATTTACGATATACTATAAATTAAGTGTAAATGGTTTTTTGTATACAAATTGATTCTGAATCGTTGTCTTTATATCGACTATATAGTATATATAATTTATAGATAGTTGTTTAATTAAATTTTATATATTTAGTATCTTACAATGTTTGGTTCTCTTATAGAAAATTTACTTATATACAGAGTGAAACAAATAACGATAAAAGTTGGAAAGCAAGGGGAAAATTTGTATAACAACAAAAAGTCTTTAAATATTAATTAGTGCTTTGCTCACACCCCTAAAACTTTAGGGGTGGCTTTTGCTCTTCAGGATGGATGGATAAATGGCTGGGTGGGTGGTTGGGTTGCCTTTGTTTTTCCTCACTTGCTTTTGGCCAAGGGCAGCGTTGTGGCTGCCGCTTGAGGCCTTGGACTGGCGGCCTTGCTTTTGGTCATGTTGTTCGGTGTTGCAGCTGGCGTTAACTTGCCACCGGCATGTGGAGAGGTCTTTGGACTTGCTGCCACAGCGGGCACGGGTGGTGCACTGTTGGGACTTGGCAACGTGACAGTGGGCAACATGGGCATTACAGCCTTATTGTTATGATCCCCTCCCCCTCCACCGCCGATAAAAGCGTTGCCGCCACCAGCACTTGCCACACTTTTCAGTTTCTGCAAATAATCGTTGACCACTTCATCGCTGGCACGTTGCATACGTGACAATTGTTCCCTGAAATAAGCCTGCTGATAATTGTACATGGATGGTCCCAGATTGTACAACAGATTCGATTGATTCGCTGCGGCAGCTGCCACCTGTGCCGCTTGGGCGGCCTGGGCCGCTTGTACCACCTGGGCGCGCATAAAGTTCTCCTTGAGGAAGTTGCTCAAATCCAATTGATTGGCTGCTGCTGCGACTGCAGCACTCGAGGCAATACTCAGAGGTGCATTCAAATTGGGCAACTGAGGATGTGACGCGGGTGGTGGCATCTTCATTGCTGCTAAACTGGACGGTGGTGGTGTTGCACCTTTGTTGTTCATCCTCTGCCCCTTGCCAGCTTGTGTTGTTGTTGTTGCTGACTTTGGTGGCGAGCTGTTGTTGTTGCTGTTGTTGAGCTTTGAAGTCACCTGGTTGCCATTGTTCATCGACATTTTGCCCGAATTTGTGGCAACCACATTTCCATTGGCATTTGGTGACTTTTTACTTTGTGGCACCTTCTTGCCTTGGGGCAGGTTGTTCGGCGTAAAATTGAAGGCCGGTGGCAACACGTTGGGCAACTTGGGCGTCAATTCACTGCCACTTGAATTTTGACGTGGCAAAATGGGACGAAATTTCTTGGCTGCCGAATCACCATTGAGCGTAGTGCCACCATTTGTGGCAGCTTGTGCGGATTTGGGTGACTTGTTTTCGCTAGCCGATGAGTTGTTGTTGCTGTTGGGTGAGTTGCTGCCACCTTGTGCGGCAACTGCAGCACTACGTTTCTCCGGGCTGGGCGTCTTTTTGTCCGATTGTTGTGGCGTCAAAACGGGTTTAACCGGAGGATTTAAGGGGGAGGTGGCTTTGGGGGAGGTCTTGGGTGGCGTAATGACACGTGCTGGTGCTGTAGTTGCTGCTGGTGCCGAAACTGGCGGCGTTAGGCGCGTCAACAGATGCTGTGGCGATGGTATCGTTTTACTCGGTGGTGCAGGCAACTTTACTGTCGATTGTTGTTGCTGTTGTTGTTGCTGTTGTTGCAACTTTCCAGCCGCTGTTTCCTTCTGCTGTTGTTGTTGCTGCTGCTGCTCCGTTGCTGGTTGATCCGGCAACTTGACAATCTCTATGTAATTGTTAACCGGACTCTTGTGCTTGGCATGTGCTCCACTATTCGGGGATGAGGCATCGCCATTGTCCCGCGAGATGGTGATGGACAGCGAGGAGGGAATATTGATGTTGCATGAATTGAGCAACGATTTAACCTTGACCTGTTGCTTCTCAGGTGTTGCATCCTCGTGGCAAGGACTCTGACTGCGTTTGGCAGGATTTGTATTCTGATCGGATTTCGTGGGTGGCGATGGAAAGAGTCCACCAGCTGCAGCTCCTCCTCCCGAGCTGCCATTCAACATGTTTTGCAGATAATTGCTGGCATTGTGTGTGCTTGTTGTTGTTGTTGTCGGCTTGGGCGTATACTTGTAGGTGGGCATGGTCGGTATATTGTAGTTGGGCACATATTGCGGTGAACTCGGCGAGTAGATGGGTGAATTGGGCGTGTACATCGGAGTACGGCAACCCGGAGGCGCCTCCTTGCCCTTGGATTTGCTGGCATTGAATAGAGCCAGATTCAAATAGTTGTTGGACTTGTTGTTGTTACTGTTGTTGTGGGAGTTGTTATTGTTGTTGCTGTGGTTGGATTTACTTGGAGTTGGAGCAGTTTGACGTGGCTGTGACGGTGGTGGACCCATTTTATGTTCCGGCATCTTGGGACCATAAACATGGGACTTGGCCTGGCTGGCAATGGATTTAATCTCTGTGCCGGCATCCTTGAGCAAACGATTCACATCACTCGGTATATTGGCAAAGGGATTGTGATTGGCCTTGGGCAGAATGGGTTGATAACGCTTGGCAATCGGTGTCCGATTTCCAGGAGCTGCCAGCTGCATCCCTTGATGTGGCGGAGGTGGAAACAGGGGCAAAGATGGAGACTGTGACTGAGTTTGAGCTTTGTGGCGTGCGGCAGCAATCGGTGCCTTTGCTGCTGGCGGTGGCATCAACGGTTTGTCGAGAGTTGAAGCTGCTGCTGAGGTGGACTTGGAATTGGGACTATTTCCCGTTGCCGTTCCAGTTGCTGGCAGCCGTATCTTGAAATCCTCGCGTGGCAATGGCGGTGATAGCTTTGGTTTCTTGTTGGACACCGCCTTGATGGGTTCCTTGCTCTTGCGCTTCGAGGATGCAATCGATTTGGGAGGCATAGCACTCGGTGGCTTCATCAACAACCTGTCATCCAAAAGGTTCTTGGACTTGCCAGTAGCGGGTAGACTTGACACGGATCCTCCTCCTCCAATGTGATTGTTGTTGCTCTTCTCTGGCGACTCCACCTTCACTTTAATGGGAGTGAGAGCAAAAGATTTGAGGAATTCCGATTTGGGATCCTCGAAACAGGCACCACTCGTAATCCGCGGACTGAGCACAGTACTGACTCCATTGGGACTGAGAATGCGCTCGGTGCGAATTGTTAGTGGAGGCACTGTCAATGGACTGGGACTTTTGCGTTTCCTTTCACTGCTACTCGAGGAGGATTTCGGGCTGCCATCCTTATCCTTTTTGCTCTTGGAGCGGGATTCCTTTTCGGGTTTCAATGGCTTCACAATCTCCTTGCGATCCGGATCAGACATATTGATGATGGTAACACTATTGTGCTTGGACAGATCAATTTTCAGCTTAATGTTGGGCTCCTCCTTGTTGGCAGGACTTGTTGTTGTTGTTGGTGAGGGTGGCACATTCTTGGAGGAGTTCTTTGGTGATTTCTCCGAAGCGGATTTCTCATGTTTCTCCAGGAAATTTCGATTGATAATCAACTTGAGTGGCTGATCCGTTGGTGAATTCAACTTTGGTGCAATACTGAATTCTTCCTGTTGTGGCATCTGCACTGGTTGCTCCACTTTAATGCGGGCAGCGGGCGGCGGAGAGGGAGAAGGAGTTTTTACCATAGGAGGAGCGAGAATTGCTGGTACTGTGGGTGTTGCTACTGGAACTGCAACTGGAACTGGAGCTGTCACCTCCTGTTTCAGTTCAACAACTTGTGGCTTAATTTGAGCTTGAGGCTGCGGCTTGATGATGACGGGCTGAGGGGATTCATAGACGCGGAAATAGAAACGCATTGGTGCATCCCGTTTCCACGTATAGATATACGCAATATCCATCAGTGTATAATAATCCAACAGCACAATTGTCTTCACTTTATACATTATATCAATACTAAATCGTTGCATATCAATCTCAAACTTGTCGTAGACAAATTTCTTCAGGTGACTAACCCGACACATTGCCGGACACTGCAAATAACGTGGACGCAGAGTATCTCCGAATTCCACTTCCGATTCCGCATTCAATTCACTGTAAAATGAGAAAGAATGAGAAAGTGTTGAAATTAGACAAAGTTAACAAGAAAGATATCAAGAATTCATCCCTAAGCAAGAAAAAGTTAAAAATTTACAGAGCAATTCTAAGTTGTTTCTAGTCTGCAACAATTCTAAGATACAATTATTTTCGCCTCAACTTTTCATACACTACAATTTTGACTGCCTCTTCTTTAAATTCCAATTTATGCTCAGTTATTGCCTGAATCTCTGTACGTTCTACCAATTTACAATCATTTCTTCTTTTTCCCCTTCTTATTCTTTGTCTCTTCATTAACTTGCTGTATACAAAAATTTAGTTAGATTCAACACTTGCATCCCTTAGGAGTACTTACAGACTTCCTGATACTTTCCTTGAACATCTTAACAGTCTTCCAACTCAACTTGCTATTAGATTTCTTATCTATTATTATTATTAATCAATTAGTTTCTATATTTGAGCAAGAGGGATGTTTACCTTCTCATGGGGTGTTTACTTTACTTTTTCCTCAACAGTTCCTAGAATTTTCCTATTCAACTTGGAGGTTATTTGTACATATAGTATACTTGCTGTAGGTCAAACTTGATTTAGTTTTCTGCTGCAGATCTTGACTATACTATTTAAATATTCCTCACACTGATTTTTCAAAACTTCCCTTAACAATTTCAACAGTTTTTTAAACCAAATTCAACCTCTTTCAGAGCTTCAAAGGATTTTACCCAATGTTAACTTTCTATTAACCAAATTTCACTTTTAACTTGCACCTACATTCCCAAAGAATCGCTTTACACTATCCCTCCTAAACTTTCCATATAAAATAGTTTATAATTGTTAAAACTTACCCAAGTTCGGCATATTCCAGCGATAACGACATATCATCGGAGGGACTGAATATTAAATGTTCGGTATCGTCGCCCCGTTGCTCGGGCGTGGCCAAAGCCGCCTCCTGTGGACGATCCTTGTAGAAGGCGCGTTTCCTCATCAGCTCCCGTTCATAGAGACCTGGCACGAGCTTATATACAATCGCCTGCAATGTGGTGTCCGATCTACAAAAGGAAAGAGAGAAGAGGGAGAATTGAGGTTAGGTGAGGTGTTATATAATATCCCTAAACTGAAAGATACTGAGACATGTGGTGTGTGCTCAGTGACATGGAAAAGACACACACACAAACACACACACACAGAGAAGAAGAAGACGACGGCTGCGTTATTGTAGTTTTATTTTTTTTCTCGTTTTCTTTTAGGAAAGCGGGAAAATTAGTCAAAATAAGAAGTCAGAAACTAAAAGGGAACAACAGCTACTTCCTTGGCGCGGAAATGAGCGCATGACAATTCACAAAAGATGCACACACACACACACACATACACACGCACACCCATAGATACATAAAGAAAAAGTACAAATTAGACGGCAGATGCAATTGCTTCAATGGCACGCAACAAACTGCGTTGAAGCAACAACAACAACAACTATGTGGCATGCGCTGAATTATTGTTGTTGTTGTTCTTGTTGCTGCCACTTTAGTGGTTGTTGTTGCCTTTAGAGGAACTCGCCTTAAGTCGCATTTCACAAAATTTCAGTCGCAGCCGCTCGTTTCAATCATTTTGAGGAGCATTGAAAAGAATTGAACAAAACAAAAGGAGCAAAAAAAAACAAAAACAAAAAAAAAAGGAAAACCAAAAGCAAAAGAAAAGGAATCAAAGGAGAAATGTTGAGTGGAGGGGGACGAGTTGAGAAGAAATCAGCGCGAGACATCAATTTCCTCCTGTAGGAGCTAAACAATTTAAGTGCTTTTTAAGACTGCAGAAAATTTAAAGACTTCTAGTGACGAATTTATATCAAAATCGCAATAAATTACTTAATAAATTATAAATCACTTTATAATATTTACTTAACAAATTATAAATAAATTAAATTAAAATATTTATTTATCAAAATCACATTAAATTACTTAATAAATTATAAATAATAAATTACTTTATGATATTTATTTAATAAATTAAATTAAAATATTTATTTATCAAAATCACAATAAATTACTTCATAAATTAAATTAAAATATTTATTTATGCAACTTCTGTTTCATTTAACTAACTAAACTTGACTTTTAATAAGCTTAAAAGTTTAATTGTATGGGAATTTAATTTTTAGTAGACTTTAATAAAGTCTTTAAGCAATAAAAAAGATAAATAATATGTATCCAATTAAAAATTATTAATATTATTTAATAATTTATTAATGTTATTTTTAAATAAATATGTAATATAACTAAATTTATGAATATATTAAAATTTAACTTAAACACTTTATTTTTTATTTTAAATGTAAAATTTATAATTTTAATTTCCAACTTTTTTCATAAATTTTGATTGCTTTGGTCGACGTTAAATAAATAAATATTTATTAAATATAGGCTTAAATTTCTTCTTTTTTCTTTCTTTATACTGCAACTGAAACGGAAGGAATTAGGAGCAATTTTTTCTGTTTTCATGAATTCTTTTATATAGGAAGAGTTTCCTTAAAATTAAAGCTGGATGCCTCAGAGGTTTGGTTGAATGACCCGACGTCAATCTGTAGAAATCATTTCTTGATTGTAATCCCGCTTCTTCTAGTTTTTTTTTCTTTCCTCCCTCCCTCTATGAACTCAGCTCAACTGTTAACTTTGCAACTTTACTCTTACTCTTCGAAGGGAGGTAGAAGATATCTTTTGGCAGGATTGAGGATTGAAAGGAGAGCACACGCTCAGGCAGGCAAACAGCCGCAGAACTTTCGGGTGTGGTAATTGTGGTTAGGCTGGAAGAAAACTTGGCTCAAATTTGGGGCATCAATTGCGCTTCGCTCAAAGGGAAAGAGAAAGGGGAAGGGAAAGGGGGAAAGCACCTTGAATTGTTGAATTGAAGTTTGTTGCTGTCGAAAACTTGGCTGTGGTTAACTTTATTTGATGCCTGCCAAATATTTGCCCACTTAAATCTGTCCCTCTCTCACTCTTCTCTCTCTTTCTAACTGGTGATCTGCCTTTGTAACTTGCACTATATATTTATACTGCTGTCTGTCCATCTATTTGGTACGCACGTTTCTAATGAAAAACACGTTCGTGACAAGCGAATCAATTTAAGGTACAGCTTTAATGGTACTTGGCAGCAGAAAAACCACCCGCTGCCAGGGTTGCCACCCCCTGCTGACTACTGACTACGACTACGAGAGGTATACAAATCGTCTCATCTCACACCACGAAACGAGGAGAGTCAGGTTGTAATCTCTTTCGCTGCACAGTAAAAGATAATGAATACCGAATGTACAAATTCAAAGATAGCCTCAACAGAGAGAGCGCATTTGGGGGAGGGGTAAGAGGTGGATCCTATGAATGAACGTCGAACCTTTTTTTGGGGTCTGGGATAAATGGTGTGAAGTCAGCAGCAGAAGAAGAACTACACAGCCAAATAGATAGAGATATAGAGTTAAGAGACAAGTGCTTTTTGTACGTGGTTTGCCAGACAGAGACTCCGACTGAGACTCGAGTCTCGGTTTTGACTCGACTCTCCAATTAAATTTATTGCAAAACTTTATTGTTTAACCCAAAAAACAAGTCAAAGAAAAGCAGTCAAAAATTGTTAAAGCCCGTATACAAAAAGCAAAAAAAACCATAACAAAAGACGAAGCCAGTTTATTTATTTATTTATTTTCCTTTTTTTCGTTTATTACTTATTTTCTTTGCAAAGGTAAACAAAGAAAGTGGAAAAGGGGAAAGAGAAAGAGGGAAAAGAAAACAAATAGCGAATGGAATCGGGGAAAAACTGTGTAACTGAAACTGCAAATCTGAAAACGGCCATGTTTTTATTGTTAGCCAAAACACAACTGATAGACTGGCAAAAAATATAAGAAATAAGAAATAAAATAAAAAACAGAAACGAAACGGAAACTTTTGCAGCAACGCATTTCCAAGAAAAAAGCAAATCGAAAAACGCCAGAGATAATTAACGGGCGGGTCTTGTGCTCAGTTTTGCCGACGGCAACCGACAACTGCTGGCTGTTAACTGGTGACTGGCAACTGGAAACAGGCAACAGCAGCTGGAAACAGTTCATAAAAGCCACACACACACATTCACATCAATGGAGAGAGAGACAATCAGAGACCCTTCATCGAGAGTGGTTACCTTTTCAGAACTTGGACATCACGAATCGCTGAAATTTTAACAACAACCTAAAATGGAAGTTACCACAGTCTGAAGTTAACTGGGCAAAGATAAGTTGTTCAACATTTTGGAAAAAAGGATCGTTAACTGCTTATATATTTTTTTTTTACTTTTCAAGCGAAAGTGTTAACTGGTCAACTTGTCAAACAAATTAAATATTAACGCGCATTTTTAAATATCTAATGAAATTATTGGAAATGGAACAAACGAAAGAAAACAAGTCGGTAGAAAAAGCTACAGTAAAAGGGGTTTTGAGTTTGGTTTAATTATGCAAAGATATGCTAATTAGGCTGAAAGTGCAAGGGAATGGAACGTGGGAATGAAACACGTCAATGAGTTGGAAAAAAATGAATTGAATAATATAAGTAACAAGTGAAACGTTGGCATTAAGCTAAATATTTGTAGAAAGTCCAAATGTTTAATATACATATATTGGGAATGGAATGAAGGAATGAAACAAGCGCAGTTTGTAACTTTGGAAAGAGGCAAGAATTATGCAAATTTATTTACAATTTATTTAAGACAACTTTTCAAAAACGGTAATTAGACAAATTACAAATGGAACGCTGGAATGAAACACTGTATTTAAATAAAAGATGCACCATTGACTGTTGAAAATATGATACGACGTTTACAGCCGTTTATAGGTGTAGGAAATGCAATGATGGAACGTTGGAATGAAACGGAATTTTATTGAATTAAAAGTATGTAAATTGCCTACTAAAAATGAGTAATGAAACGCTTAAAATTCATTTGGTTAAGAGATTTAGATAATTCAAACATGGAACGTTGGAATGGAACACAGTATTCAGCAGTGAGTACTTCTAAATGAATAGCCAGCTCTTAATTTCACCACAATTATACAAATTTCCATCAATTAATAGTAAAGTTTGCCAAGTTTTTCCAGATGAGGAGGCGTTTACCAACACTCTGACAAATGATAAGGACATTTTCAAGTGTTCCACTGTGTCTAATATATCTAACCTATAGCCTAATTGTGGTTGTGTCAGTAACAGAGAGAGAATACTTACTTGATGTTGGGCTTGGCATTGTTGATGACCATCTCACAGCGTGGACAATAGCGTTCCTTCCGCAGGTGATTGATGAGGCAACTGTGACAGACTGCAAATAGAGAGAGGAAGGAAAAAAATCAGAATGGTAATGTGAGAAAATACAGTTATAAATTGTGCAAACAACAAATAAAAACAGGCAAATTGTTCTCACTACACAGATTTATTGTTAACCTTTTCTCAATTTGAATTTCAGTTGATTCAAATTTATGTAAAGCCCCGAAAAATAATTCCCCAAGCGAAACGCACGCCAATTTCAGATGCCAGATCCCAGTTCCCAATTCCCAGACTCGGGGCTTATTCCTACACTCCACAAAAAGGAAAAGAGAGGAAAGCGAAGGGAAACAGAGCTATTCAATTCAGAAAAGAACCACCCACGGGCCAATGCTCCAAAAAGAAGAAGCAGAGGTGGGATACAAAAAAGAGAGAAGAAGAGGAAAAGAAAAAAAGTTGTTTTGACTTTAATGTCAATGCCAGTGTCTGGTATTCTGTTCGGCTGTCCCGTCGTCTCCTGCCTGCAACTGTCAACCCAGCGACAGGCGAGCAACAGGAACATGGACGGACGGACTCTCTTCACAAACCAGAGTCCTATATAGCCGGGGGGGAGATACAACGCTAGAGGGGGGAAAACACATTCGGTTCGCCTGTTACGCTTGTCTGTCAGAAAACAGAGGGAAAAAAAACAGAAAACAGAAAAATGAAAAGAGGAAAAGGGATTCAGATAGAGAGAATCAACTAGAGCGTATGCTGGGTGTGTGTGTGTGGTGTGGTTGGCTGGTTGGTCCATTTGGGTGGTGTTGGTTTGTTGCCCCAAATGGCCTCGAGTAACTACAACAACAACAACAACTACAAGACTAACGATGCAACAAAGTACCAAAAAAGCAGCGCAAATCCCAACCAGTGTTGCCAAATTCAGCCTCTTTTTTTATATAGATAGAGCTGCTCTTATACTTATAAGTTACTTTAGTTTGTTAGATTCACAAATTCTCAATTCTATAATTTCTAAATTGATTAATTTATAAATGAATCAAAAAAATTGAGTTTGCTAAATTCAATAAAATTAATTTTCAGCCCATTTTTGCAAATCTTTCAAATTAAAAATACTTCCAATGCTAAAGCATAAGTTTTCTCATCTTGCCGTTAGCCTTCTATCGAAGATAAACTAAAGATTTTGTTCTCTTATCGTCAGGTTTATCTACCCTTTAAGGTTAACGACAAGCTGAGAAAACAGCCCTAAGTCTGTCCAGTTAACTGCTTTCATTAACATCTTAATAATTCCCTTAAAAGTTAATTATTTTTGTTACTTTGTAATTCATAACATAATAATTTAATACTAAAATCCATACTTTTAATATAACTCTAATTGGGCTCATTTTCATCCTATTTTTTCACGCTTTCTATCCATTTTTTCCCGGGTCTGTCTGTCTCTTTTTTTTGAGGCATCACTCAACTCTCAACAGCTGTTGCTGCCATCCATTTACGAGCCTCTCTATATGGTAGACGCTGTTCCCATTTCCAATTCCCGTCTGGTCAGATAGATAGATGGGGGATATGTGTTATATGTCGTTCTGGCAACAGATTTAAATGAGCCTCGAACCAAATGAATGTCATCGACACATTGCTTTCCAGATTTACCAACTGCAACTACGCATTGAACATGATGTCCTCTTTCTGTCTGTCTGTCTCTCTCTTTTTGTCTGTCTGTCTGTCAGACTGTCCTTCTGTCTGCCTGTTTGTCTGTCGCCTGGAGCTGTGATTAGACATTACAATTGGTTGGAAATGCCCTCTAATTTGTGAATTGGTCTGAGAACTGAAGGAAAGCTATGACTAATTGCAAATTTGCAGTGGTTTTTTTGGGTTTAGCTTTCGACTGATGGAAAAAGTGTTGAAAAGTCAGTGTTGAAAAGACAGTGTTTTAAATAAAACAAATCTTATTTTGAAGTCGATTCCAATCCAAAATAATACGAAAGTTTATATATTCAGGAATATTTATATATTTTTTAATAAAAACAAGGGTTAAAATATAAACATTACTAAAAGAGGATCTTACTACAACTTTATTTAGTTAAGTTTTTTGAGATATTTTTGACTGTCTCCTTAACTAGACACTGACAAATTGCCTTAATTACCCATCAGCTATGATCAGCCGTGATCTGGCAACATCATCTCTACAGTTAAGTTGGCTGTGCTTGCATATTTTAAAGAAATTTTAAAGTCAGCAGCACTTTAAAAAAAAGCGACTCAAACCGGAAATTGAAATAACAAATTTCTATGAAAACTTGAAACGTTTTTCATCATTCTCGTCGTCTAGTTATATTCGGTTTTTCCCATTGAAGCTGAGCAGAGTTCAGTCAGTTTGGCGACTTGGAAAGTTGTCTGATTTATGGTTCAGTAGTTATTAACCCGTATCCACATCCTCAAAACGCCAAAAACCCATTTGTAATTATTTAGTCTGACATATGTACCATCCATATATCTCTAGCCATCCTCATTCTGGGAGCGGTTTAAACAGATTCTTCTTCTCTCTGTGCACATCTTTTGGCCAAAAGTACTTGGTACATATATGTATGTATATATGCAAAAGCTGAAGGCTCATTAATGTTGGCCATTAACTTATCGTCAGGCCGCATCTGCGTCGTCTACACACTTCAGACGAAACAGGGACTGAGAGAGAGAGAGAGATGGCAAGATTTTGAGTTAAGGAGAGAGAAGCGCAACTTCCCTGTCGGACTGGAAAATGTGTTGAGCAAAATCTACATAGTTTTCGTTAGGAAACGTTCTTCATGTAATTTATCACATGAGAAAATCTACAGGCGGTTTGCTACTTTTCCACTGCTTATTGCTGTAGTTTTTGACATACTTTATTTTTAGCTAATTATTTAATATGTAACATTAACAGAAAAGGTGATTGATTCTTTCTGTAGTTACTTCAATTACAAGATATTCCCAAAGCAATAAGTTTGACAATGAATTAAAGAAACTGCTTATAATGAAAAATAAAACAATCCAAATTTTATCCAAACCCGCCAACCAAAAAAAATATCTCTGATATTTTCTCCATCAACTTCATTTGCTTTTCCCAGAAATTACAAAATAAAAAACTCAAAGATAGATCCTTTCTTCTTCGAGTTTTCTGTATAATTCCTGTGAAAAATATATATAAATTTTCTGCTTGTTGCCTGTACAGTGAACAGACTTTTCTACATTAATTCAGTGTAATTTTCTGTACAGTAAGTCCCACGGGTAACTTTTGCCAGTTTTCTAATTAGTCGCGAGTCAAGTGATGAGTGAAGCTGTAGATAGGCCTGATTGTGAGAGGGAGGAGGGGAGTAGGGGAGTTGGGTAGGTTGGTAGGCCTGGAGGAGTACTTACAGGAGTGCAAACATTCCACAATGGTCGTCGCATTGATCAGATACCCTTGGCACAAGTGGCAGATTATGTGCGGATTGACGGCAGTTAGAAGCACTGGGCGTGGCGTTGTCATCATCATTGAGCTTGACGTTGTATTTGCTGTTGTTGTTGTTACTGATGATGATGTTGCTGTTGTTGCTGTTGCCGTTGTTGCTGTTGCCGTTGGCGCCTCTTCTGCTGTTGGCTCCTCATCAGCGGAGGCGCCACCGTTGCTGCATGCATCCTCGGTTGTCGACCAAGCGGACGATGATGAACATGTCGAGGATGATGATGAACTGTTGGTCTCAACAGCAGCAGCAGCAACAGTTGCTGTTGTTCTTGTTGCTGTTGCTGGAGGTGTTGATTCTTTCTTGATGTTTGTTGCTGTTGTTGTTGTTGTTAATGCATTAGTTGCAGTTGCAGTTGCATTTTCACTTTTTATTTTAATGCTGTTTGCCATTAAATTATGTTGCAATTGTTGTTTTTGCATTTTCTCAACATTTCCCAGCTTTTTGTTGTTACTGCTCTTGTTGTTGTTATTATTATTGTTCTTATTGCTGTTGTTGTTATTGTTGTTATTCAGATTGCTGACAAAGCTTTTAGCTGACTTCGTTTTAGCCGCTTGTCCATTTGCTGCCAACGTCGCTGTCGACGCTGACGTTGCTGCTGACGTCGCTGTTGGCTTTTGTGTATGCGCCATTGTATTTGACGTTGTTGTTGTTTTTGCAGCAGCTGTTGTTGTTGTTGTCTTCGACTCGGGCGTCATCATAATAATAATAGTAAGCTTTTATTACTGCAAAAAAGAAATGAAGAGAAAAAAGAAACATGTAAACATTAAATGTGTAATGACAAATGCAGAAAAGTAAGTATATACTAAGTGTACACGACCAGAAAATACCCTGTCAAGAGTTCTATCTACATGTGCACTGAAAGTTCCTTTTCATTTTATCAATGTATCAAATATAATTAGGAGTATAGGGCTAAGAAATACCCTGTAGAAAGTTCAAATCAAGCTATCTAGTAAATATACCACTTATCAGTTTACACTGAGTACAGGACATTTGTGCACTGTTTATTGAAATTTGTTGAACACAAAGAGTTGAGCTCTTAGAGTGTTTGGCAAATAGGAGCATAAGCATTGCTCCTATACGAATTCCTTTGTCTCTTCCTCACTCCCTCCTGCTCTTTCTGCAGCATACCCAACTTTTATTTGATCCTTAAATCCTACAAATGTGTAAACACAATGGGGAACAGCAGCTCAAGTTCCAACAAACACGCATCTTCAATTTCCACTCGAAAAGACACTCAAACTTTTATTTCGTGGAACGAAACTTGAAAGTTCTGTTTAAAGTCTTCAATTGCTGATACTGAACATTATATAAAAATCTAAACTGAAATCTGATTTCAGCAACTAATGCCATAATTACAATTAATTAACATAATTATATGCTACAGTTTGGCACTCTATAAACAATACTAAGTCTCGTAACTCATGTAATATTCATAGCCCCCATCAAATTTCACCTCTCAAAAAGCTTGAGCTGTGTTCCTTTTGTACAGGACACTGAAATGGAAGTAAAACAATTTGAGAGGTGGGGGACTATTATATGCAATCAGTCGATGGATAATGGATGCTCGTAAATCCCCTTACCCTGATATATATGTACAATGTATAGTTGTCATGGGAATGACAACGACTGCAAAAGACCCTGTATTGATATGCACGACACTCGGGGGAGTAACTACGCAGCCAAGGGTAGCTCCCAAATAAGTTTGGTTATGTATGCTCGAGCAAATGAAAATGGCTTCAAATTGAACACTACCAAAAAGAAGAAGAAGAGTGTGTGTGTGTGTTGTGTGTGTGAGTGTGTGTGGTGTGTGTGTGTGGAATGCTAAAAATGTATTTCAGAACAATTTCAAGTTGTTTTTGCATCAACGCGCCAGTAAAAAGTCGACACAGAAAAAAGTTTTCAACACAAAACTTTTTAGACCAACAGTGTCTACCGCACAAAGAAAGAAAGAGAGAGAGTAGAGAGAGAGAGAGGGAGAGCACAGAAAATGGAAATATGAATGAATATGAAATGAATTCACGGAACAAACGATGATGCTTTAAAATCCTTTTTACATAAAATTTAAGTGAGGACACACACACACTCACACACAGCAGTTAACGCACAGTGAACCCAAGCTTAACCCTTCTTCCTGTTTTTTCCCATGCCCAAAAACGCATCTGGGCCACGGCACAGGGCAAAGAGAAGTAGAGGGAAACGAGCGCGCGCAAAAAAAAAACAACTGTGAGTACGAAACATGAAAAGGATAAAAAAAAATGTAAAGAAAAAAGCAAGCAGCGGAATTTCACGTGAAGAGAAGAAGGAGAGAACAAAGCGCGCGGCATGCGCGACTGTAGATATGCGCTATATCCGTGGAAAGGTATGAAGAAGGTATGCAGGCAGGCAAGAAGTGTAGGGTGACTGAGTGTAGGCACTGTGTGTGTGACTGTGACAAGGTTTTTATCTCCAATATCAAATACACACTCACACACTCAAATACATACCCACATGGATTGCTTTCATTCTGCAGGGACGCGACAGTTATCGCATTTATTTAATTACAAATATTCTTGGTATTTTACGAATACAAACTGTTAGTGCAGTAAGTGTTTTAACAATGTATAAAATATATTAATATTAAATTCATATTTTCTTTACTTGTTAAAAGAGCAGTTAAAGCAGTTAAATAATAAAAAAGTAATAAGAGCTATTTGGTAACCAAATTTTAATAAAATTGATGAAGATATTTTGTCAACATAATTAAGTATTTTATATTTTATACTTACTTTAATAAAGAAATAAAATTCTTGGTAAATTGTTTTTTTTCTGCTTTGATATTTTATTTTTATTAGCGCTAGTTAAGATAATATAAGATTTGACGTCTAATAACAGTCAAAAATTAATAAAGATGTTAATTTTTCAATTTGTAAAAACAATTAATTGACTAACTGCATATTTTATGTTATATGCATGTTTATATTGTGTACATATGTACAACTCCCCTAGTTATAATACTTTACATATGTACACAACCCACACGAGAGCAATGCTCTCGCTTACCAATCGCAATCTTCACTTTGGTGGGGATAAATCTGTTGCTGCCACTGTTGTTATTGTTCTTCTTTTCCTTAGATTTCTGCTGCTTGTTGTTGTATTTTCTTTTTCTTTTTTTTTTTTGTGGGCAGAGGGCGCTTTAATTTAATGTTTGTGTGCTTGAGTGAGTGTGTAGAGTGAGAGAGCATGATGAGAGAGGGCGCGAGTGATTCTGGGGGCCATTGAGCGCAACAGCTGTGCGATGTGAGGCCGGCTGTGACAGTGTTGGAAAATCACACAACACAGCAGCAGCAGCAGAGAGAGTGAGCGCAAGAGAGGCAGAGACGGAACAACAACAACAGCAAATATAAGAAATGCAATCGAAATCTCGCTCACTTTTAGTTAAGTTGTTTGTGTATTAATTTTATGTTGCTCTTACCTGTGTGTGTTCTTTTGGCTGCTATTCCAGATAAATGCGCGGCATTTTGTGTTGTTGTTGTTGTTATGGTTTTTTTAATCCAATTGCCGCAAGTGTTGAACGTAATCCAAAACGCGATGTAGTTGTTGTTGGTATAATCCAAAGTGCAGTTATTGGCATATATATTTTTATACGCACACTTTCACAATTTTAATTCACACATGTATATGCTTGATTCAATTAGATTTTTTTTTTAATTTTCTTCTGCCTTTCTTTCTTTAGCTTCAGCTGTTTGCTTCGCTTCGTTTTATTGCTTGCTTTACACTTTACTCCTCTACTTCTTCATCACTTTGCTTTCGATGTTTCCCAACACACACACACACTCACACAACATAGAAACTCGAGCGCTGCTGCGGCTGTCACTTTTGGCTATTTGCTTTTGTGCGCACCTTTATTGTGTATTATGCTTTGCCTTATGTTTTCTGCACACACTCATACACATACACAGATACGTGCGCTGCTCATGAACGCAGCGACTGCGACGTTTACATAGACGTCGCTTCGTGTATATAAAGCGCAGCCTGTTTGCTGCTGCTTTGCTGTTGTTGTTGTTTCGGCATTTGTCACACGAGACACAAAGGAAATTTCTAGCACTGAAATATGCAATTTATTGCCTTTACTTATTGTATTTTTAATCAAATTTATTTAACTATGCATTTATATTTATTTATTTATTGTTAAAATATTACACTTAATCCATGTATTTTGTATTTTTATTTATTCACTTAAAAATCTGACAGCAAAAATGCGCGCACGTCTATTCGTTTCAACGTTCCGCGTACAACTAAAAGCAAGCGCTGCTTTGTCGCTGCTGCCAACGCTGTCTTATTTACTCGCGCAATTCCACACATACACATATGCAACGCCTATTTACATTGACGGCGGCCAACTGCCTGCCCTCTGCTGCCTGTTTTTCGTTTTCCTTTTTGACTACTGCGCGCTCAGTGGCTACCACAATGCTATCTCGCTCGCACACTAACTCTCACTGGGCGTGCAACTGCTGCGCACTCGCTCTCGCATGTACTTACAAACGCACACACGCTCGGATACTCCGTTGTGAGTCGTCTGCTTTATTTGCGTTGGTCTCTTTTGACTGCTGCTCTCAGACGACGACGGCGACAGCGACGGCAATTTTTATTTCTCATTCGCTGCTCAAAACCGAGAAACGAACCGTTCTCGTTCAAAGTTGGTTTTGCACTGAGTGTAAATATCTGGCGATGTCTGGCGTTTGCCGTTGCCGTTGCCTTTTGGCTCTTTTGCTGCGCCTGCTGTTTCTTTGTTTCTTCTTCGACTCGTTGCTGTCGTGCCACACATTTGTGTGAAAGGAAGGGCTGTCGGCTGTCTCATTGTACTCAGCAGTTATGTACTCAAGTTCTCTATATACAGATAGAAGAAGTGTATACACACACATATGTATTTACTTAATTGAGTTGGCGTGGGGTGCCCTTCAGTTTGAGTGCATATATGGTACATGAGTAAACACCTTTGCTTTGATCTCTCTTAAGACTATACATATAGATACGTATGTACTGTTCTACTGTATACTGTGTGTACCTTTTAAAGTACATAAAGTAAACATATAGCAGACTTGCTGTTAAAAATGAAGTGAGGCCACCACAGTATTTAGGTATATAAATATCCGAGGGTGGGTATACAATTATTTATGACTTACTTATATGCATTGCATATACTTACATAAGTTAAAACTCTCGTTAATCCCAGGTGTTTACATGGTAACCATTGGACTCACGTTTCCAGTGTTACCCCTCAAAATTAGCATGATTTCTTTGCTTTACGGCTTCGGCTGTTTATTTGTTGTCTCAGGTAACAAAAAACCGCCAATTAGACGACTCAGGAAATGTTGAAAACACTTAAATACGTAATCCTATGCCTATTTCTAAAATTGTGCACAGAAAAATGAAGCGAATACAGTTATTTGCAGATTTTGTAATGATAAAAGAAAAGGGCTTTGAAATAATATAGTATAGCTTCTGAAAATTGTTATATTATATCATTTAATGGTTCGAAAAGAGTCAGATATTAAATTTAAAATAAATTTACGATGACGTTTACTATATATACCTAATAAGTTGATCAGTTTGTCACTTTCTATTTAAGATTTAGAAGTAACTACAGTGAAAATTTGGCTTTTATTAAATTTTTAATGAATGAAGCTATGCAAATGAATTGTATTTACAGTATATCGAAGGGAAATATTAGTTTGGCAAATTTTGAGACTCATTTTATACACATTTATGCTTTTCAGACCAAAATACACATAGCAAAAATTCAATAAACCAATAAACTATAAAATACTTTTTAGAGGAAGCATTTCTGAAAAAAAAACTAACTTTCTCATCTTGCCAACAACCTTACAGTCCAAATTTAAAGCTGATTTGGACTGTAATGCTCTAATTATATAGATATTTGTGCCAGCTTGTAAGAATACATTTAAAATGAGATAATGAAAAGAAAATATACATTCATTCACTTTATTTTACTTTGTATCTAATAGTTTTTGGGGCCATATAGTACTATAATTACACAGACTTTATTAGGTAATAATATATTTAAAGTAAATTTGTTGTTTTTTGGCTTTTTCCGAAATCAGCCCACTTTGCAATTCATTGTTTCCGTAGACAGAAGTTGCATTTTTGCACGTAGGCGTGTAATACACACACACGTAGACTCCCAGTCCCACACACACACACACACACACTCTCTCAGTTGTAGACACAGATGCAGATAAAGAGTGTGTGCTTTTTTTGCCCATATGAATCAACAAACAACAATCAGCATTTGTATTGTGTTTATTTTCCTTCTCTATAAAGACTGGCAAAAGCTTTCCCAATCAGTCCACGTTTTCAGATTGCACATTCATTCATCAAACGTTTCTTTCCGTTCTCTCTCTCCGTTTCTTATTATTCTTTCTACTGTTCAAATGAGTTTCGCTAAATCAGCATTCATAATCGAGAAAGGTGCGAGAGATCATAATTTATGTTGTTCGGAAAGAAAACAACTCTTCAAATGTGTTTTCTTTAAGATTTTTATCTCTTTCTAGTCAGTTTTGTATATTCCAGAATATTCTTATGCCTAGGGATTGAAATAAACGGAGTTCATGGCGTCTACTATAATATTACCATCTTTCCGAAGTTCTAATGAACTTTACTTCATATAGATATAGTTACCCTCGATTTCGGAAAAGGAATCAAGAAGTATTCTAGGATAACTTAATAATCGAGTGAAGCAGAAATTTGAAACATTTATATATTTTATTTTGTAGTTTTCATAGAAATACTATAGTTGATTTCTAAATCCTATTTTGGAGCAAACAAAAGTCTTCCAAAGTTGCCGTAACATTATCAAGAAAAAAAACTTAATTTCGAAATCTGAAACCAGAGTAAAGTGATTAGACAGATTATATATGCTTTTTATAAATTTCTCAAGGTATCTGAGTGACTGGACATTTGACTCATTTCGAATGCCGATCCCTTGACTCGTCATTCATTTTCATATTATTTTTATGCTCTTGTTAGTTTTATGTCGCAACCACTGATAAAAAACTTGTTTATTTATCGAAATTGTGTAAATTTTCTTATTAAAACAAATGAGGAGATAATCAATAACGGAAACATGTACATCCGTTAATGTTTACTGAATCGTTTACTTATCGAATTTACATTATATAGTTTCAAAACAAATGTCGGATTACCTTTTAAAGATAATCAGTAAATACGCTTGATAATACATTAAGTAGATTTCTTAACTGGTTACATAAACAATCGTTACTGCAATCGCAAAAAGGTAGATTAGAGAACTTAAATAACTTCATTTGTCATTGGATATAGATTAATTGACAGAAAGATGGAACTGTTTATATTACGAAATGCACATTCTAAGTAAAGATTAAAAAGTAATCCAGCTTGACTATAAAAGGGATACTATTCTTAAGTACAAAGTCTGAAAATGATTGGGAAACTAACAACTAACAACTTAAACAAGACTATAGTCTATGTTTAAGAAAGCCAAGAATTGTTTCCTCTTAATTAATTGTAATTTTTTCTTAGTCTGATCTTAAACACATAGCACGGGAGTTTTATAGCACTAGGTTAGTACTTCTTATTTAGCATTATTTTTGTTATTTTGTATTTTTCTTAAACATAATTTTGTAAAAAAGTAAATAAAATAAATATAAAATTTTGGAACAAGAGTAAATCGTAGAAAGCGGCACAAAAAAGAAGCCAGATTGAAAAATTTCATATTCAAATTAGTTGTTAGACGAAAAAAAATCATTAAGGCTTACCTATTTTAATAATGAATGAAAATTTCTAACATACAGACATCATTCTAACTAAATACTAAACAGCACAGCTCTTATAATAAGATCAACTATTTTCTCTTTCTATTCTTTAATAAACAAGGAGCTAAAAAGATTGTGGCATATCAAAGCTGTAGGAAGAACTTTCGAGAAACCTATTCCGTAAATGTTTTCAATTATTTCTTTATCATATAAATTAAATACAGATAAATTGGTTGTACATTTTGGAATGTTTTATGGACCTTCTTTAAGAAACGTCAAATGTCAAGAGAATCGTTGTTCACAGCTGGAAAAATAAATATTAGAAAAGGTCAACGCTTAAAAGTTAAAACATCGTTAAGACCGAATCCGTTTTCCGTAGTTTTTTCCAGTTAAAGTGTCTTTGAAAAATGTGGAATACGAAACTATTTCTCAATTTCTATAGGTTTTCCGTTCTAGTATTGAATTTTAAAATTTCAAAGTGCATCGTGTGATTTGATTTAATTTTCATAGTGTTTCCAGTTATAGTATTTTCGAAATATGTGTTATATCAAAATGATTATCAGATTCTTAAAGTTTGCAGTTATAATATCGAATTCCTAGGAAGTCCTAGGTATGTCGTTAAAATGGGTATAGTTTTTTATACAGTTTTAGGTATAGTATAATAGAAATAAGTAGAATATCAGAGTTTATGTCAGGCTCTTAAAATAAACAGTTTGAATAACGCACTTTAAAGATTTCCGAGGTCCTCTTTTAACCAAATATGTGGAATACCAACTTATTTCTGAAGTTCTTAAAGCTTGAATTGTAAATACTGAATGCTTTTCTGTTTATTTTAGAATCCATTTTACGGTTTAATCAAAGAGAATTGAAGTTGAATGCGGAAGCATTACATTAGTCAGACTATAACTGTTGAGAGGAACGGCAACAACATTTGTGAACGCCATTTTAAGTGATGTGGCAAGATGTCTTGTTTGCCCCTTGCCCCTTTAGCACATTTTGTAGTCCGTTGTTCGTTGCCAGTTGTCTGTTGATTGAGCTCATCCTGTGTCGACTGTCGACTGGGCTTAATTCGGTTTCAGGTTGCAAGTGTGGAAGAGACTCCGATCTGTGGCTTGTCGTAAATTATTGATTGGCTTTAATTCCGTCCGATAGATTGGCCTCAACTGGTCTTAACAGCTTAATTGAGACCCCATGCAGCAATAAATGCGATAAAGCGCCACAAACTCGTAGCAGCAACCATAAGAAAGAGAAACTAATAATGTGCCCAGATGGATGACGATGAGGTTGCAAGCTGCTGCAGTCGTTGCTGAAGTCGTGGCCAGTGGCACGACGATTCCCAGTGGCAGCAGCAACATGAGGCAAGCAAACGACAATAACAACAACAACGGCAACGGCAACGACGGCAACTCCGGTAGCAGCCTCCAAGTGAATGGGGGGCATTTAAGTTTAATTTGTGTTGTGCCGACGTCGCGTTATTTTTTTTTGTGTACTTCTCTTTCTCATTCGCTGTTGCTGTTGCTGCTGCTGCTGCCGTTTTCTCCTCCACCTCCGCCTCTGCCAACTCTCCTACTCCGCTCTGCGCATCAACAAATCCCGCAAGCAATGACCGGCCAAGCAACCAGCAGCAAAGCAGCGCAGCTTAAAACTCAGATTCAGATACATTCACTGTATTCAGGGCGCATGCCGAGATACATAGATACATATATGTATCTGTATCTATGAGTGTATGTAAGTGGGCACATGTATCTGCCAGTAGATTTTCCCAATACGCATTGTTGTGACGTCACAAGCCAGCAGCAACATCATTCAGCATCATCATAACCATACTTATGCCACACAGCTTCATGCCTCATGCCTCATATACTCATTCCCAATTACCAGCGACGTCAACAGCAGCAGCAGCTACAGCAGCAGCAGATGTTTATGTGCCCCAGTGTATGTATGTGAAAAGGTGCATTTGTATGTGTGTGTGCTTGCCTAAGCTGTTGCTGGCGGTTGTGGCATGCAGCCACAGGCGCGATAGGGTTGCCAGCGTACTCAAAATATATTTTAATATACATTCACAATTTATGAAAATAAAATACAAATTTGATGCTTTCTTATCAGGGATCTAAAATAATACTAATTTTTTTATATAATATATACACTATAAAATAAGTCCCCAATCTATTCAGGAATAACAAATAAGGTTTATTCCTCCGGAAATATGCAAATATAAATTAAAAATTAAATCTCTTTATTTATTTAACCAAGTATCTTCAGTATCTTTCTTTTAATGTTCTTAAAGGATATGTACATAGAATAGTAACCTACATGTAGATTCCTGCTTTCTATTCATAAATATAAAATTCTTTACCATTTCTAGTTTTTAACATTACCGTATTTATGCTTTAACTATCCTATTTAAATTCCTAGAGTCCATATTATACTCAGAGCAATTGAGACCAGTTGACAACTCTATTTGCTTGGGTTTCTTTATTATCTACGCGTGCACAGAGCCACAGACAGCGGCAGAGTTTGAGCGTCCGCTGCCGCGCAGAGCATAATAATGAGTTTTCTCACTATCCGCTTCCTCCTCATTTTCCATATAGTTGCGGGCTGTTTTCCCCATGTATGTCTGTACATACACACACACACACATTCATAGACAAAGTGACAGTCTTCGGGGGTAGGCAAGAAAAATGAAAAGGAGAAAGAGTAAGAAAAAAAAATAATAATATGCTGGCTTCATAAGTTAGGCAACGGGGCTGCTGCTGACTATCCAGCTACAAGATATGCGAATGGGCGGAAAAGGCAGAGGCAGAAACAGAAGCAGAGCCAGAGCCACAGTCAAAGCAACAGCAGCAAACTGGTTGCCAGTGACAGCGACAGCAGCAGCAGCAGTAGCGAAGATGTGTGGAATGGAGTAAGTAAAACAACTGACAACTAAAGGCAGCGACGTCAACTGCGAAGCCATATGCAGCGGCAACCAAGCCAAGCCAAACGAAAAACATTAAAGCGAAGCGAAGCGAAAATAACAACATAAGCAAAAGGCAAAGCAAACGAAATATGTATTTCCATGCGTGTGTGTGTGTGTGTGTGTATGTACGTGAGGGTCGCTGAGAGCAGCAGGCAGATAGAGAAGCGAAAGGCAATTGACGAAACTGAACTGTGTGTGCGCTGCGAATGAGCGTAGTAAAGCAGAGTAACGAATATATAAAGCAGAACTGAACTCAATGCATATGCATGTACATATGTATGCATGTATATAAATGTGTTTGCGTGTGTGTGTGTGTATCTTGTGTGTCAAACCAAGAGTAGCAGGGGGGCCAAAAGGTTGGGCAATGAAGACAGCAACGACGACAACAACAACGTCGGCAGAGACGCCAGCAGCGCTCAGCATGATACCGAATACCGAAGTGCCCACAGCCTTGAGAGAGAGCAAGCTCGGGGAGCCGAGTGGCCGAGTGGCGCTCGTGTGTCGACGACGACGACGCCGCTGGCTTTACGTAGATTGTATGAAAACAAAAGGTTTTTGCTGCCTTTACCTCTGCCTCCACCTCAGCTGCTGTTGCTGTCTCTTGTTGTTGTTGCTGCTGCCTACCGCCTTATAATTAATCAAAAATATTTTAGTTTCAATTAAACGTATACGTGTGCGGCGTTGCTGATAATAAATTATTTGATTAAAGCTGCCTTCGGACAGTCAACACACATTTGCACATTCTGGAAATATTAAAAATATATAATAAAACATGTAGTAAACAAAGATAAAAGAATTTCAATCATGAAATACAAAATTTTGAAAATGAAAATAAACCCTAATGTAATGTTTAGAGTAGCTGGCATACACACAAACACACACACCTTTCGAAACTTTACAAATTGTAGTCCAAGATATGCGAAAAGTTGTTTTTAGACCCTGTTTGGGTTTAACGTCAAGCAGGCCAAAGGTCACAAACAGAACTTCCAACCGAAATAGCAGCAAAAGTTGGCGAAAACTTAAGCTACAGATTGCGAGAGGGACAGCATCAGAAAGACAGACAGACAGAAAGGGGGAGGAGAGAGGGAGGTGCAAAAGTTCGCCTAAGTCGCGTACAACTTTTTTATGTTCACGCCAATTTTATGCTCAGACTGTTGAAGAAGATGTAAAAGGAAATCCGGCAGCGGATCAAAGTGTGACAGGCCAAGGGGATAAGTATACGTACATTCAATATTAAGGTGTTGAATCCCCACACACACCTCACTCCCCCAGCCCCTCCTTGCCAGCAGAAAAAGGTCGAACGTCCATTCAACATTCACTTTTCTGACAGATTTGAAGATCCGAAATTAATTTTATTTACGTCTGTCAGTTAACTGCATCATCTTGATATCTTACAGCTTTAGGCCATTGCCATTGCAAAGCTGGCTTAGGGCCACTTTTATTTTGTATGAAATGGGCTCCTCTTCCAAGTTTGATCACTGAAATCACTTACAGAAAACCCTTGAACTTAAAGCTTATTCATATATATAATTGAACATTACTTTAGGTATCATTTATTGTTAAAGCAAAGTATATTTGTACTTAATCATATTTTGTACTTACTCGTATTTTACATCACATCATAACCATACAGTAAGTATCATAATAACATCGTTCATATACTTTTCAACTTTCCATCTAACTGACAGTCTAGAAAAACTTGCCGATAAGAAAACAAAGTTTTCAATTTATCTAGACCGTAATTCTATCAGCAAGATGTGAAAGCGGCCCTAAAAAGGCTTATACTTACTTTCCATATTTGTTTGCGAAAGTTCTCTTCTGTTTGAAACAGTTCCAAACTACAGTAAAACTAGTTTAAAATGGCTACTTACTATTTCACTGTATTTCTTTAACGAATAAAGTTTTATGTTAAGTGAAACGGTTAAACAAATTAAGTTTATGCCAGCCAAGAATCTTGCCGGACTATCTAAGTCAACACTTGGAATTATTGTTATAGTCTCCATTTAAATGGTTGATTAAAGTTTGGTAGCTTACAGATTTCAGATAAGTTTACCTCTTTGTAGATAATTCAAACTATAAACTTTAACAATCTTGTATTTGAATATAATTGTTTGCTATTTTCTGTGCAAGGTGAGATTTTCTTTTCCCTGAAAAAGATATGTGTTCTAAAGAAATTTAAGCAAAAGTATATTCAAAATTGGTAGATATGTTTATTAATGAGCCTTCCTATGTTGTCAACTTATATTTATATTAATTTAATTAATTTGATAATTATCAATTATAACTGATCTGTAAATTTAATTCATTTAGTAATTATTAATAAATATTAATTTGCTATTTTATGCATAATCATGTTAGCTTTGCTTTTATTTCTTTCTGCTAATTTTAACGCTTTTTTTACAAATGTTGGTAGATTAAAATGCCTTCTATAACAAGGTGTAAGCCAGTACTTTGTTCTTATTTTAATAAGTCGACAGTTGTTAAGAATTCAAGAGCGTACAAACCATTAGTTAGATGCCGTATCTATCTTTATTTTGCATCCCCTTCTAATACCTACTATACTCCCCCATTTTGTAAGTTATTTCAGCATGAGAAAGCAGTTTTCGTGTCGAGAGTTTAATTGAGATAAGCCTCTTACATTTGACACCATTGGTATCTGTTCTTGACACGCTATTCTATATGAATCCTATACAAATACTTGTATTTGTAGAACATTCGTATGTCCAAATATTTTCAATAAAGAAAATGCAATAGATTAATTCAACTTTGCAACTCATCAAATCTAACAGATGTCTTACTTTATCTCTATTTTGTGAATATACTTCTCTAAATTTTATAGAACGTCTTAAAATCAGATAGAGCACACACACAACAAATAGTTTTGTTATATTAATCGGATGTTGCCCAAAACCCGTCAAACAACTCTTCGGAGGTCTGAACAATTCAATGAGCTCATGTAGGCGTGTTCAATTTCCATGTGATTGTGTTTTTTAAAAATTAGAATGTTGTGACTCTTTTTATTCGACCGTAACAAATGTGGAAAAGATACTATTCGTATAGCCTTCAGTTTAAATTCTTTAGAAATATTCACGAGTTTTTTAAGTAAACGAAATGTAAAAGTAAAATCAATTTAAAGAACATAACTTATGACTGACGAGAGGTGTAAGATTGCTCTGTAAGCAGACACTAAATTACATATTCGATTAACCAAAGTTATTCTGCACGAAAATCAGGACAAATACAAGTTGGTATAGCTCTATAATCGGATATAATTTCTACCATCAATGTCTAGTTAAGGTTTTGATGAGCTAACTCCAAGTTTAAACGTATCTCTTAGTTAAAAGAAGCCAAAATTTTAAAAAAGCTCTTTGTAAACATAAAATCAATTTAAAGAACAAACCATGATCAAAACTACATTGAAATACTTAAGTTTTAAAAGAGCTATGCAAGTTTGCAACCTGTTAACTCTTAGGACTGCAAACTTTACAAGTCTAATTTTTGTTCACTTTTGTAGGAGTCGATTACAAGGAAAACCAGGGATTTAGTTGATTAACTGAAATATTTCAGGAGTATTCAAATTTTGTTCACTTGTATAAACAAACAATGCTGAACAAAATCGCTACAGATTTCTGGATAAACTAATAGAAGTTATGATAACTTGGCCTTCAGACGGTTTAAAGAAAGTACAATCTTTGATATTTATATTGAGTTTATTAAGTTTCCCATCACTACAAGTAAGTATAAACTTACAATTACACCTTGTGTCTTAAATTAATAGGTTCATTTTTTTTTAACAATAAACAACTGAAAGTTTTTCTAAAAAGAGTTACAAAGTTTTCTACAGCACATTAATAAGTATGTAGGTATGTATGAATGTAATTTTGGGTTCTGCAAACATTTCTAATATAATCATGCAAATTTCCAACGCTTGAGGCATTTGGGAAATGACTCTAGAAAACCGTTTCAAGCTTTTTAAATCCACTTTAATTGGGATTTTAAAGTTACGTCAGAGATTAAACAACAACAACAGCGACAAGAACAACAAGAGGGAGAAAGGAGAAGAGGAGGATCAACAATGCGGCAACAAATTAATCTCTTAAATTGCACATTTCGCAACATCCTAGGGGAAAACAGACATCAGCCAACAGCCACCAGTGACACACCCCTTAACCTCGCACCCCCATCATCCTGGGTTTGTCAGCAAATTGGAATTTTTCAGCCCCTTCCCTGATTTCTCTGGTTTTGACGTCGACGTCAGCGTCGCACAACATTCATAAACTAATTAGTGCCATAATTTCAAAAGTCGCGTTTTATTGTAAGGGAAAGGGGTCGGTGAGGGGAAGGGAGGGAAGGGGAAGGGGATTGTGCGGGTGTGACAAATCCCACAGGTCACCGCGGGCCACGAATTACGTAATAATTATGAAAAATTACTTTGCCATTTCAATTATGCGACGAGAAAAATACCTGAAAATACTTTGGGTATTAAAAATAGCGAAAACGGTCACGCGGATATATCTAAGCATACATACAGTGAATCACAAATGTAATGGCGCACTTTTAATATATCAGTTTGTTTAAACATATCTTTTAAAGCAGTTAAGATAGAGAAATTGTAGGGATGCCATTTTAATAAGGAAACTTTTTGAATATAAAATAAACAATTTAAAATAGCTATCAAGTCTGGAAATAGTCTTTATTTTAACAAATAAAAGTAGCATTTTTATGAAAGGAAATTATTTTCGTTCATTTAAAAATAAATATAAATTTAAAAAGCCTGCATATCGGTCTTGGTTTACTTAAAGTATGAAATTAAAATTTATAATTGTAAAAATTTAAATTACAAATTATAAAAATGTATTAGTAAACTTTAAAAAGCTTTATTTTTGGTCAGGCCTTCTTTGGCCCTTTAACTTTATATACATAGCTATATAACTCTTTCTGACTTGCCGTGTTATTGTACGGAGTTTTGTGAAATTCGACCTGAGAGCGGGTCATATTTATATATACTTAGCGCCGTTTTCTTAACTTTCTGTTAGGGAAAGATAAACTTAAGATTTTGTTCTCTTATCGGCAGGTTTATTTTCCCTTTAAGGTTAAAGGCAAGATGAGAAAACGGCCCTTGGACCAATAAATAAATAATAATAATACTACATTAACATATTCTCAATTTAGCAACACTAGTAGCTACATTTTTTTGATTCACTGTATATGACAAATAGTATAACGATTGTTAAGAGATTAGAGATTTGGTGACTTGATCAATTAATCATGTGCCCCAATCTCCTGGTTGTTATTGTTGTTGTTGTTTTTGCCTGTCTCAATAATGTCGTGTGATAAATCGAAACAAATTATAATTGGACAAAGGCGAAAGCAACAACAGCAACAACAACACGCAATAAAAAGCTTCATGGCATGCATGTGTGCATGAAAACGAAACGAAATGAAACGAAACGAAAAAGGAAAAAGACAAAAGCAACAACAAGAACACCAACTGTAACAACAAGAACAACAATAGCAGCATTTTTAAACTACACCCACGAATGCGGCATCAAAATGCGCCTCAACAGTTTCCCAATCAAAATGTAAATATGCCGCAGTCGCTGTCGCTGCTGCAGTCGACGTCGCCGTCAGTGTAGCTGCTGCCTACGACAGAGAGTGGTGGTGGGTTGTGTGTGTATGCAGTGGAAAGGAGTTAGGAGTGAGGAGAGCGGGGAGGGGGAGGGGTTGCACTGGGGCTGGACGACGGCCTCTCAACTGTTTGCCTGTCAGCCGCCTGCCTGCAATTTAAAAGTAAATATTATACATACATACGCATACATCAATATGTACATACATACATACTTACATATATCTTGCTATATCTGGTAGACTTGGCAAATGCGAAAAAGCAAATGCAAACGCAAAAGCAAACGAAAACTCAAAACGCAACGCAACAAAAACGCCATCGCCATGTTTGCGCACAACGTTCAACTTGCCGCTGTCGCTGTTGTTGTCGCTGTCGTCGTCGCTGTCGTCGTCGCTGTCGCCGCTGCCGACGTCAGCAGCACATTTGTATGCTGCCAGAGGAGACTCGACTCAGGCCACAGCACGAAATGAAACAGTGAAAAACAAGATACCCACTAGGAAATTTAATGTAGCACGTCACAAATACGCAGAAATACGGCTGGCCACCTGAGAAGATAAAACCAGGTCTTAAAAATGATTTACAATATTCGTTCTTTGTTGAATTTGGGGTATTTTGGCGACCTTTGATATTACTATTTTATTGTTATTATTCACATGCTTTTATTACATTCATTAAGTTCTTTCACAGTATTTTTAAATCATTAAAGTATTGAGCTAATTTCATTAAAATTAACTAAATTTTATTCCTCATTATTTCGATTATGCTTGTAATAACATTATTTTAACTAACAAATTAAATCAAAACAGTCAAGATCCAATTTCCTGAAAATGGACACCCATTTTTTCTGTTATTAAAATAAACCTAATTTTTCAAATTCATGTAATATTTATCTATATACATGCATTTACTTTTCTTGTAGTTTTAAATGAAATCAATATTTCGGTCAAAACTAATTAATTGATGTTGAGTATATACTAAATTGTTTATTGTTATTTTATATAATAAAGTAAATAAATTGATTAACAATGTATTCTATGCTAATATAAAAGGATATAAATCAAATGCGTCAAACGGAAAACAATATAACTTATCCTTAATATGCGCCCGTTTTAAAGTTTACAGGGTAGGAATTTTAGACACCATAAAAGTATTTATAACTACAAATAAATTGCTATTATTATAATAAAAATAAAAAACAGTCATAGGCAAGAAGAGATAGTTTCATTAAAACTGTTAGATAATTTGCAAAAAGCCAAAGAGTGGCAATCAAATTGGTCACTGGGGTTGCATGCACAACGTTAAATGGGAACGATGAACGACGAGTCAAAAGCAATATCAAGAAAGCGTAGCACTCGCATGTCTATGTATACATCTGTGTGTGTGAATGAGAGTCTCTGTGTGTGTGCTGTGACTGACAGTGGTGAGTGAACAGCCGTCGGTTTCTGCTGCTGTTGTTCCTCTTGTTGTAGTTGTTGTTGTTGTGTAGCTGGCATTCAGCTTTGGACGTAGTGCCGCGTTTACGTGTACCGCAAGTGCTCATTACGTATTCGAATACACACACACACTCACACACACACACACTGTGCAATTTCATGCGCGTTTTTGAGGGTTAATATATGAAAAGATACTTTACAGATTTGTGCTGCCTTTGAAATTATATATCTATGGAATCCGCAAATCTTTCATGTTTACTCGCTTGTTTATACCCTTAATTTTTTCCCATTTCACGTTTTTGTCTTTTTTTATGCATGTGCTGCATATTTTCTTGTCCTCTCTCTATCACTCTCCGTCTCTCTCTCTCTCTTATTTTGTGCTCTTTCGGTTACATTGGGAAATCTGTATGTGACTGTCTTTGTCTTTTTGTGTGTGGCACTTTTTTAGACCCAGTACTTTAAAAAAGTACAAATGGGTCTATTACGTTTGTGCAAAAAAAAATGTGCGTAACAGGCAGAAGGAGGCGTGGCAGACCCCATAAAGTATATATATTCTTGATCAGCATCAACAGCCGAGTCGATATAGCCATGTCCGTCTGTCTGTCTGTCTGTCTGTCTGTCTGTCTGTCCGTCTGTCTGTCTGTCCGTCTGTCCCTTTTTTGAGTAACTAGATCTCAGAGACTATAAGAGCTAGAGACACCAAATTTGGCATGTATGTACATCTATATCTTGCATTGAACGAGTTTGTTTCAGATTTTTGCCACGCCCCCCTCCGCCCCCGCAAATTAAAATACAAAATTTCCAAGTCGAATTACAAGAGTACCTTTAAAGCTAGCACCTTGATTTTTAGTACGAATAATACACACTGTAGTTCCAACCTATCCAGCAAATTTCGTCTAAATCGGATGATAAACGCGAAAGTTATTCAACTAACAATGTTACGGGCAAAATCAATCTCTGAAGTGGCGCCATCTATGGAAATTTTTTGAAACTGAAACAATCTGTAGTAATCGCATTACACTCAAAAAGTACTGGGTCTCCTACTGTCGAGCTTGCTCCACCGTAGCTTAATGCATTTTCCTAATAAATTATGCGCCCTTTATGATAAATGTCGCTTTGAAAGTACATTCCGCCTAATTGTGGCGAGACCGTGAACGATATCGAGGGACTGAGACATTAATTGCCATTAAAGAGACGTAATAAGCGCACCTGTCGAAATTATTTTCCTATTTAACGCTCGATTGTGGGAGTGCAACGGGAAATCAAGAAATGGAACTTTATACAAATCAAACGGAAATGGAATGAAAAGGTGAATGAAATATTAAATAACGAAATAAAACTAGATGTGCTTTTGGATTTATATGAAAGTGAAATAAAGCTACATATAAATAAATATATTAGAAATAAATATTAAAAATCAAACTATATTGTAGATTTTATTTATACATAAACATACATTATAAATTTTATTTACACATAAACATATAGTTTTAAGTTTAAGCAATAAATATATAGATTAACTTGCAATTTTGGCATTTGACCTTTGAATATTAAAAAACTCCGTCTTTTTGCACGATAATTATGTCTCATCTATGTTGAAATCTATGTACGAAAATTTCAGCTCGATATCTTAAGCCGTTTGGCCGACAGCGTGATGTCTTGTCAGTGAGTCAATTAGGACAAAAAGTTTTGATATATGTACATATGTTGAAATAGATTTTACATACTATGTATGCAAAAAAATACCATAAATTGACATTTGAACAATAGTTAAATATATAAATACAGCAGCAAATATTTAAGATTTAATTAAATTGTTAATTGTTTACATTTTAAATCGAAGCTTTTAGTCAACGTTAAATTCAAATCGGTAAATAACATAAATAAATGTTTCGATATAATCAAGCTAAAGTAAAGAGTGTATTACTATTAAATGTTATACAATCTGACTAGG
Organism: Drosophila putrida; assembly: GCA_037043535.1. NCBI lineage: Eukaryota > Metazoa > Arthropoda > Insecta > Diptera > Drosophilidae > Drosophila > Drosophila putrida. The sequence goes on from JBAMBI010000148.1 coordinate 428,529, forward strand.
TTTTGTTAAATTCCAACTACTTTCTGATATAGTTATCATCAGTCGAAAGTTGAATACAAATCATGGCCAAATAACCAACATTTTGTATTACTTTTCTGTGTATTAAAGTTTATTCTAATGAAACAGAGCTCGACCTTTAACCGGATGCAACTTTGTAAACATTTGAAAATGTATCTCTGTATAGACAGAAGTATCTACGGTATCTGAAGTATTTGACTCATACCGCTCCTAACGGTTATACATGCAACCGCATAGACAAAACCACAACCAGTTGCTACACACACATTAATTATTCATTTGGCCAGAAGGATTCATATTCAGCTGGGTCGCAAGGACACTCACTCACACACACATTTCTACTTGTATCTAAATAAATGGGAGTCAACTGCAGTTCATCCGTTAGGCACTTGGCTAAAGTATCTCAGCTTCTGGCCCACTTGGGATCCCCGCTTGTTACGTTTTAGTATAATTAAGTTTACATGCAGTATTCTGCAGTGGTTTTTGTTAACTCAGTCTGTCTGAATGATCTCATAAATAATCTGAACGGTTAGCTCAGAAATCGTAGATACTTTTTAATAGGAATTCTGAGTTCATATACTGAAATTTAATTTAAAGCTTTACTTGGGCCGAATTTTCTATTAACTGCTATTTTATAGTAATACAAATACTTGGTCGAAACCTTTTAGAGTCTTCAAGTATAAATAAAATGATGTTTTAGTTTTAATACTTACTAAGTTTTATATATGTTATAAAGAGATTTTTTTATGGAAATTGATTTTATACGTAATATAAATTGACAGTCCGAGGAGTTCGGAGAGAGTTAGATTGGCTATGAACACAAGACAGGCTCATCCTTAACAGTTAACAAAGATGTAGCGGGTAATGAAGCAGTGAATAAGCTGGCACGAATAGGAGCAGAGAAGCCCCCTTTAAAACCCGAACCGTTTTGTGGTATAGAGGGACACACTGCGGCAGCCGAGTTTTAATAAAGCCCTAGGCCTATCTTTTAGGTAGCTATAATAAACAACGATTTTAGCAAATAAAACCATGGGCAAAGAATAGACACAGAATACTGACCGGTCTCCTGATAGGGCACTGTAGAAACCACCTATATAAACTAGGCATAGTAAGTAGCGAAGCTTGCCGTTATAGAGATACTGAGGAGGAATCTTTTGTATATATAGTTACGACGTGTACCGCCTTAGTCAGAAAAAGATGCAAGCCAGAAGAATATATAGGATACAAGGGAAACATATCCTTCAGCTATGTGTTAAGAGCCAAAGAGCAAAAGATCCAATTACTGGTATAAAATATATGGCCAAATTTTTCGTTGCTGGCATACAATTTTAACGCTCGCAAAAACAAAACTTAGTCAGCCAATCACAAAACTGTCAAAGAAGTATATTTAGGACAAGATGAAATCTTTCTAATGCCATAAATTGTGACCTGATCGTTTCACTTGTATAACGAGACAGTGACTAATAAAGCTCCTATTAAAAAATAATAGATTTCTTTTAAGTATACTAATGCCATGTCCACATAAAGTCTTTAACAACTATCCGAATGATAATTTGCTAATATCTACATTTTGTATATAGTATCTTTCCGTTAAATACATCTCAATCATAGTGTCAATCCGCTCCAAAAATCAGCCCTCATGGATATGGAAGCTATGTTATATACTTGAAACTTAAACAATTAAAAATTAATGTATTTTATCGAAATGTATTTAGAGAATTTGATATTATGCTGGATATTGATTAATATTATTCGTTCATCGACTGTACTGAAGAAATCGCTTAGATATGTAAGCGTAGGCATATCATTAAATAAACTGTATGCCCTTGGATACTTTTTCGAGCGACATCTATATGCATATTAATGCCTAAAGAGCCTTGAAATCGATGCTGAAACGTGCAGAATCTTCAAGGACATTTCAAATCGCACTTGTCGATGTCTCCACAAGCCTTTGAAATGCAAATTTTTGGCAGGCGTTGAAGTCGCTTTCAATTCAATTGAATAAAAAATTGCGTTGCCTGCCACCAGCGAGCATAAAATTTTGTTTTTCCCCATTTTTTGTTTATCCCCCCTACGGCTGGCAGCTGTCAAATCGAATAAGGAGTGTAAAATGAAGTAGGCTTCATGTGTCAAGTGGTGTCAGTGACAGGCAGAGATACAGATAAAAAGATACACAGAGACACACACTGTGTGCGTGAGTATGTGTGTGTGTGTAAAAGGAGAGGATGAAACCTTTTTTGACTTGACGGCATATTCATATTTTATACAAAATGAACAACAGATTGAGAGTGAGCGAGAAACAACAACAACAAACGAGAATTCGCGATAATTAAAATAAAAGCCAAGGCCAATACGTAGCTGGCATGACTGTTGACGTCGCTGCCTCTCTGCCGATGTCGCTGCCGACGTCAATGCTAAAGCGTTAATCTCTCATTTGACAGTCGAATTCAATTAAAAACAGCACCCACATACATACAAATGCAAACACGCACACACACACACAGATATACACGACGCACAGCCACCCCAAAAAGGTAAACGGCAACGGCAAAGGCAACGCAACAACGAACGCATACGAACATACGCAAGCATACGACAGAGACCTGATGACTTCGTATCGTTGCCGAAGAGCCGAACGTGGCACTCGCAGCCAATCAAGCCTCACGACAGCCGCAGGGTGGGCGGTACAGCAATGGCGTGAAATGGCAACACAACGTCTCTTTGTCTCGCTCTCTCGCTTGCGCTCGCTCTCGCGATGGTCTCTCAGGCGCAGACGCGAGCAGCGACAGCGCGGTGCCGAAGTTGTTGGCAGGTCTAATCAGAATCAGTCTTTGAACAGTTTTCGTGCCGTGCACTTTGTGGACGGAGAAAAGCTAAATTTTTTCTTTCGCGCTGTCTGTCAGTTAATGAGTGACAGAGACAGAGAGCGAAATAGAGACAGAGAGAGAACAAATCTCAGCCGCTGTTCGTGATAATAAAAACGTGTGTATGAGAAATCGATAAGAGCAGCAGTGGAAGAAGCAGAAGAAGAAGCAGCAGCAGCTGAAGTGAAAGAAGTTTATGTGTGTGTGTGTCGGCAAGTGTTATAAAGTAAGAAGAAGAGTTCATCAATTGCTTTTGAATCGATTTATGTTTTATATTTGTGCGTAGAAATTGATTTGAAATCCCCCTTTAAACCGACCGGCAAGCAGTAACTGTAAAATCGTGTTCAGTGTTAACAACAATTTGCGTCTTAACGCAATCGCATGGAAAAGCGCGCAGTTGTTGTCGTTGTGCATAATTGTGTACATTTCTAATAAGAAAATTTCACTTTGCTTTGGATTGCGCGGCGAAATGTAACAAAAAAAATAAAATTGTATGCTCGTGTGTACGTGAAAATTTTGTAAACACACATACACGTGACAAGTGCAGTGGTGTGTGTGCGTGTGTGTTTGTTTGTTTGTTGTTGTCGTATTGGAATTTTCGTCGCACGCGGCGATTTCGACAAAAACCGAAACTAATTTTGCGGCGAAGGCGAAAACGCGCGCGCAAATTGTAGAAAGTTTTGTTTTGACTTTTTTGCTTGTTTGTTTGTTTCATTTCTCGCTCTCCACACAGCCCACAGTGGGGCGGAGAGGCCGCTCTCTCTCTCTCGAATGTACGGCGAATAGATACAAATTTGTGTCGTCGTCGCTTTGTAGTCGTGTCATCGTCGTGTGCTCGTTTCGCCTCAATTGCGCGGCGAGTACGAAGTGCGAGTACGAGTACGAGCACACCAACACAAGCACACAAATACACATAGATACAAACGAAGCGTTGCCGCATTTAGCATTTGAATTTCGTGCATTGCTTTTAGTTGTATTTTCAGCGGCTGCTGTTGTGGACAACACCGCAAGTTTTTGATAGCAAAAAAAAAGAGTATTTTACACAATTTGATATTTTCGATGTAACAATTTCTCGTCGCGTTTCGTCTCTTGTCTTGTCTCTCTTTCGCTCGTCATCGGCAAAGCTTGTTGCGTGCGCGTCGTGTCTAACTGCGTGCGTGTATGTGTGTGTGTAAGTGTGTGTATAAATGTAGCAACCACCCTGCGGGTCGGTTTTGTAAACTTCGCTCGTGCCGGCAACAGTAACTGTTGTTGTTGTTGTTAGTGCTGCTGCTGTTGCTGCTGCTGTTATTGTTATTATTGTTTTCGTTTCGATAGCGATAACAGCGCGCCAAGCCTCTTCTCACTTTTTTTTTATAAGCTGTGGCCATTTCGTCACTGTCACTTCGTGTGTGTCTCTCTCTGTGTGTGTGAGGGAGTGTGTGTATATGTGTGTTGAGCCTTTTTCGTAACTAAAAACGTCAGCGACATTGAAGACGTCATCAACATAGATACATACAGACACACATAGTTGAATCCTCTCGAAAGACCGGCACAGTGGGCCACTTTAACGAAGCACTTGGTGCGTGGGCGGTGGTGGGCGTGAACATGGGCGTGGGCTTTGATGAATGACAATGGTGTTTACTTAGGTTGCACATCCTTATTATCCTCACTCTAATTCTCTCCACGTTAGCACTTTTGTGCTATGTCCAGATTCCTTAGTTCGCCCAAACTACACAGCATCCATTCTATAAAATACATACAGTTGGTTAAGTAAGTGTTTGGACGGATCAAATGAATAACAAATAATAACAAATATAATAAATTTAATTAAAACATTATTTATATTTTCTTGATTTTGAATTTTTTTTTAATATAAGATATTTTCTAGTTGCTCTTTGAACGTATTTGTTTAATATGCAAATTTTTCCATTATTTTAAAATACTTGCTTGATTTTCTGAACATTATAATTCCTTTAAAAACAATACTAATGGATTTTTTAAAGTTTAAATATGCTTAAAAATATAAAATTAATTAAGATATAATTTTGGCAGAATACTTACAATTAGTTGACTTTTAGTTTGTTTTTCTTTTTTTGTCAGAATACTTGTTTCATTATTTTATTCTAATTCCTTACTACTTTTTGAATAATAACGAGTTCTATAGTACATAAAGAAACTTGAGGATTCTTCTATTCTGTCAAAAGACTTACTTGACTAACTGTGTGTGTGTCTGAATATGTATATCTGCCCACTTTTGCCCATCCTTTTTGCCCACTTTGAATGTTGGCTTAGTTTTTCCCCACTTTGCTTTTGTTTTGTTTTTGTTGCTGTTGCTTTTTCTGTTGCCTTCGTTTCTTGCTTTTTTTCTGTTTTTTGTTTTGCTAGAAGCATCGCACAGTTCCAGCTTTAGCTTCAGCTTCATTCGTCTTGTCTCTTCTCATCTCGTCTTGTTGTCACTGTCTCTGCCCCTCCCCCCATTTTTGTCTCTTCCCTTTTGCCAGCTGCTTTCGTGCCAGTTTCGCGTGAGCGTGCGACGTACAAAGCGAAAAACATGTCAAAGGCAAACGGGGCTAAAAGTGGGCAGTGAAAGAATACTTCAAGGCGACTTTTATTTGCCCTACAGCTTGAGAGTTAAGCTTAGGAGCATGCTACACACGAAGTTGCACTATTTAGAGAAGTATCTATACATATTTCAGTTAAGGAATAATGAATATACTTCAACATTTAACAGAAAGAATGTTAGAATTAGTTAGAGACAATGTTAAAATGATTCCAGTCTCATATCAATTAGATTTTGAGTATTCTTCAGGCTAATTGAGAATTTAGAGCATATATCCAGTTCTCTCTACTCTCAAGTTAATACAGAATATACAAATTATTATCGTTGCGTCTAAAAATCTACTGAATACATCCCATATTCCTAATATATTGTCTGATTATGATTCGAAATCTTAAAATTCTATTCCTATAAGTATAGAGAATGTATTCACAATTTTGATACAATTAAAAATCTCAATAATTTCTACAATTTTCTCATTTCTACTCAAAATTTGAAATATTTCATGATTATTTATTCATTGTCATCTAGATCTAGCCTCTAAATAAAAGGAATTGTAGCCAATTTTTTCGCTCATTGTCAGTCTAAAAATCTAGAGAATTGAACAATTGCTTTCAGTATTTATACTAAATATTATTCATACTTTATGTTTATAGCAAATGGATTAATATTACTCTGATGCTCTCATGATTTAATTTGAAGATCATAGATATTTTATTAAAAATTGGTTGCACCTAGTTTTAAAACTATAGTCAAGTTAACTATAACTAAGTAAATTTTTTCAACATGCTAATTTGTTATGTTCCCATTTAAATCATATATGCATTTATCATATATATGTACACTCCTTCAACAAGACAATATGTTATATACCCATTTATATCATACATAAACAGTCAGTTTATCCTTCTACAATCACTTTTCTATTTGCAATTATCATGCTAAGTTAAAGGATATTCATCAATTGGTTACAATTGGTAGTACATAGTTTCTAAGCTTTACACATCCTCAATGCTTTGCACATTGTACATACATACATAATAGATTGACATGATGACATTTGCAGCTTTTGTTTAGCACAAATCTCTTCATTTTTATTTTCATCATCGTCATCATCATGAAAAGTCTGTGGCATAGATTCTTGTGGCAAAGCGGCGCTTTCAACCTGCTGCTGATCCACAACTCTTGCTACTACCCACATCCATAATAATAATAATAATCATTATGATAATCATTATGATCATCATCATTAACATCCATCATTATCATCATCATTCAACTCTTAGTGTGAGTGTGAGTGAGTGTGTGTGTAGGGCACAAGAGCGTAATTTTCGTACTTTATTCGTTTGCACGACGACGAAGCAAAACCTAAAACTAGATTCAAGTACACACGTCGAGTGCACAATCGCTTGCTTTGTGTGTGTGAGTGTGAGTGTATAAGTGTGTGTGTGTGAGGTTTGTAGGGTGCCCTCTGTGTGACACGAAGGGCGTCGGGCGTCGCTTTTGTGTGCTCCTCTCTCGTCCCCCTTTTGGACCCTCTACTCTGCTCTCTCTCTTCCTCTCTCTTCCCTCTCTCTCTTTGCTCAGTCTCCCCATTCTTTGGTTGACCCGCGTATGAGTTACGTTTTTGTTCTTCTCTTCCTCTACTACTATTTTTATTATTGTTGTTATTATTGTTGTAGTATTTCATATTCGTATTCGTAGTCGTATTCGTATTTGTGTTGTTTTCGGCATTGTTCCGATTCATGGATGGCTGACTTACTAGTCTAAAGTTTTTCGTGTCTTGTGCCGTTGTTGCCATAATGTTGAAGATACAGCTACAGATGAGAGATACAAAGATACGAAGATACACACACACATATAGTATAGTATAGTATAAAATCTTATGTGTGGCTTTTGTTGTTTGACAGAGTGAAGACCGCAATGATGTTCATGGGTGATGATGATGATGATGGTTCATGATGGTTGATGAGATTTTGCTTTATGTTTATTTCTCACAGTTCAGTTAGGTTGTTAAGACCCTGCACATCAAATGAACAAAGGGTCTATTAAATTAAACCACAAAGTACATATATTAATTCTTGTATGACCACAAAGATCTCGAAATCTAAACTGTAACATACTCAATTCAATTACAAATTACAATATCTCTTAAAACTCTTTCCTTATATACAATAGTTCAGTTCTGTCCTTAAAATTTCATCATGATCGGAGCAGAAACTCGAAAGTTATTCAAGAAACTTCGGTTCAAAGTTCGTTGGCGGTTCTTTTGCTGTCGGGTTCTCTTCACTCAAGACTTTTCTGTTAGTTTAATACAACTTTTTATTAGCTTTGTTGTTTCTGCGTTTTAAACTTGACTTACCTTGTAGAATTCTTCCAATTCCACCTCTCTGATCTTTGAACTCACTCCTTTTTTCACCTGCAGGACATGCAAGCATATTGAAACAATCCATAGAGAGGCTAATAAAATTACCCTAAAAAAAAATGCAACCTAAAAGTGAAACAACGCACAAGAAAATCCATAACGAGATGGAAAATCAAATTTCAACGGCAACGGGAAATCGGCGGGATTTGGATGGGTTTAATGAGCTTTTTATCTGTCGCATTTGTCACGGCTATATGATAGATCCCACAACAGTCGATTACTGTTATCACACATGTAAGTTAGCCCTCAAATCGATAACATTAATCGATAACTCTATAAGAAACTTGGAAAACCCCCATTTTTACAGATTGTCGCAGTTGCATTTACAAGCATTTGATGCGCGATGTTTACTGTCCACAGTGTAAGGGAAGCGGTGGCAAACAGATAAGCGAGGATAACCTAAGGTAGGTGTCCAGTAACCACTCTCCTTTTCCACATGAAATCATTGATGAATTCCACGCAGATCCGATGACACATTGCGAGCTCTGATCTATAAAATGGTTCCGGGTCTCTATCAACGTGAATGTGAACGGCTTGATGAGTTCGAGGAGCAGCACAAGGATCTGGATGCAGAAGAGATCCTTAAAACTAAAAAGGAACCGGAGTTCTTTACGCCAGCTGAGCCTATAAGGTGAGTTTGATTTTATTTCTAACTTAAGATAGCTATAAATATTAAGATAATCGTATTTTCTAACTTTATCCTAATAAAAAACTCACAAAAAGTTGTCTCCATTTGATATATAGTATTTCTTTATATAGTTGCCATCTACTTGTGTTCCTTTTTCCATAAGATTCTGCACCTATTAATAAGTATCGTAAATCTTAAATGCAGACGGGCTGAATTCTGCATAAATAAATTGCTCTCCATCCAAATAAATCCTATTGCTAAAACTAAGTTATTTATAGTTAATATCCATTTTTTGGTGGTTAGGCAAGCTTTTTGTTCTTTAATTTGTTGTTTTTTCCGACCTCGAACCAGCAAAAACATCAAATTAAGTTAATGTCTATAAAAAAAGTCTTTACAAAAAAAATTTAAATTCTGTATAGAGAAGTCTTTTCTTCAAAGTTATTCAGACAATTCCCTTCTTTTTTGTCCTATATTTCTATTACAATTAATAAGTCGAATGTAAATTTAACTTTTAGAAAATATTCCTTGATTCTTCGATTGAAATTCTGTGCTTCTAAGAGAACATATTATTCCCCATAAAGATTTAATTTCTTCCTGAATTCCTAAATTCAGTCTAATGTTACTTTAATGGTATTTTTTTCCTTCAAAATCGTTTGCATTTCCTAGTTACTAGCAAGTTCTTTCCTTATATGTAAATTCTGGATTTCTTCCTTCTAAAAAAGCCCAATTTTATTCTCAACAGTTAACAAATTTTTCTCTTAAAAAGCGTTTGTATATTCTAGTTACCAGCAAGTTCTTTCCTGTATCTAAATTCTTAGCTAAAAGATAAGATCTTCCTTCTAAAAAAAAAGACTAATTCTATTCTTAACAGATTTTTTTCCCTTGAAAAGCGTTTGTATTTATTTTATTTTATTTTATTTATTTATTTATTTATTTATTTATTTATTTCCTAGTTACTAGAAAGTTCTTCCCTTTATCAAAATTCTTAGCTAAAAGATAAGATTGGAAATCTTCCTTCTAAAAAAAAAGACTAATTCTATTCTTAACAGATTTTTTTCCCTTGAAAAGCGTTTGTATTTATTTTATTTTATTTTATTTATTTATTTATTTATTTATTTCCTAGTTACTAGAAAGTTCTTCCCTTTATCAAAATTCTTAGCTAAAAGATAAGATTGGATATCTTCCTGCTAAAATAAGCCTAATTTTATTCTCAACAGATTGCATTTGTTCACTAGAAACGTATATATATTTCCTAGTTTTCAGCGAGTTTTTCCCTGTATCTAAATTCTTAGTTAAACTCTTTGCTATCTTTCCAAACTTTTATTCAATGAGAACTTCAAGCTAATGGAATTTCTGACTTCCTTTGCTACTCTGTCTTTCCTGGAGCGTCTTCTTTACGTACTTCTAAGGTTATCTCAACTATTCCTTTTAAGACAGTTGCTCTGCTTTCCTGTATGCATTTCTGTTTTAAGTTCTAACTCAATGGTTTTGCTTTATTTGTCCATTACAGTTTATCCCTGGAATATCATCCTGCAATGCTGAAACACTGCAGGGCGTCCGATAAGCCGCCCGTGTGTTACCTTCAGTGTCCTGCTGAGTTTAGGGTGACACATTTGAAGCAGTTCCTTTGCTCCAAATACGACATCGATGCGCAGAACAAGCAAGTTGAGGTCGAGGTCACTTACGAGGATGAAGTCCTACCGCCAACTCACACATTAATGGACATTGGTTATTGCTATCATTGGGATCGGGTAAGTAAGAAAAAAAAAAAGAAAAAGGGAGGGAATTGTTATTTGAAAATTAGCCGCTGGCAAATCGGATTGTCTCGCTAGTTTTCGAGGTCCTTTAACGTCACTCGCTCGCTCTACAATTGCCAACTTTTCCCTCTCCCCTTCTGTTCCCTTCCCTTCAGCACGCGCCGATGGCTTTTCAATATCGGATTCTTGTCTATGACAATGAAACGACAAAAAACGATGAAAACAATTTATCAAAAGTTAATCAGGATATTGAGTTAAGACCTGCTGTGACGGCTGTGCCGGCTGTGCAGGCTGCCACAAAAAGTGGCAAGTCTGTGACCTTTGCCGATGAGGTGGACACTCAAAAGATTCCTCAAGCGAGCAAGACACGCAGCAAATCCACCACAAAGGTCAACAACAAAGGGGGCAAAAGGGGCAGCCAAGTGCAATTACAGGCAACGGGAAAGCGGGAAACAACTGAGGAAGCTGGAAGCTTGAGTAACTTTAAAAGTCTTCGCAGTAATGACATGAGGTACAGTGACTATGGAGTAAGTTCCTCATCTGCTGCTCCATTGTTGCGTCAAGTCAAGTGCGAACCGGAACCGGAGAACGAGTCTAGCCTGGGCGTGTCCAATATGAACATTGTGGTGAGCATTCCACAATCCCAACTGACCAAATCGGCGGGTTACAGCGACGAGGGAGGCTTCGAATTGAAGACAGCGAACAAGAAGACCTCGAATCATTTGCCCAAACTCAAGATCGAACTGAATAGCATGAAAGCGAAACTAACGATGCCCAAATCAGCTGATGCTCGACTTGAGGATGCAACAATTGGAGCAACGATCCAACAGCAATTGGATCTGGAGACGTATGCCAAAAACATTGGCCTCAAACCCATTGAACCCGCCTCAACTGCTGTTGCTGCAGATCCTTTAAAGTACAGTCCCAATGCCTCGCCCATGTCATCGTGTTCCTCATCCACAAATGGTTCGGCAAATGGCACCGCAGATGCCAGTACTTCAACTTCAACTTCATCCTCGTCATCGCATCGCAAGCGCAAGAAGAAGCACTCCAAGGAGCCAAAGGATGCGAATGGCAAACGCAAGAAACTCCATGCGGAAATCTCCTCCCAAACGGATGGAAAAATGAAAATGAAAATCACAACGACGCACAACCACAAGGCGCACAAATTGGATCTGAAACGTTCCCATTCCCTGGCAGGTGGTGAACTGGAATCTCTAAACAAGCTGAAGCTCGTGGAGGAGCAGGTGGCGGCCAAGGAGAGCGAGTCCTTGAATGCCCTGAATCGAACATTGGGTGAAGAAGCGCGTAGCATCAACACCTTGATGACCAGCTCCATTGCCTCATCAGAGAAGTTGCCACGTTGCGGCAACGATCCAAATTTGCCTGCCTCGCCGCCCTTGCCACCCAGTCTCTTCAAGTCCTTCTCGCCCGCCAGCAACCCGTTGCCGTTGCCATTGCCATTGCCGTTGCCCAAGGCAGCAACACCGCCTCTAAATTCAACTCCGACAACAGCAACTCCTACCAAGCCCAAAGTGTCGCCGCCACAGTTGCCACAGAAGCAGCCCGTAAAGCAACCTACAATGACCAACAACAACAGCAACAGTCGCAAGCCTACGTTGACGCCTTGCTCTACGCCTACGTCTCTTGCTATTGCCGGCAATCTGGCAACGCCACATTTTGCCGTGCCTCAAGCTCCATTGCGGCAAGCGCCACATCAAATGCTACGCTACCTATCGACACCAAGTTCCATTGCCAGTGCGGCCAACAAGCAACCGAAGCGATCGCTTTCGCTTGATGAGCAACAGCAGCAGCAGCAGCAACAGTTGGCGAAGCAACCTCGCTTGGATTACCAGCAACAACAACAAATGGCAGCCAAATTTAAAGCCGGACAAATGCGTATCTATGGCCCGGAGTTGTCCAAAATGCCCATGTTGTGCCCCACCAACTACAGTGTGAATATGCAGCCGGCAACAACAGCAGCAGCAGCAGCAGCAACAACAATTGGCAGTGGTTCAGTAACAATAACTCCTCGATCTCGCAACAACACACCAACAACAGCAGCAGCAATGCATGGACTAAGTTATCCCTATGGGGACAGTGCGTTGAATAATCTGCCAGCCCTGGAGATTGTGCGTCTGGCGGCAACAGCAACAGCCACTGGACGTTTGATGGGACCACCAAAGCAACCGGCGAAACGTGCAACAACAAGCTCACAGTTGCCACCAATGCCGTTGCCGTTGCAGTTGCCAATGCCAGCAATTGTCAAGTCACCGCCGCTGTCAGTTGCGTTGAGTGCTCAACGAGGCAACAACAATCATAACAACAACAACAACAACAGCAGCAACAACAACAACAGCAGCAGCAACAACAACAACAATGCTGCTTATCGCACATCGCCGCCTGCATTAACAAAGCTGCGCTCAATTCCATCAAAGTCAGCAGCTAAAGTCGAGCTTAATTCAAAGAAATCCGCAACAGTTGCAGCCACCGCAGCAGCAGCAGCAATCACAGCGGGAGCAGCAGCAATAGCAGCAGCAACAACAACAACTGGCAAAACCAATGGCACAACTTCGTTGCTGGACAAGTCGAAAACAAGTTTGCGTGATTTTCGGCCGCCGCTTGTAGCAACAGCAACAACTGCAGCAACCATAACAACGACAGCAGCAACCACGAAGGATGCCGACAACATACTTGATTTATCAGCGGGCACAGGACGCAGCGCCAAGCAGTCGACAACAACCAGCAACAACAACAGCAACAACAGCAGCAGCAACAACAACAGCAGCAGCAGCAACAACAGCAGCAGCAGCAACAGTTTGGAGGCAGCGCTAAATAAAATCAAGCAAAACATTTCCGCCAACAACAACAACAACACTGTTGCTTCGGCTGCTGCTGCTGCTGTTGCTGCTGCTGCAGGAGATGATCTTCAAAATCTGCATATGCTTTCGGAGTCGGCAACAGCACGTGAAAAGATCTCGATAAAAGCCGGCAAGATCACCAGCAACAACAACAACAACAGCAGTAACAACAGCAACAACAGCAGCAACAACAACACTAACAGCAGCAACATCTATGAGAATAAACCAAAGAATGCATTGGTGCGACCACAAAATGCTTCAGTGCGCAGCATACCAAATCCATCGGCGTTGGCCTTTCGCAATCAGGCCAACCTACTAACAACCAGCACCACAACAACAGCAACTGCAACAGTAACTGTTGCTGCCACAACAACAACAGCAGCGAGCATTGCTGCCAAGCCGTTGACGGTAAAAGCTGAAGAGAAGACCAAACTGTCCACAGCAACAATGTTGCTCAGTCCTAACAATAACAATAATAACAACAACAACAACAACAACAGCAGCAACATTAATAACAATGCTGCAACATCGCCGCGTGCCACAAAGAAAGCAACAACCATTGATCAAGTGGCAGCCAATTTAAACATACGTGCCGAGGCAAAAGCTGCCGCACTTGCCGAGGAGGCGCCACTAGCAACTGTTGCAAGTGCGGCCACTGTTGTTGCCGCCAAAACACCCGATTTGGAAAATACAGTAAGCACCAGCAGTAATCTGGTCAAATCGGATGCCATGGAGTCGTCAGGAGCAGCAGCAGGAGTAACAGCAACATCACCAGCAACTACAACAGCAGCAGCAGCAACAACAGTGTCTGTGGCAGCCACAGTAACTGCAACACCAACTGCAACACTCCCATTGCCGTTGCCCATGCCAACAGCTGCTGCTACTTCTACTACCACTGCAACAACAGCAACTGCTGGCGGTGTCAACAGCAGCGAGTCTTTGTCAAAGCCGCCCGTGCAAATCTCCGCTACCGACACGCCGGTACCGGTGGCAAGTTCCGCTTAGTCACAAGGTAAGTGCCACGGAACTATAATTATAAACATTGCTGTCATTTTATTCATAATACATTTCATATTTTCATCATCTATTGTATTTCACTTTATTTTAACTAAAAGTTCGTTCTACTTTATTGTTCATACTTCTATCAAAATTCTATCAAAGTTGATTACAGTAGAGCTTCCACTAAGTTGAATTCAGAGGAGAACAATTAGCTGTACATTAGACTTATACAATTTCAAAGAACTTCATAGCTGTATCTATTTTTCTTTTTATCAATTTATTATATTTTTCCTAATTTGAACTCAAGTTTCTTTTGTTTTCTCTCAATACTTCTTAACAGTTCCTTCAACTTATTAGAATTGAGACAGATCTATTCTTTTGTAATCAACATATAGTTCATATTATTCATTTTATTCCATAAAGAAGTCTTAGGCCCGTCTTTTTAATGTCTCTATCAGTTCCCATATTGACGTAGAATGTGTAGAAACTAATGTCAAATGTCAAAGATGTATTTAACAGAAAGCTTGTACGGATATTGAAAAAATAGGCCTTAGATATACTCCGCCCAATTTCAATTTCGCTATAAGAAAACTCTGCTGAAAGATGAGTGGTTTTGATTAAAAGCTTTTTGGTCTTTATATATACAAATATATCAATGAAGCTTAGCAAATTTCAGTTTTGGAATCTTTTACATAACCTCACTTCGTTTAATCAGAATATATTAACACATTATGTAATACATATTATTATATATTATAACATACATTTATAGTTGCCATAGATTAAACCGTTTAAAATGCCAGTTTTGGTTTGAAAAACCTTTAGTTTTTCAGGAAAATCAAGAGATTTTTTAGCAAATTATAAAATTCTAGCTATATATAGCTACTAAAACTTGTAGTTGCTTTGCCGATCATCCGTTAGGGTATTAGATTGTCGGTATGCCAAAGTAAATTTTATTTTCATTGTTGTTTACTTCAAATATAGTAATATTTGATTGGTGAAGTTCTCAAAAGCGAGCTCAAAACTGAAGTATCTGCACTTGGTGTCGTCTTCTAATTCAAATGGGTTGCTTTGTTGATGTTGTTGTCGTCAGTTGTTGTTGTTGTGGTTGTTGCTTAACTTCTATGTTTAGTTTTGTTTTTGGCGCGTTTCCCACAGTCAATGAAAATGAAAGAAAAAAAGAGACTCAAATTATACAAATTACATTTCGTGTGTGTGCACATTATTATTGTTGTTGTTGTTGTTGTTGTTGTTGTTTTTCTTCTGTTTTTTCTCCGTTTTTTTGTTGTTGTTTTGTTGGTTTTTTTGTTCTTCTCTTTCGCTTTTCTCAAGTAGTCATTATACACAAATTTAGCGGACAACGCTCGTCAACGTGTGTCTTCCACGTTAGCCTCTGCCCCTGTCTCCCTTTCCCTCTCTCCCCTTCCCACTCTCCCCTTCCCACTCTCCCCTTCCCTCTCTCTCTCTCTCGCTCTCTCTTGCTGTGTGGTTCAACTGGCCTTTCTCGGGCATTTGGTGGTTCGTTGGGTCGGTCATTCCTACGAGCACTGCTTTATTTTTGCCGTTATAGCAACAACAACTGAGCAACAACAACTTAGCAACAACAACTCTGACTTTTTATGCAGTGTTTTTTTTTATATTTTAATGAGCATACTCTCAATCGCCCAGTCTCTCATTTTCCCATTTTTGTGCTTCTCCCATTCTCTTGACCATTACATCATTTTCGTATTTCGTTTCTCGTATTTTGTATTTTTCATCCATGAATAACAATTTTCATTTGTCTGTAGCGTAGTGTACACTATACACACACTCATTGTATGTATTTGCGAGTATTATTAAATGTATCTTTTTTTTGCTCTGTTCTTTTTTTTGCAGCGTTTCTTTGGATGTGCGGCACGCAAATGTATCTGGTGGCGCCACTGGAGAGTCTGCAAGGTAACCACAATGCAAATTGATTGGAGTGTGGAAATAATGCAATGGCAGCCCAACTTCCAGTTACAGTTCCAGCGTTCCAGTTCCAGTTTCGTTTCCAGTGTTAAGTTCTAGATACTTTTTCAAGTTCCAATTATCCTTTTAGTTACAGTTCCGCTGTCAGTTGCAGATTCCCTTCCAATGAAAGCCAGCTGGTTTTCCAGTCACCTTTCCAGTTACAGATTCCCTTCCAGTTACACTTCCAGTGTTCAACTTCCATATCCCGTTCCTACCCCACTTCCGTTTACAGTGTCCACTTCTCCTTCCAGTGTCCACTTCCAGTTTCCTTTCCACTTCCAGTTTCCTTTCCAGTGTCCACTTCCAGTTGCAGTAATTAACACTGATTTCGCGGCTAGCGTGTTAGCCCTCAAGTCGAAACCATAAATACCATCATTAGAAAGCAATTTACCATGTCTCGCACCTAATATTCATACTCAAGTTACCAGATACAACCAAAAGATACAAGATACATACGTTAACATGTAGAGATACAGATACACACAGAATTCGCGCACAGATGCAAATAATTGTGCAAATATTTGCGCTGGAATTAGTACGCGTCTAAATGAATTATAAACATAATGAAAATATGTCTGCTAAAAGACCAAACAACAGCAACAACAACAACAACAACAACAACAGCAACAACAACAGCAGCAACAACAAATACATTAACAACAATAACTACAAAAAAAGCTGACACAAAAATGCGAAATATAAATAAATTATAGCCACAGCGAATGTTTGTTGGTGTTGTTTTTGTTGTTGTTGGCAAAGCAAAAATGCGAACGAAAATTAATTATAAAATATCAGCAAATAACAAATACAAAAGCAACAACAACAACAACAGAACAACAGCAACAACTACAACAACAACAGAAACTCGCAGTCAACATTCGAAACTCGTACGTGTCGATTACACTGAGCGAAAGCAGCGCCTCAAACTCCTACTCAAACAAGCTCGTTGCTTACATAATGCCTAAGAGATACCCTATAATTTCACTACTTAGCAATCAAAATAGTTTAACGCTTTAACAAAGCAAACTTTATTAAATATTTCACTTTATATATCAGAGAGAAGAGAAGTTGAGTATCTATGGCAAGAAACTACACTGTCAACTTAACTTTCCAGGGTATATTTAAGCATTTTCAGCTATAGAAACTAGTGGAAATGTCATGTGACAGCATTGATAATGATAGGGAATAGAATTGAAAAGATACAACTTGTTTTAGGCAATGAAAATATTAAAATAGACAGACCTTTGAAAGAGATATGCTAGGGTATCAAAGAGCTTAAAATGTATAACCTATAGATACTATAAAAAGAGAAACAGGGTATAATATGTGACTATTTATGCATATAATTTACTACTGCTAGGGTATGTAAAAGTTTACAAGCCTTAGAGTTCTTTAATCTATAGAAATTCTTGGCTAGCAAGTCGTAACTATGCCAATCAGAGGGAGTAGTTAGGCTATTAGGTCTTCTAAAGAGATAAGTAATGGTCTTAACTACCCTATACCAAAAATAATGATGTTAACGTATCGTGAAGAAAAGTCTTAATCAAAAGATACAAACAGACAGATGAATTCAACTGCCCTATTGCCAAGTGCAACTGTTAGGGTATTATAAAGAAAAGCTTTGATCAGATTACAGATGCATAGATAAAATAGGGAAGCAGTCGCAACTATTCTGTGCAGCTGTAATAGCTAAAGTATTTAATTGTATCCAGTTGTTTCAGAAAATGACAGATAGAAAGTCGCATATAGCCTATTGAGCTATAAAAGCTAGGGTATTCAGTTGCATCCACAATCTTTAGAAAGCAGGCAGACAGAAAGTCGCAAACTCATAGATAATTCATTGATAAACAGTCGCAAATACCCTTTGAAACTACAATAACTAGGGTATACACTGTAAAAGCTCTCAGAAGAAACTAACAAATGGCTAGTAGCAGCTGGCCCGTTTACAAGACCAAGATATAGGGTATCTTTTCTTAGTGGCAAAAGAAATCATCAAGTTGATAACATTATGAACTCAAATCGCATAAGGAATGCATAAATTATGTTGATGAATATAATGAGCATGAGTCTGAATATGAATATGAGTCTCAATATGAGTATGAGTGTTTGAGTGTTGAGTGTATTGTGTGGCATCGTGAATCGTGAAATGTGAATTGTGAATCGTACGAGTTTATCGGAAGTGTGGCGAAGTGTGAAACGCGCACTTACCGCAGGTTGTTGACGACTTTGAGTTCGTTTTGTGTTTTTGTTTATTGGATTTTAGATTTTCTGTTTTTGATGGTGGTTGTGTGTGCACAGTAGCCAACACACACACACCCAATACACCCAATATATACACTCTTACACACACTGATACAGTGGAACACGCACGTTCGTTGAGGCGATAAAATTTTAACGATTTGCGCCGTTTGAGCTGAGAGCGTGTCAAGCATAAAGATACAAAATACGACAAACAAATAGATACATAAATATATATACATACATACATACAGATATACAGAGATACATATACATACATATACCTATAGATACTTATAAATATATCTTGTAGATACTTTTTGGTATTAGTTATTTAAGCGCGTTACGTTTAATTGCAGCACGAACTTTGTACATAAATTTAAATCGAAGCGACAACTAAAAACAACAACAACAACAGCAACAAAAAAAAACAATAACAAATGCACACACTCTTATACATATACGTATCTTATATTTTTTTTCAACTTTAAAGCTTCGACCAAAAACAAAAAAACATAGAAGAGAACAACAAATATTTATAGTAAAAGATTCCTTTTGAAAAGAATGTTCTATGTAATCGCAACAATTAGTTACTTAAGTATATTACAATATAGATATCGATAACGATATCGATGACGATATTATAGAAAGCTTTATGTGGTCTATCTCTCTCTCTCTATCTTTTATCTACTTGAGTCTGTCTCAGTTTCGCTTTGTGTTGTTAGATTGCATTTTGTGTAAACAAATCTTATTTGTTATTAATTAAGTGTAAATAATTTATAAATTTTAAATTGTATAATATATATATATATATTCGCGTGTTATCGGCGCAGTTTCCAATCGTATCATCAAATATTAAACTGAAAATATGAAGAGAAAAACAACCCTTCGTTGAAGAAAACCTTGCAACCACTTTACAAGGACAAATTTACATAAAGAAATTCCCTGTCCTTGTTCCCAATTCCCTCCTCCCCCTCAAGGATATCGATATGGTTATGTAACCTTGGAAACTGCGCTTTCAGAACTTTCATTTGGGGCTCGAAATTGTTGAAGAATTTGTATATTTATCTAATCTAATCTAATTTAAACTCAACTCTGGCTATATATGTGAAAATCGTGCAAAAACTATAATTACGAATTCAAATTATGTTAATTTTAAGCTGATATTAATGTTTGTTCCAAGAGAGAAAATGTTTCAACAAATTAACAAAATTATACACACACTATATATATATAAATAATTATATGTTTAGAAATCTGAATGTGTGCACATACTAATAAAATACATGCATAAATAATAACTATTAGATACATATTATTGTTAGAAACATTTTTGGCAACAAATTAAAGAAAAATCACATGTAATCCACATAAGTTAAACAATAAATTAGCTGATTTTCAAATAGAAAAAAAAACATGCAAAAATAATAATAATAAAAAACAAATACACTCACAAATAGTCAAATGTGTTTTTCATTTCGAATGGAACTGATAAATCTGGGAAGAAGCAGAGGAAGCGACAACTTCGACGGCGTTGACAGAAGGTGTCGTTATGTGGCCTGGAAGTTGCGATATCCATACGAGTATCAAGTTACGGTCTCAGTCACAGTCACAGTTACAGTTATGGTGGGCTCAATTTGGATTAGAGCTGGAGGCCTTGAGGCCGTGTTTTCTTCACGCACGATTCCATTTGATTGTCTGTCTTTGTAGAATGTACTTCAGTTGCGAAATCTAATGGAGCGATGATATCATTATCATCTTGGAAACAGCGCAAAGGAAATGTAATTTTTTGAGTAGATAATCATATAGATCTGGACAACTGTTGCAGCAGTTTAAGCTTGCTTGACAAATATTTAAATTGGATAGCTTTCCATATGAAGTTAGACAAGCTTTTAAGCTAAATTGAAAATTTCATTGGAATTGCGTTGTAAACAAGTAAAATATTCAAGAAAACATTAAAAAGAAAAGTTGCAAAATAAATATAAATCAGTTAGGTTGTGTGAAAATATTAGCTTCGTAGCTCTACTCATTTCGTCTGCACGATGATGACTCAGTACATCACTTAGACATCAGGACAAAGAGTTTTATATATGTTTTGGGAGTATCTCAGTAACTAAGTATTGCGCTCTTCTAAAATTTACATCCAGAGCAATGTCTTCATTTCAAATTTTCATTAAAAAAGTATATATTTAGTGCTCGTTAAATTGGTGTTATGTTTCTTAGTATTTCTAATAAACATAATATTGTAAATAAATTTATTAACGGTATAATATATTATATTATTATATATATTATATAAATAGAGTCTATTTAATTTTTTGTTTGTTTCATTTTCATTTGTTTTAATTTCCTTTGCTTACAATTAAAATTGTTATTTTGACATTTTCGTGTCACGTAAGAATTCACGATAACGTGACACGCATGCATCTCCTGGATGTATTGCAAAATATTCTATTGGCAAAAGGCGTGGGGACAACGAAAGATACAGAGACTGAGGACGAGAGAGGGTAAAAGAGAAGGAGTGGGGGTGAGGTGACAGTGGGTTGTTGTCAGTTTTTTATTTGAAATTCCAACCCCCACAAAAGAAAATTGCACACCAAGTGTCAAGGCAAAAGTGTGTCCTGGGTCTGGGTCTGGGCGCGGGTCTGAACCTGGTACTGGGAACTGGGTATTATACTGAGTATACTGGGTTGTTGGGTTGCTGGGTGCTGTTGCTTTACTTGTTGGCATTGCAGATTTCAACGCTTTTCATGGATTTAAGGGGGCGAAATCGTGGGTAGATAGGAAAGGAACAGGAGACAGGGGACAGAGGGCAGGACACTTGCCGGAAACATATGGCGGCACGCTAAAACCAAAGGTCGTCGTAACACTCACACACACACACACACTCTCACATACACACACACCCACCCACACCTACACACAAAGCCGCAGCCACAAATACGTAACAACTGGCACGTGCCTCAGCCCGTGCCATAACCTTCAAGGCAATGACAAACGCAGGGAGGCAGCAACAACAAAGAGGGCGCAACCGAACACGAGGACGAAGTCGAAGTCGAACTCGAAGGCAAGGCGAAGCGAGACGAGACGAGGCGTAACAAGGCGAATGCAAGGCGAAACGAAACGAAGGCGAGACGAAGCGAAGGCGAGAGCAAGGCCGACGAAGCTTTGGCGTAGCGCTGTGACTTGTGGGTGCCGTTGCCAGTATTGCCACCTTAGCTATTTTACAGCTAGACTAATGGTCGAAATATTAGAGATGATAGCGTCAATTCAAGCAGAGTTGACAGCTATTCACACTACGACTGTCTAAGTTCACAACTAAATTGCCTTGTTTGTCAACTAAAGATAGTTCACTATTAGTAATTTTGTAAATGCAAAAGCTAGAGTATTTGAAAAACTGTTTTCAGGCTGTTTTAAACAAATAGTTTGACTACTTTTTAGATAACTGAAATATTGTTAAGAAAATTAATATATTTACAGTCTGCTAAAATAAATAATAAAGTGTGATTTAATGAAATAAACATCAGAAACATATATCACTTTAATTAGTAACCTGAAGAAAAAGGAAAATGTTTGGTGTAATACATAATTTATAAGCTGACTATAGGTCTTAATAGGAAAAAATATTTTTTATTTATTTATTTTATTTAATAATCATTTCAAATATTTTTATTATTTTATTTAATTATTTATTGTTAAATATTATCCTAGCGCTACACGGTCTTCAGTATAAGTTAATGCCCTAGTCACAATGTGTAAATTTACTAACTAGTTTGAAATTGATTCATATTGATATATTTACTTAATTATCTGACAATAAGATCGGATTTTAAATGTAGTTAAAGTAAATTAAGCTAAGTTTTTTAGGCTAGTATGTCTATTTTAATTATTGTACATATGATTACATTTGTATTAAATTAAAGTTTCTCTCATCATTGTTATAGCAGTTTTGTTAAATTTCTAGCTATTTCTAGCTACATTTTTCTATTCAATTAGCTATTCTATCCAATTGACAACACTGTGTGGGTGTTGTTACGAGTATTTGTGTGTGTGTGTCTGTGTGTGTACGTTTGTATGCAGCTACTTGTTGTGCTTTATTTGTTTGTCGTACTTTTTATTAAAAACGAACGCTACTTAATCAGCAGCAAAATGTCGCACTTTACTGCACACACACCCATACACACACACACACACACACACACACACAGACATAGATATATGTTTACTAGAGAGTGGGAGATAGATTGAAGGAGGGGTGCAATCGTTTGTCCACACGCCAGCAATCGCATCTCCCCGCCAACTCCGCCTCCCCTTCCCCCAGTTCGCTCCGAACGTTTCCCACTTTTGCTTGTACTTATCAGCTTTAGTTTTTTGTTTTGTTTTTCTCGCCGCTGCGGCGAGAGCTTTGCTTTTGCCAAAGTCGCCGCGATTGTCGCTCCGCATCCGGCCTTCGGTCTGCCACACCCCTCCCACTCCACCCCGCCCCCCTTCTAGACAGCTTTGTTACTGCTGATAAATAGCATTTAACATTTGTTGTTGTTGGCATTTGGAACGTGCTCAGCTTTGCGATTTGCGATTGGTAAATTGGGTAATTGAAAACACTTAACCGTTATGATTTATTATCGATATTAAGTATACGCCTGATGTGTGTCTTTCTGCTTCTTTTTACTATTTCCCCTTCTATGCCTTCTTCTATCCTCACCTGTCGAGCGTTGTTTGCATTTGCAGTTAATTATGCAATCATTTGATGGCAAGAGTTTCCATTTGATTGGAAGCTCCAGTTATAACTGGACAGTTATCTATGGGGTTATTAAAATTCCATCAATCATTTCTATTTAGAATGATGGATGTTTTTGGCATTTGTTTCAAGTCGCAAAAACTTTTTTTATGTCCATTTGCAACGTGACTTTTAAGCTTTTTGGCTTTAAAGAAGATTCAGTGCAATCAGTCAGACAATTTTAATGTGGCTTTAAGGCTTATAGCCAAGGAAGAAATGGAAAATATGACACTGAAAAATTAAATCGCTCAAAACGGTAGTAAATCGACACCATCTGTGCATGAAAGAGCGACAAGTTCGATTTTTCATACTTCATGAATAATTTGTGTATCTAAGTGGTTGTTCTGAGAATGAAAATATGTGAACAATTCAAGAAAAATGTGCATGGATTTTCCGTTTACCCAAAAACAACCTACTGTTTTATAATTCTAGTAACTTTTACGCATTTTTATCAAACTATACAGACCATAAAATTAAACTCATTGTGCCAATAATGAGATTTATTATTTAGAATCAAATAAAGCACAATACAAACTCAACAAGTCAAAAGATATAAAAGTCCTCAGTCCATCTAAAATTCATTCAAGAAATACGGTTGGCGGGAGAACTATGTATAAAGTCAGAAGGAGATTCAATAGATCTAGTTTTCCCCTAACATTATTATTATAATAATTCAGTAAGTAAATTAAGTAAATACTTATTTAGGTTTACTTATAGTTACTTCATAATTTGGCTCTAACAGGGAAATACTAATGTACTAGAGATCTGCATGATTGCATTGTTTTCTAACTCAACCTTAGTATTGACTAGTGTACTGCACTCAAATACAATGTATGAATGAAAGAGAACACTAACTGTCAATACAGGTGCTAATACAACATTCACTCTATTACCTTCGGAATTGTGTAGAAAAAGTAGTACCCATTTTCAGGGCTAATGATTCATTTGCCCCTTTGGATATATTCAAGCAGACCTCTCGTATGTACTTTCAAATATGTATTTAAAAAGAGTGTAATGAATAAACATCGAGTTATGAATAAGATATTCATTAAGTTGACTCACTAATTACTTCAATTTTAAACATCGAACGCTTTTTCAAAAATGTTTATCATATCTTAATAGTCTATTTATTCCCTAAAAGCCAAGAGTTTTAATCGAATAAATTAGGAACTTTTAAATACCAGGAAAAAATAGTAAAAAGATAATAAAATAAAATACCTTTGTTACACTTGCAATCATTGTCAATTCATTAAAAACAGATCAACAATTACTTTGCTGTCGTGTACTATAAATAATTAATATATTTAAAGCCCAACGAGACTTAACTTTAGTATTTAAATGACCGAATAACCTCCACTGTCTGTATTTGTGTGTGTGTTTAGTTAATTTCCTTTGGGCTTTTGGGTGCTTTCCATTGTTTTGTGATACGGAAGTAAAACAACTTTGCTCACACAATTTCATCCTGTCCCTTTTAGCTGAAAGAAGAAATTCCTATTTACTCAGCCATGAACAAAGCCACAATATTTGTAAGAGAAAAGTTACTTGTGTAAATCCATTTTAAAGTTTGTAAAGCTATTTTTGCTAATTTAGGTTTAAGTTTACAAACATTCTGCTTATTTTTTAAATCAAACTTTATATTAATTTTCATGCTCGACTTAATTTCAGCTAAGTAATTGGCCACAAGTTGAGTGGTAGAGAAAAGAACTATGTATATTACGCATAAAATATGTATTGGGATCATGAATCACATGGCGATGAAATGGAGCTGCTTTCTACAGTTTTCTAAAACTAGTAAAATAAATTAATATAAATATTAGAGTATAAAAGTAAACAAAATTTAGAGTCTGGAGAGGACAAATAATGAGAACTAGGAGTTCAAAAGGAATTGCCTAATCTACTTGATTTTAATTTAAAAAGGAGAAAATTTTGAAATCTTTGTTGTTATTATAAGTTTTACTAAAGCAGGTACATAATAAGTATTATATGTCATATCAAACTGATCTAAATCACAACTTTAACAAGTAAGAGTATTTGTAAATGGAAAAAAGTAATTACGAACAAATGCAAAGTGTTTCTTTAATGAAATCATAACGCTGCAGATTACAAAGTTGAGGCAGCAAGACGGATTTAAAAATATATTATTATATTTAAAATATAATATGTTAAAATTAATTTTATAAATGTCTTAATAATTATATAAATTCCAAGTTTAAATAAATATAGTATCTAAATATATTGTAATTTATGATATAAATATTATAAATTAACACTGGCATGACTATTGGCTGCATAATTGGGAATATCTCTTGATAAACGCAAAATATGCCCTGAATTAGAAATTATCAGTTTGAAACTTTTATAAACTAGAGCAAGATTTGATTTACACCGTTGAAATCTAGAATTACCCGCTTTGCAAGTCGAAGCGATCGAGTTTTATGACAAAGTGCGATTACTTGGGCTGATTCAACTGGAATTGAAAGTCATAAATCAATTGTAATTTGCAACGCGTTAGTTTCATTGAGGCTATAAAAGCTCAAGTAGTTGAGAAGCTCCCTCTATTATCGAGGCCAAGTCTTATCTCTATATTTGTAAGTAAGCATTTTCCATTTGCTTTCCTTTCCTTTATTTTCCTTTGGCTGCGCACAATTACGAGGAAAACGGAATGTCGTGGAGCTATCTGCGGGCAGTTTTCAGAAAATTTAACTGTGATCTGTGCGCAAGATATGGGCGAAAAAGCAACTACAAGTACAAGAAAGGAATGAATATCCATTACCAGTAGAGTGTACCCACACAGAGAGAAAAAATCCGTACTCTAATTAAGTTCAAAAGAGCTAGAAGCAAGAATTTTATATATTATTGATATAAATAAATGAAAATATATAAAAAGTAAAAAAAAATCGTTTACTAGAAATGAGGACACAGTTTCTGTTCTGAATAAAACAAGTCTGTGAATCTTTAAAGGGATATCTATAAGACTTCAATCTTTTTTGCGTTCATTTGCTTAAAATTCCCAAGTAGTTCATACTGGTCTGCTATGGGATCAGGGGAAATGGGCATAGAAAAATAGCAACAAAACTCAACTGTAAAATTTTTTAGTCTGCAGAACTACAAAATAATAAAAATCATTACCAATTAATAAAATATATGTTTTTTAATTCTAAGCCTTAAATTTGTTGAACTTACTTTCAGTTATAATAGTGCTTAGATCAAGTTGGTTGTCAACTTTATTTAACTTTCAATACATCTCAATTTTCGTACTTAAGAAGTCTTAATTGAATTATTTCCAATTATATAATAAAATTGTGTATTTGTTGGTTAATTCTTAACTTATGACTTGTTGTACTCAGTTTCAGTTAGTATTGTGCTTACGTCAAGTTTGTTTTCAACCTTATTTAACTTTCAATACATCTCAATTTTCGTACTTTAGAAATCTTACTTTAAGTAAGATCGAGATACTCGACTTAAGTAAGTTAAATTTTAGTGAGAAATCAATTTGGAAGTGTGGCAATTTTAGTTTTAACTTATTGCTAGATTTTTGCGCTCTGTGCAGCTCCCAGTTGTTTTTGGCTCGAATCCATTTGGCAATACGAAATCACGTTCCGCTGCATGCTTCAACTTTGAACTCGTTGCCGTCGATTGGAATTCGACAGCAATATTTTGTTACGATTAAAACTAATGAAAAGGTCAGAAACAGCAACAGAAGCGACCGAGAAGCGCAAGAGGGATGGAGCAACAAGCAGAGGCTATTGCGAGAGCAAGGGAGAGAGAGAGAGAGAGGGAGAGAGCGAAAGCAAGTTGAGACGAGTAAAAACAACAAAATGAGCGTTAACCAAGCGAATCCTCGGCACGTTTTTGGAGTCGCGGGCGTTCAAGGTGTGCCCCTGGCCTCCGCCCCTGAGACCCTGTAAACGCACACACAACACCACACGATATGCGAAAAACACGCAAAGCGAATTCGATTTCGTTGTCGTTGTTATTGTTGCTGTTGCTGCTGCTCGTCCGTCTCTCTCTCCGCAGCTGGTACAGTGCACACTCCACACTCACTCACCACCCGAGTGTGTTGTGTGTGTGTGTCTCTGATGCTAGCATGGCAATTTGCCATTTTGAACAACGTAGGAGCCAGCCACAATTTTGCGGCTTCATTGGATGCCGTTGGCAAAGGCAGGCGCAGTTGAAACACTGCAATGAATGAGGGGAATATCTGGTAGTAGGGGAAGAGAATGTGCGAGTGCAAGAGGAGAGTAAAGAGTAAAGGAGTTGAGTGCCTTTTGCCTTTGGCAACGGCAACAGTCGAGCTTCTGATTTTGATTCTGCACGTTCCATGTTCCATGTTCGCATTGCAGCTGTGCAAATGATCCGAGTGCAAATGATGAGAAGAGTGAGTGACTGCCTGCATCAGTGTATGCGTGCGTGTGTGTGTGAGAGAGTGACTGTGCCTTGCCTCTCTCTTTGCCTCTGCTCTGCACCTGTGATGTGCGCTCTTTTGATTTTGCTTAAATTCTGCATTGGAAAAAAGCAACTGTTGTGCTTTTGCTGTTGTTTTTGGTTGTTGGTTGCTGCTGTTGTCAGTTGCATGTCGCTGGCAGACTGTAGGCGGAACTCAAATAAAAGTTATATTGCCGCTGCAGGGGGATTCAAGTTAATCGAATAATAAGCGCGCGCACTCACACACATGCACTCTCTTACACAGTCACACACACACTCGAACAGACATGCATGTTGAGAGAACAACAAGCTGCAGTCTCGCCGAGGTCGAGACATGACCAATTGGCGTGTTTTTCAAAATACTTCGCTTCGTTGGAATGGAAGATGATAGCCTCGCCGTCTCGCCGCCTCGCCGTCTTTCCGTCTCGGCGACTTGGCCGCTGCTTCTCGCCTTGTTATGTTTTGCGCCTCGTTTTTGATTTTTCAGCACACACACAGTTTTTATTTTATTACCTCGTTCTCTTTTTGCTTTTGCTTGAGAACGTGAAGACGTGGATGGAAACGTGAAGCGGAGAATGGACTTGGGGAGCCTCATCAAAATGATGTGCACTCATTTGTGAAGTACGCGGCAAAGTAGAAGAAGAAGAAGAAAACAACAACAACAACAACCACGCCGACGACGACGGCGCTTTGTGCGTGAGAAAAAACAACTTGGTACTTCCTTTCCTTTCCTCCCTTTTGTTTCATTCGTTGCCCATCATCAATTGAGCGGTCGGTGCTACTTGAAAGCGATTCTTCGAGTTCTTCAAATTCATTTCTAATTGAATCGGAATTGCTCTCAATTGTGGAACTGCCCTCCTTTTTTCGATTTCTCGTCAATTTCAAGTGAAAAGATTTGTGCATTCATATTTAACCCCATTCAACCCACAGATATGGAATCTATTTACATATGATTTTTATACATGTATTACTTGAATTAAACTATCAGATATTCATTTGAAGACAAATCCCCTTTCAATTTACAGATACAGCGAAAGAAAACATTTGAAAATTTAAATTGAAAATTATTTTGTTTTTAGCAAGCATTTATTAAGTATTTAATCGGAATTTAATTTAGGTGCAACTTGAAAGCGATACTTCGAGCTCTTCAAAATCATTTCTAATTTCTTCCAATTGTGAAACTGCCCTCCTATTTGGATTTCTCGTCAATTTCAATTAAAAAGATAACGCAAGCTATCTTTAGTGCGCCAAAGATTGTATATTCAATGATAACCCCATTAGAATATATTTACAAATATCATTTATATATGTGTGTTATAGCTAAAGATTTTCAATTGAAGGCAAATCCCTTTTTAATTATTTACATTCACAAAATACATTCTATGTAAGTGGAAAATTCTTCATTTTTTAAATATGTGTTTTATTGAATATTTACTGAAAATATAATAATAAGTTTAGGTCAATATTCGGATAGAGTGACTCTGAGAAAAATATTTAAATAAACTGAGTTGATTTTTCAGTTTTAATATCTGAGTACATCTCCAAACTTTTCTCCGTATTTATAATTATTTTACAATACAATAAATTACAGTTCTGTGTCAGTGCTATAAAAGATAACAGATCTAAACGTATAAAATAAATGCTATAACATTTTATTTGAGTATGAATCTACATACAAATTTGTTTTTTAAGGCTATCATAAACATTTACTTCTTGAGATTGGAGCAAAAACATAATATGTTAAGTTGCAGTTTTTATATTCCGCGTAAACAGATTTCAACAAATTTTATTTAAGTTTAATTTGGTTAAACTTAAACTAAATTCTCTTTAATTTGGTTAAAAAGGAGAAGGGACCCCGTTGATTTACATTTTAATCTACTTCTAATGCCATAAGTAGTATTTCACAACACTTTAAGTCTAATTTTAAAACGCTTCATTTATTTTAATAAAAATCGTGCTAAAATCGACAGAGCTTTTGACTTGTTTATGTTGTCAGACCTTAAAAGATATAAAGTACTTGAAAAGCTCAGACTTCGAAGAAACTAAACCGAATTTGAAGCGGAACGTCTTTGTCCCATATCACTAGGCAAAAATTTGCTACATCGATGATCGCTAATCGTTTAGTTCTAAACGGTTATCGGCTCTCTTAAGCTCGCCACGTCCTTTTCTCATAACATTAGGCAACATTTTGCAATATCGATAATCGCTTATCGCTTAGTTCTAATCGCGTATCGGTTTTCTTCAGTTCGCCTTTTCTAGTTGCTCCGCGTTCTTTATTAAAATATCATAGTTTAATCGGTCCAATTAGCTTAAATTGTGTGTTTAATTGTCGAGCAAAGTTTTGTGCACTTCATGCATATGGAAGTTGTTAAATTAAACGGCGTTATTTTGTTAAATTTCAATTTTCATAATCTGCAAGTGCTTTGTTTTTGCATAGCTGCCAGCGGAGCACCTCTTTGCTCTCTTTGGCGCCATTTAATCTAATGCTCTCCCGCTTTTCTTACTCATTGCTTATTGTTCGTCTTCCTTTGTGTGCGTGCGCTCCTTGCGATCGTTGTTGTTGCTCGTTTTAACTCCCGCGCTCTCACATATGCAATGATATGTGTGCATTTCGCTCATTTCCGTTTTAATTGCCTGCGCTCAGTGTGTGTGTGTTGCAGCCTGCAGCTTAAATCGGGCTACAGTTTTTTGTTTTTTGTTTGTGTGTTTTAAAATGAAGTCAGCTTCTTGCTGATCAGAGTGAAGTGAAGTGATTTGTGAAAATTGTGTGTAAATTTCTTTCAAATATTTACCATGCAATCTAAAAAAAATATATTTTGAATAAAATATATTAATATAATAAAAAGGGTAAGCAATTCTTGTTTTCTAACATTTCATGTGTAAGGTTAGCTTGAATTCTGTATACTTTTATGTACTGTTCCTTTTTTTGTGTGTTGAGGCATGCAGCTTCTGTCATGCTTTGTTTTCTAAAATATTTTTAATATATTAAAAACAAATTTTAAGCCTTGTCAGAAAGATATAGTCAAGTCTCTTCTTCGAGAAGGCTCTTCACTATAATTAGACAGAAGCCTTAAAAAATTGTACAAGAATTCGGTTCAGAAACGGCTTTACAATTAGCTAAAAAGCCTTCTTTCTTAGCTTTCTCACCTACGATTTTAATGAGTAATACCTTAAACGAAGCCAAATTAATGCCTCTAGCCATCAATATTTGATATTAAGATGACAAATTTTATTATCTAATTTTCATTGAGTTTTAACGTAAAAAAATCGTAAAAATTTAAGGAAATCTCAATTTTCTAATTTTAAAATTAAACATTTGTTAAACTATTAACTTAAATTAAAAATAAGGTATCAGGAAGGTATTAGTAGATATATTTATTAGCTCTTGGAATCTGTAAGCTTTTTAAAATTAGACTTACCATTCTCGAGAAATGAGTTGAATTATAATACAGAGAACCTTCCATCATTTCATATCTAACTATACTATTAATAGCCAAAACAACTAATAATACCAACTATAATTAAAGACTTCTTGTTGAAAGCATTTTAAAAGCATTGAATGCCCATAAATCCCTGATAAATACCCTAAATGTTGAGGAAAACACATTGTTCATATTTATAAAAATATATGTAAGCATTTTTTTAGTGGGGCGCAACTAAGAAATTGAACTTGCAATTTAGTGTCGACAAGGGCATCATAAATAAACAATAAATTTGAGAATTCTTCTTGCTTATTGTGAGAACAGGAACACATTTCAAAAGCGCCAACAAAATATTCATTTTGTTGCTTTTTACACAAATAAAATGAAAAAGATTCGGCCAAAATTCCACAGTGTCTACGTTTGTTCTCTCTATCCTTTTCTCTCTTCTTGCCAGTGTTGCCATTTTGTATAGACTTGGCTAACTTGTAATTGCTGTAAGTATACAATTTATAAAATGCTATTAAGAGATCAGGATTGGCTTTTTGGCCAAGTGCAGCTGGTTAATGCCAATTTAGAATATTTATTGTATCTATAAACTTTAAATGCTATTTTAGCTATAAGATTGTATCTGAAAAATCTAATTTATAGTTTCATCATACAAAAAGAAAATTAGTTAAATGTGTTGCTTCAATTATATTATAAATTCCTCCAAATTAATTTAACAATGATTTTGTATCTGATAAATATTCTGACAATGAAATTGTTGTTATGAAAAATAAACATACTTTTGGTTTTGTACGCTTTAGATTAGATTTTTAGCATTTTCTTTTTAGATAAGACTTTTAGCATTTTATTTTATTATTGGTATGTTAAATGACCTTGCTATTTTGTAGTAGTTGACTTTTTATGTTCATAAACTTTTCTAGCCTCTTTTTCTTTTTATCAAATTAGCTATTTTAGCGCTTGGAATTCTGACAACACTGCTGCTCACTAGTCTTCGCCCGACAAGCGATAAATTCGAATGAACAAATTGAATACGCGTTGTTAGTGTTGTTGTTCTTATATTTGTTGCTGCTCTTATTGTTGTTATTGTCACTGCTGTTGTTGTTGCTCTTGTTGTTGTATCTGCTTTTCGCTGGCGTATTTCATTTCATGACTGACTGGCTGACAGCAATTTTAAATTGCAGTGCGCGACGCCAAAAATGGAGCACATTTTTTATACATTTTTTGAGTTTTCACAGCTCAAGGTTTGCATACACACACACACACACACATACCAAAACTTGTACACACATGTGTGTACGTTTCTAACACACTTACAGTTCACCCTTGTATGCAGACATTTTATTTTTGTTGTTGCTTTTTTTTATGTCGTTACAAAAGTTTTGCTGCTGCTGTTGCTGTCGCTGCCTCTGCCGACGTCGTCTAGTGCGCCATTTGTCATGTGCCCGACTGCGGCGGCGACGTCGCCTGTTTTTATTTGCTCTCTGCCCACCCCCGCCCCCTTTACACAGCACATTCATCAAGCAGTTGCTAAGTTCGCTTCGCCTTTTTCTATTTCAAATCTCCTTGCTATACAATCCTGCAGCTTTGACATCCACTCACTCTCTGCTCTCTTCTGCTCCAACATCTGCCCGCAATCTTTACTCAACACACACACACACATACGCAAGCAGCAAAAGTTTTTTTGCTTCTTCTTTTTCAACTACATTCCCTTGGCACCAAAAAGCGCTCACTCCCTCTCTTCAACTGCCGCCTCTCTCACTCTGTCCTCTCTCTTCAAATGTGCTCTTTGCCTACACTTTGCTTTGCAATTTTCTAGCATTTTCGTCTTGTTTGCGTGCAGTTCGTTGGTTGTTTGTGTGAATGAACGTACACACATACATACATACTTACGTAGTCTAAAGTTCGCTACGCGTCCAACGCTTTTATGGACTTTGCTGTATACTCTCTTTTTCTCTCTGTCGCTTTCCCCCTTTTCTCTAGCGTCGCAGCCGCAAACTTTCCACAGTAGAAAATTTCATTTTAAATTTCATGGAAAATCGTTTTAATTATATTCGTGAAATTTCGTGCAATTTTTTTCTCCCGCTCTCTCTCTCTGTCTCTCTCTCTGTCTCTCAATTGAAAGTTGGTCCCCTGGTGGAATCTGGATAAAACTTTTTGGCTTGGCTTATTTGCATATTGTGTTAAGTGGCATTTCATAAAGTCAAAATGAATAGCGTTAAGTGTTAATGTAATTAGTGAGCAGGCTCTTAAATAATTCATAATTATATCGCAATTTACTTGCTTTACTTTACTTTTTATTAAAGTCTTAACAGCGTTGTGAAATGATTGATTTTAAAATGGCGTCATAACAGTCACACACAGACACAAACTCTCTCATAAAAGTCCTTGTACCCACAGTCGACGGTCCATGTCCGTCCCTGACAGACATTTGATGACTCTGTCTCCGTCGAAGTTGATGCCATGCGGTGCGAGGTGCGCCAATTTGATTGGCATTCACAGCAGCAACAGCGACAGCAGCAACCGCTGCGATTTTGCATCAGCAACATTCACAACAACAACAACTACATCGACATCAGCATCCACGTCCACATCAACTTCGACTTCAGCAACAAGCAGGAAATTCAATTACGCCATTTATTGTTGACTGTCATGTGAAAAGCGAATAATACTTGAGTCGTCTGTCATTTTCATTTCATTTTTTACTATATCCTACATGATAATCTATAATAAACGACAAACAACTACAACATACCCTGTACTTTACGGCTGCCTAAAAGCTACACTCAACTTTAGGTATACTAAGACTAGGCAACAATTTGTAGCTTCTTTTAATGGTTCTCAGCCAAATATTACTTGTTATGATACATTTGAACCTAAACATTGATACAACAAATACTACAAATAAACTTAAATAAACATAATTTATTTCCCCTTTATGGTTTCCCATATTAAAATTTAATCTTATGTGTAGAGTTTAGAACACTAAACTCCAATTTTCCATCCATTCGTTTTTCTGAAAATGGGGATAACATATGTATATACTTTATACTATATAGAGTAGAAAACTTATTTAAAATTCATTTAAAAAAGAACCAAAAACTCTTACTACGATTGTCTTTCTTAACATTCTACATAAATATGTTAACTAGTTATTCTGGGATGATAAACTAAGGATGCTTATAAAATAGTTGAAATTATATAGTTATAGTATATCCTATAATGTTACATATTGCTTGTTACAAATTTATTTACCTTCTGTGGGATTATCAAAAGCCATTAAATGGAGTTTTCCTAGTAGATAATAATTTATTTTAGTCTATATTATCTTTGTCTGCATCTGATAAATCCACTTAAAAACTAATCTAAAAAATAATTGGTTTCAAAGTCGTTTACTCGAAAATAGAACACATATGTACATACGTTCCAGGATGAATCTCAATTATTTCATTATTCAGTTTTGAGTTTTTCGGGGGTGCATATTTTAAGTGAATGAAATGCGATAATCTGACCCAAAAAGGGTAAAAAGGTGTACACACCTTGTATATATAGAAGAGGACTAAGGGTCTTTTTTTAATAGTAATTAAAAGTAATAATCATAAATATCGCATTCAATGTAAAAACAGAACTCAGAAATCTTTTTATTATAACTTGTTATTTGTATAACAATCAGTTGATGGTCTATAAAAGGTTATGAATAAACGAATTCAGTGGATTTTATTTTATTTTTTAAGTTCGGTTAAGGTTTTTATTATATATTCCATTAAACATGCAAACTAGACAGAAAGTACAAATGATGCTAAATAGAAGTGTCTTCTTAGATCTTAACACAAAAATTGCAAGTACTACATTAGAGTGTATCTTAAATCGCTTAATTATTGTAAAACTTTATTGTAGTTTTCGGAATTGTCGATTAATTTGTAGTAGTTATAGTATGGATATAGATATACAGTTACTAACTATACTATATATTTCTTGTGAGAGTATCGTACAGCAGCTTTGTAGATTGTAACACTTTAGGAATAAAAACTACATCTACAGTTTCATCTACAATAAAAAGAACTCCTGTCTCTCAGTTAGCTTAAAAGTCAAGTTTTCTTGAATTTATAGCCGAATATACATAAGTAACTATAGAAAATAAAAAGGGTATTAAGTATTCCGCTATTAGGGATTAGTTTATTATTCTACATTTTGCTCTGAAGTTGGAAATTCTTTACTTCGATTCGGTAGCAAACAGATGCAAATGTTTTCATAGCATTGGAAACATGTTTTTTCTTCTGTTTCTTTCTACTTCCCCCCACAATGGGGGGTGCTATTCGATTTCATCAAATGTGGAGTGAAAACATTCAGTTTCCTCTTCTGGAACATGTTCCATACATACCCATCAAAATAAGAGGCAAGAAACGAGAATGAAAACGAAAACGAAAACCAGCTGCGGCCATTTTGAGATATATTTTATTGGCCATAAGTCTTGAGTTATGACAAATATAGAAACTGAAAAGCATTAAATTTGGCGACAGCCAGAATATCCATAAAAAACCGAATCGAAATTGATATTCAGCACAACAAGTTGGAGAGGCCTTCAATAAGTACAACACAACTCACATTTGTAGATAGATGGATACAGAGTGTAGATACATATTTGTAGATACATATTTGTAGGCATGTATCTGTTTGCCTTATAAGCTGTAAGATGAATGTATAAGGCGCGTGTGAGCTCATTACAAACTTGAACTTGAATATCAGATACATACTGAGATACTGAGATACTTTATCTGAATAGGTATTTGTATGAAGTTAATGCTTTAGTCTGAGCTTTTGTCGAGGTGCTAATTAGTAGACCAGCTTAATACAGCGAATTTCGTTTATCAAAAATAAAATAAACACATACATATATATCCAAGCTGATCATAATCGGCAGCTAGCTCAATTTAATGAATACAGCGAACCAGCTTTTTCAGATACATATAAATTCCATTTCAAATTGTGGAGTAGCTTTGAAATCAAAGCAAAATATAATATAGTTAATCCAAAAACTTTTTAATTTAAACAATTAGTGTATAAGAGAGAAAAGTGACTGACAAATGTATATATTAATATACATACATATATAAAAAGTTTCTTTGTATCTTTCGCTCACTCTTTAGAGATAATATTGCAATTCTCCGTTTGATTTATGTAGACAGTAAAAGCTTTCAAGCTGTTAGAATAAATAAGTAATAACACATCCAAGTGCTTCACTTTGTGTATTCATTAAGTTAATTGAAAAGAGTGTGAAAAATAAGTGCATAGATATAAGTTTTAGACTCACTTTTTCAATGTCTATAAATATAAGGTCTAAATTAATTATCCGTATGATAAAATGACATAAAATGTATAGAAACTAATGTCAAATGTCAAAGATATGTATCAAATAAATAAATAAATGTTAAATAAAAAAATTGGTTTTGAAAAATAGGACCTTAGAATTTGAATTTCTAATTTGCTTGCATTATTGAATATTTTTTTTACAGTCATTAATAAAACATTGTGATAGTGCCTTAATTTATGCATAACTCACTGTGCAAAAGTTGCCCTGCAATATATGTATACATACTTACAGCAAAAATGAACAATTTGAAACAAATATCAAATATTTTCGAGTATATTCAAATAGACTTGTTCCGATTTTCACTGTTTTAGGCTCACTTTCGAAAGTGAAATTTCTGTTAATTCTTCAAAATTGAAAAAATACACTTTACTAAGCCCCATTTTTTCAATTTACATAGCTATCTCTATAGCTATATCTGATAGATATGTTTGAATTTGACAATTATATAAATTTAACTGTCAGCTTATCATTTATATGTGCCCTTAAAAAGACATTGAAGAAATTGGCCTAAATGCATTAAAATAAAAAGTGATGGCATAAAAGGCTACATCTGAATACAATGAATACTTTCTAGCCTGTTTTCATTATAGACTCAAATACTATGCTTCACACCTTTAAAATTTAGAATGACCCTCAACACGTATTGACAATTTGTCTGTTTATCTTTATATTTTCCGAGTGCTTTTCCAGGCACAAAAAGCTAACTGGCTAACTGAAATCCATTGACAATTGCCTTCATTTGCTTAGTTATCTTTCTCTCGCTGTCTCTGTCTATATGTGTTCCGTTATATTTATATGATTAGGTAATATCCCTGCTTGGGGCCGCAACACACATAAAAAGTGGCAATCGGCACGTTTTAACTCCCACACAGAGTTGCAGCTTTTTTACGGCCAACAATTTCATGAAATTTCTATACAAATGTCGATGCCGACGGCGACGGCGACCTTAACCATAAAATGGCGGCGTCGGTGTTGATGACAGACGCAGCTATATAGCTACAGCTACAGCTCAGATTAAGCCCAGGCACGGTGGCAACTCTATCCCCTTTGTGGTTGTTATTGTAAGAGATAACAAAAAATAGCCATAAAATCGCCGCAGGTAAAACACGCAGACCGACAAAAGTCAACAGCAACAACAACAGCAGCAGCAACAACAACAGCAACAACAACAGCAACAACAACAACAACAACAACAAACACGATAACAAAATGCACACGAATGTTTCTTTCATTCCATTCATTCATACATTCTATACTCACATTCGTTGATTCATAGCAGGTAAAAGGGACGGACAGACGGACAGACTTGTGGGTGGGCTCTGTTTTTTTGAACGTAACGTGTTAAACGGCCTAAAAGTAGAATAAAAACTCAAAACGAAATGAAGCATGTTAAGAAACGAACGAGAAAAAGTAAAAGAAGATGTGTGAAGCAAAAAGAAGTATATTCAAGTGAAGGAGTAGGAAATTTCTTACTACTAGAAGTAAAGAAACTAAATAAAGTGAGAGAGAAGAATGTTTTTTAGCTCCAAGTTAAATACTTATACATATGTTAACTGTGTAACACTATGATGTAAGCAATAAGCAATAATATAATGAATAAATATTCTCTCATTTTAATGGCAATCAAGGGAGAAATGAATGAGAAAAGGTAAAAGAAATGTATGGAGGAAAAACAACCAAATCAAGGTAGACATAGGAGGGAATTTCTTACTACTAGTAAAAGAAAAGTGTGGAGGAAAAGTAACAAAATGAAGAGAGAGAGAGGAGCATTTGTTTTATTGTCAGTTCCGACTCGGAAATTGGCAACAATTAGCTGTGTAGCAGTAAGATTTAATTTATTAATTTATATATTTTTGACTTTAATCATAATCAAGATAAAAATACGGAACGTCTTATTCCAAGTAAAAATAGTTGAATTGAGAAAATAAGCTAAATTAAGGGAAAGAGAGAAGAAATCTTTTCAGCACAAGTAAAAGAAATTGAGTGGAGAAAAACAAAATATTGGAAAGGGAAAGGAGAGAGAGGAGTTAAACTCTTCTTCTTCCTACAGCCCCCACCCTTTGCTTTTCGCAGCCGGTAGGATTCGAACCTACGCTCCCAGAGGGAATCTGATTTCTAGTCAGACGCCTTAACCGCTCGGCCACGACTGCTCTTGGCTTCATAAGCGTCTAGTTAGCGGCTTTACGCTCGGCATAGCACTCAAGTTAAAAATAAAACATGTGAGTGTGAGTATGAGTGTGAGAGTGAGTGTGAGTGTAAGTAGTTCACGCTAGTGTTGTTGCTTTTGGCTTTTACTTTACGCTGTTGCTTTTGCGTCTCGTTTCTCTTGAGACGTTGCGTCGTCGCTTGCTTTAGAGATAAGATACTTTTTTTTTTGAAAACTTTAAGCTTAGCATGCAATCAAAATAAAGCCGTATAAAAACTTATTTACGCTTTATACAGAAACTTTTGCAGCGCCGTCTTTCTCTCTCTCTCTCTCTCTCAATGTCTTTCTCTCTCCTTCTCTCACACACACAATCTCTCTCTTCTGCTTAGTTTGGCGCTGTTTTTTTGGTTGAACATTTGCCATAGTTGCGTTTTCTCTGTTTTTGTTATATATTTTTATATTTTTAGACCCTGTATTTAAAAAGTATGCAGGGTAGCTGACGTGACAGTTCCCATAAAGTTTATTTATCGCGAGACAGTTTGTATCACCTTGGAACCCAAGGTTTAAGTTCGAGGTTTGCTTTAATTTAATTGAACACAATTTTAAACCATTATTTCGTTGTCTCAAATTTAAATTATTATTTTTTTGTTGCTTTTAAATGCTATGTAGGAAATTTGGTAACTCTTCAAAGAGTTTACTAAAGATAAAGATTAAATATATTGTCTTACTACATTTCTAATTTCAATTGACTAAAAATCGGTATCTATTTATCCCAGAAAGCAGTGACTTACAAGAGCAATTTATAATAATATAATTTATAATTTAATAAGTTAGATACTTAAACCATTGCATACATTAGATTTACTGTAGCGCGGATCTGTCCTGAAATTTTTAAAAACGATCGCATTATTAACTCCAAAGTTATA
Organism: Drosophila putrida; assembly: GCA_037043535.1. Lineage (NCBI taxonomy): Eukaryota > Metazoa > Arthropoda > Insecta > Diptera > Drosophilidae > Drosophila > Drosophila putrida. The sequence continues at coordinate 467,917 of JBAMBI010000148.1, forward strand.
TAGCAAACAATTTGAAAGTTCTATAGCTCAACTTCGAGTTAAAGAAAGAAGTGTTTATTGTTGATGTTCATAATATACTACATACATATGTTTATACTTCCAAAATAAGTACACGGTCTTTTACAGTCGGATTCTCTTAACTTTTGTCTCTTCTACTATTCATTTATTTTATTTTTTTTTGGCATTTTCATTTCCATTGTTCTCACGTCAACATTAGCTCTGCTTTTTGCCGTTTTTCTCTTCTTTGTCTACTACTGCTACTTTTGTAAATTTATTGTTGTAGCTTTAACGCAAAAATGCGTAGAAACAATTTGTTCATCTTGTCTCTGGCCCCTCAAAGTCACCTTCCTCCCCTGTCCGTTGTCCCCCCGGACGTCCAAGTCCCCAAAACGCTTCATGTTGCGGCTTGTCCAAAGTAGAAAATCTCTTTGTTTCGTGTGTTAAATGCCATGAGTTTGCAGAATTTTCGCCGCAATTTTGAAAATACATATCTACACACATATCTACACACATAGCATACACGTTGTTCAACTATGTACAGCTATGCAGAGTAGTGTAAACATACAAACTTTATGTACAATCTACATACATACTTATAGTCCACACTCTAATACTAGTGTCTGTTCTTAGTTTCCTTTACTTTGGCTAAACAGTTTCATTGCAATTTCGCCAAGTTTTTCATCTGTTTTGACAGACAAATGTTGAAAATACTATTGAACTACTTTCTTTCGACATTCTCGGACGGATTTTTCAGTAATCGGAACTGTCTTTAGTTTAGAAAAGATTTTATTTGTGGAAATCGCGGGATCTATTATCATCATCATCATCATTTGAAAAATTTAGAATCTTCTGATATTAGAAACTATTTAAAATGCTATTTATATCATTAAATGAAATATTCAGTTTAGTTAAGATCATGGCAACCTATTACCATAGTCCTATTTTACATTGTTCATTCAAATTTGAACTAGAAGATAACTTTTAGAAGAAATAAAAAGGTCACTAAAACTTACAAAGATAACTTTTAGTCTGCCATTAATTTCTATACTTTTAAATGCTTTCCATCAAAACATCATTTATATACTTAGTATTTCTGAACCTTAAATAAAGCATTGAAAAATAAGGCTTCCAAGCATTCTAGGGCTCGTTTTCTGCTTTTGTTGATAGTAAATTTGACAATAAATTTAAAATTTATTTTAACTTTACTATACTGTAAAATTGTCGACAAGTTAAGTCAACTTCCTTAAGAGCTGTTTGCTCAACTTGCTGTTAACTTAAGAGAGGAGAGAAGATAAAGCTAAGACTATGTTCTCTTTTCGGCAGGATTATCTTTTAAGGTAAACGGCAAGATAAAAAAATGGCCGCAAATCTATTAAAAATTTCTTAGTTTTTTACCTAAAGTGTAGTTATTTTTCTTCCTTTTTTCCCGATTTAAGTGCAATATACACAAATTAAAACACTTTCCTGCTCGAAAGTGGCATTCAGAACAGCTTGGTATAATAATTATGTATCTTTCTATGTACTTCTATCTATCTAAACTCTTTAGCTTTGAACAATTTCAAGTGGTTTTTGGTTTTGGTTCAGTTTCAGGTTTTGCCAACTTCATTTCCATTAAAATCTGAAAATTTCAAAACGCAAAACGTTTGTTCGCTTTTAAATAGGCAAATATGTGCACAACAATGTGTGTGTTTACCCCATCTCAACCGACAAGTTTTGGCAGTTTCCCCTCCATCCCCCCCTTAAATGGGGAGTTATTGTGAGAAGCAGTAGCATGCCACATTTAGCCTCCGTTGTGAACTCATTAAGAGAACATTTTTAGCACGAAAAGCAGTTGACTTTACAAAACTACGCAAACAATAACAACAAGCCCATTAGATTAGCACGGTCATTTGGAGTGCTTTCAGTTCTCATTTCTGAGTTCTCAGTAGTCGTAGTTATGCTAATTTGCTGAATGTTATCCCCTTAAAAGCATTCAGGGCTTTAACTATTATCATGGTCAATTGTCATGCGAACTAGGCTTTAAATTTGTAAATTTCTTTTCCACTTATGGGTAATTTTATTAGTTCCTGGTCTCGGAAATAATAAACAACAGACGTAATAAATATATTTAGTGATGTCCACTTTGATAGTCTAGTAATATAGAAAAGCCGTCTTTCGAAAAAACAAAGATATCTATCAGATAAACTTAGCTGCACTTTGAAGAAGCGAAATGCAAAGAAACTTATGTAAAATTACAAGATATCTATCAAATAAGGCTTATATGGACATTGAAATAATGGGCCTAAGTCTTAATAAAGTTATAATCCTTTGAAGTTGAACAAATTATGACAAGGTCTTGATTTGAAAAAATGTTCAAATAATCAAGATTGTAAAGTCAAAAATGATCACTAAGCTATATGGTAGTAATGAAAGTTTCAAATTTCTGTTAAAATGTCAAGAAAATTATCAGAAAATTATAAAAAAAACCTAAACATTATAACAATTTTAGCTTTGTATCTAAATAATTTCATTCAATACATTTTATTAACTATTACTTATATATGCAATTTATGGAATAAGATATTGATGCACAGTAAAGAATGCGGGGTTTAAGAACTATTGAACTATTGTTCTTTTTTGACGCAAAACAAGGCGATACTAAAGATGTAATACATTTTCAGATATTATAACATCGAACCATTAATATTTTTAAATATGAGTATTTGCAAAAGACTTAAACTAGGTGAACTTTTAGAATAATTTTGAAAATATTTCTAAGGCAAATATTTGTTTTTTTAAACTTCAGGCTTTAGAAAGTAATGAGATAGAGAGCTTTTAATAGAAATAAGTCGTTACCATTCGTTTCGATACCTTCGTATTGAACTTTATAAGTTCTTTTAAAAACCAATTTATTCATCAATTTAGAAAGAATTTGAAAAAGATATCATTTTATAAATGGAATTTGCATAGCTTGAAGAGCAGCTTCGGTTTATGCTCTCAACAACAATCACTTGAGGTCCAGCTAAAAAAAAGGTGAAGTATACTTGTCCTTAAGCAATTTGGCTCACAATGGCGGCTAATACAAATGTATTGGATATCGGGTATTCGGTATTGAGTGGAATGCGATGATATCTAGCATCTTAACTTATCGAATTGGATTTCCATTGTTGTTGTTGTTGTTACTCTTGTTGTTGTTGGTTAGAGTGAAAATCAAATGCTTGCTTAGCTTTGACCGCAAAACGAGGGATGTTCCCTCGATAAAGGCGATTGTCCTTTTTTTCAGTGGGTTGCTTTTTGGGGTTGCTCCTTAATGGAACGCGTGTTCTTAGATGCTTGTTGGGTTTGAGTTTGGTTTTGGTTTTGGATAAACGACGTATAAACGATGTAGACGATGTGGCAAATCCATACGAATTATGACCAATGAAGCATATAAAATTTTTGATTTGTTTTGGATGCTTTAATAGTGTTTATGGGATTTGTGGGCCACAAATTGGTAAACTATATATTAAGACTTAATCTAAATGTGTAAACTATGTGAAGACTTGAGTTGAATCCAATTTTGTAAAAGAGCTTTTACTTTATTTGTTTGTGGAATGGGAAACTTGACCCTTTGTGTCTCTGTTGTGTGTCGGTTGGGAAATTGCTGGCTAGTCAGCATTTTCCTTTTAGCCGTCTTATTACCTTGGCTACAAATGCCAAATGCAATGTCTGTAGATACACTCAGAGTAACAGATACTCTTGTCTGACAATTGAGACAGACAATGCAACAACAAATCTGCTGGCAAAGAGACATTGCCATGCATCTTTCGACTGTCCGTTCGCCACATGCCACATGCCGCATGCCGCAAGCTAAGGAAATGAAATAAATTGCAAATAAATTCAATATACTCCGAGTGTGTGTTGTCTGAGTATCTGTGTGTGTGTAAGTATCTGTGTGTTCGCATTAGAGATCCAGTAGCAGAGATACATAAATCAAGGCCATAAATGGCAATTGCGCTCGCTGTCGACGCCGCTGCCGACGTCGACGTCACTTTGATTGGAAGCCAGGCAACAAGAAGAGAAGTCGCAGCATTCACAATTGGAATTGTTCATATGTATGTGTATGTATGTATGTCTGTCTGTCTATCTGTCTCTCTGTCTGTCTATAAGTGTTGTTTGTGCCGCTGCCTCTGCCGCTGCCTCTCTCTTCTCTTCCTGCTGCGCTCACGTCTTTGCTTTGCCCTTTGCATTAAGCACTTGAGCGTCTCTTGCACTCTCTTCCATAGTCTGAGTCCGTATTAAGACGGAGAGATCGACACTTGAGCTTTTTCAGAGTTGAGCTTTTGGCGCTCTCATTGATTGCGCCTTTTTGCTTTATTTGCCATAATTTCTAGACCCTGTACTTTAAAAAAGTACAAAAGGAGGCGTGGCAGACCCTACAAAATATATGTATATATTCTTGATCAGCATCAACAGCTGAGTCGATATAGACATGCTCGTCTGTCCATCTATCTGTCCCTTTTTTGAGTTCCTAGATCTCAGAGACTATAAGAGCTAGAGACACCAAATTTGGCATGTATGTTCATCTGCATCTCCCATTGATCGAGTTTGTTTTAGATTTTAGCCTCGCCAAAGTTTCTAATTACATCTAATAACAAGAGCACCTTTAATGCTAGCCTTGACATTTGATACAACCAATAAAAATTGTAGACCGAACCTGTCCTAAAAATTTCATTCCCATCGGATGATAAATGCGGAAGTTATACAACTAACAATGTTACGGGCAAAGGGAAGATGAAGCGACGCTAGCGACCTCTGTGTTTATCAACTGATATCTTTGTAGTGGCGTCATCTATTGAAATTTCTGGTAGGCAAACATTCAAGAACAATCTATAGTGCAGGGTTCGCCTGCCGTCGAGCTTGCTTCACCGTAGTTTAGTGCATTTTTGGTTATTACTTGCAAGTTGCAACCCATAAAAGCTTCAAAGTGCAGTGCACTGCGAACTGTGTGTGTGTGTGTGTGTGTATGTGTGTGTTTAAATCAATCTTTATTAAACGCGCTCGTTCCCTGCACTGGCGTCGAGCAATAAAAAACAGAAAGAAAAAAAAATCAAATTGCACTCTTGGCCACTGTAGACAGCAACAACAACAACAGCAGCAACATCAACAACAACAGCAACAACCTGAACCTGTTTAAAGTGCAACTTGCGGCAGTTGCGTCTCGTCTGTGCCTCAGATTTCTCCGCCACTTCACTTTACTGTTGCTGCTGCTGCTTTGGCAGCTTTTTATACCCTGTTTTTTTGTTGCTTTTTTTCCATTTTATTTTCTCGTCTTTGTGCTACAAAAGTCGAGTGGGCTCTTGTGCTCAATTTGGCCCTGTGTTGCAGTTGCAGTTGTTGTTGCTGTTGCTGCTGTTGTTGCAGTTGCTGTTGTTGTTCCTACAGTTGTTGCTGTGTTTGTCAACGGCCGCGGCGCCCGTGTTCCATTCTCCTTGCCCCGCCTCTGCTGCGCCTCTGCCTCTGCCTCTGTGCCTCCCAACAATTGCTGCGCCAATGCCCGACGACGTCGCGACTTTGCGCTCATATCGCAAATGCAATCGCAATTAAGTTTTATTTTGTAGCAAGCGCATTTTTTAATTAGCAAACGACGACGACGGCATACGCTACGCTTCGTGTCGCCAAGAGCAGAGCCAAGAGCAGCAGCAACAACAACAGCAGCAGCAGCTACCGCCCCAACCAAAAAGCTTCCATCGCCAGCTACCGATCCCCACTGTCGCTGTCGCTGTCGCTGCCTACGCGCTGCTAATGATGATGATTGCTCTGCAACTGCCGCGTGGCGTCACTAGAGATGGACAATGCTTAAAATGGAAAGCACGCAGGCTGAAAAACAAGATGAAATCTCTTCTCTCTTAACTGTGATTCCAATTGTGTTATCTATTTTAAATAACAAATTTTTTAAAAACACGTATTTTGATAACAATAAGCTAATAACTGACATTAAGTATGATACATATTTCTTAAATTAAATATAATCAATTAGCTTTATTTTAAGATCTCCTAACTATGTTCAAAACTATGCAATCAATTTAAATAGATAAAATCTTTCAAAGCTACGATCAAAATTTTAAAATGCATTCAAAACTTATAAATAAATTAAATTTACTCTGTGGTATATTTTATTTACATCTTTCCCAATTACGATCTAGCTTATAATATTAATATAAACTTTAGAAAACAATTTTATATACTCTGTGTTCCCGTTATATTTAAATTAAATTGAGATATTTATTTATATTAAGAAATTTGTAAGCAAAGAAATCTTACTCTATTTTCTGATAATAATCCATTTGCATACGATTAAATGCTGCGATTACATTTGTAAAATTTTAAATCTAAAAAGACTTGTTTGATTTTCTGAAAATTGTTTTATAGATTTGAAAGCTTTCTGTACTAAATGAATGATTACTTAATTTTAAAGAAGTCTTCCTGTGTTTTCAGATATTAACTAAGTCGTAAGAATAATTTGATTGAATTTGAAATTTAATGAAATATATATTAAGTCTTATTTTCCCATAATAATTGAATTATAATCGTACATTTGCACACGACACGCTCCCATCTCTATCTGGCTGTATCTGTAGCCATGTATCTGTGTATCTGTATCTGTGTATCTGTATCTGTATCTGTGCATTGCATACGAAAAGTGCACGAAAATTTATTCACTTTTCGATATTTAGCACCCATGGGGGTATAAAATAAAAATCAACAACAACCGATCGTCTCGATCGTTGGATCGTCGCTATATTTGGCACGAGGCCCCCAAACAGCTCCCTCCATCCCCTCTTCGCTTCGACTATTCCTCAACCTCCTCTTCCTCCTCCTCCTCCTGCAGCTCCTGCTTATTCTTGTTGACTACTACGTGGCGTAGAAATAAATTTTCATATTGATTCGATACCATTTTCAGTTTTTATCGTTCGTCACTTTAGGTTTTTGCATTTTTCGAGAACGAACAAAACGCAAAATTTGCATTTGACTTTTATTCGATATATTCGCATTTTTATTGATCGTTTTAATTTGCATTTCGAATTCAATTTGTTGTCTGTACTCGCTGGCTGGCAAAATAAACCAAAAGCCTTTATGCATTTGTTTCTACATATGTATACCCTGTATGCATTAAGAACGCAAATGAGAAGTGGGTATATTAGTTTTGATCAAGTAGCAAGTAGGTTTAATCAAGGAACGATCTATAATGTAGATTGGTAATAAATTGACGGTCTCCAGTGTTTTACTTTGTTGTTAGGGTATCTGGTAGTCAATCACTTTTGCCATTATTTTTTTCTCACTTGATATGAGTTTTAATCAAGTAATAAGTAGGTTTAACCAAGGATGGACACATCCATAGTCTCTCAGTGCTTTCTTTGTTGATAGGGTATCTGCTAGTTAATCACTTTTTTCTTTAGCAATTCTATATCCTATATGCATTAAGAATGCTAAGAAGAAGTGTGTATATGTGTTTTAATCAAGAAACAAGTAGGTTTATCCTACTATAAAGTATATTTATAACTATAATTATTATTAGGGTATCCGCTAGTCAATCATCTTTTACTTTAGCAATTCTATACCCTAATAAAAAGTGGGTAAATGAGTTTGTAAAACGTTAACAAGTCAGTTTAATCAAGGATTGATCTATAAACTAACTTTGTAGTAAACTGACGTTATTTTAAACTAGTCTCTCAGAGTTTACTTTCTTGTTAGGGTATCTGCTAGTCAATCAATACTTCCTCTAGCAATTCTCACTTGAATTTTGCTTATTTTTTTTGTTGTCTGTCTGTCTGTCTGTGTGTCAGTCAATAAACTGGTTGCTTGCCACCACACGCTGTGGTATGTGCAACAAAAACACATTTGCAATATTTATAAAATTTTATTGCATTAATTATTTAATTTATGACTTTCTTTTATTTGATTTTACGATTCGAATTTTGCATTCAGCCAGCTACCAGCTCCCAGTGTTGTTGTTGTTGTTGTTGCTTGGGGGCCATAAAAGCGATAAACACACACATTAACATATTTAGATTTATATATATCAAATGTGATTATTGCGCATTACTGATTGCCTTGTTTACTCAATATAACTACACATTGATTAGCTAATTTACCCCCTTTCCCCCCTCTCTCTCTGTCTCTCTCACCCTCTGATTAGTTGTGTAACATTGCAAATCTCGATTACAAATTTGAATATTTTGCATTTGTAATCAAATCTGTTTATCAGTTTTCATTTCAATCATTTTCATGCCATTTTCAATCTCTTCTCTTTTATTTATTTTCCAGCTGACAATTCAAGGTCATCGCAATGATGTCAACATCCAGGCTATGGAACTTTTGTAGACATCACATTCTGTGACAATATAATATCTAATCGGTAAGTCTGAAATCAGAAACCATCAAGCTTATCAATGACGAACAGTCTGCTTTTTACGTGTGTTCTAAGCAACTTTGAAAAGAAATTCAATTAAATAGCAATGTGTAAAATAAAACTGATCAGCAAATACTTAAATAATGTAAGCTTTCATATTGCTTTATAATACCATATATTTTATATTCGTTTATTATGTTTTTTAATATTTGAATTAAGGATTTCCTATTTTTAAGAAGCTGCGAAATAAAACTAATCAGAAAAGACTGAAATATTCCAAGTTTTCTAATTATACTATAATATAACACATCCTATTTTAAAGTTTATTACTTTTACATTAATGTCTTTTAATATTCTCTCAGTAAAATTATTTGGATAATTTGAAATAAAGTCTTTTTTATACATCTTAATACGATAAAATGATATTAAGACAAAGTTAAGATGATAATGAAATTGGCTCTTTTATCTGATATTATCACAAATACCATAATCTATGTTATTATCAAGTTTGGAGCATTGTAGTTTACGTTATTTTTCTAAAAACTTTGGAATTCTAGAAGAAACTAAAAAGTAATGATCTTTTATACATATTTGATAAAATGTAAATTACGCTACTTTTCTAAATAGGTTTCGATATAACTTTGGAAACCTACAAGAAGCTTGCTATAAAAAGTAAAGATCTTTTATCTATATTCAAAATAATAAAGGTTACGTTTTTGTTCCAAATAGCTTTCAATACAACTTTGAAATCCTAAAAGTAGCTTGCTATAAACAGCAAAGATCTAAAAGTTTCCCCAACAAAAGACTTTGTTTTTTAAAGGTCTGAAAGGTTATCAATAGAATAAAGAAATGGGAATTGACATGCCACAGAGTGCAGAGTCGGAGCCTTGAGCTATATCAAGACCTACGAAAAATAATAACAAATAATAATAACAGCGATAACCGAAAACAATATTATCGTAGTCGTGTGTACAGAAACAATCATGTCGATGGCTGTCCACTTCCTGACAATGAACAGAAAAGTTAATAACTGTGCCATTAAAGTTACGTCGAGGCCTATTATTATTTCATGACTTAAAGCTAACGGCAAAAGGGCCTCCGAACTCAACTTGAATACAAACTCGGGCTCGGTCTCCGACTTTGACTCTAACTCGGAACTCGGAAAGTACTTCGTTCGTTCGTGCGAACAGAAGACGTTGATAGCGAAGGGCGCAACTAAGTGACAAAAGGAAACCTTTGCGGTTAATTGCACCACCAGCACCACCACTACTACTATATATTACTATGTGGATAGTGGAACAAGGGGGAGTAGGGAGGAAGGGGAATGTCCGCATGGACAGCGGGGTCAAAGGCAGCGTTAAATGTCAATTGGGCCATTCTGGGGGTTGTCGTCGCCGCAACGCCGCCGTCCCATTGTCAATGTGAGCCTGACAACCTGCTGCTATATTATACTATAACGTTTACACGACTTGTTATTAGGGTCATATAATAATAATAGTTGAGAATTTTATACTTAACAGAATGTTGTACTAAGTGCAAAGAACAGAAAAGCATACTTGTATTATAAAAACACTTATATTTAATAAGTTGATACAGATAATGCGTGTGTTTGGAGTCTGCTTACGTCACTAGCGTGGACTGCCGACAACAGTGATATCATAAATGTAGTAAAAAGAGTCCGATGAAGTTTAATATTTGTAATTTAGTAGCCATTAAGTGACAAAGTCTTTCTGATTTCGTCACTAGCGTAGACTGTAGCCGATGATTTAACTATGAATATAGTAAAAAGTCAGAAGATGTTTAATATTTGGAATTTAGCATGATAGCCTTTAATTTGAGAGACTTTAAGAATAAAGCGAATTTCGGACTGAACATCACTTTTCTCGATCTTATTTTATGTATATAAGTTGGGATCGCTCAATTTAAAGTCAATTTTGTATGAGAGCTAGAAAACCGTCTTCCTGTTATGAGAGAATTAAGAAAAACGCAACGCCTGAATCATCAATTGCAGTTACTACAAGTATCTAATCTAATATTCAGCATATCATGATAAGCTCAATTCGTCATACACACCGCATGAACGTAGTTATAAAGGGGAATATCTATTACACATAGAGAGAAAGAGAGACTAGCAAAGTCAGCTCGCTTTAATAACAGTAACTATAACTGTCAATATTGAGGGGAAAGGGATGTGATGGAAGGGATATAAGGACTACTTCACTTAAAGAATCCTCCCTGGCCGCAGGCTAATTAGTTGGCCAAAATGTTTATGCACCATCCGATTTCGCAACGCATTTGAAATGGCCAAATAAAAAGCTTTCGTTCGCATTTAAAGCGAGTGAAACGGACGAGATTTAAAATAAATTATATCGTCATATTCCCAGGGGCGCTTTACGTATTTTACCGTCATTGTTGTTGCTGCTGCTGTTGTTCCTGCTGTAGTTGTTGTTGTTGTCGAGTTGAGTGCTTTACACCGCCCCCTTTGGAGCAGTATTCAAGTGACAGGCGCCCAGCCACCCATAAATATATAGACACACACATACACGTATGAGTAGGAAGATGAGAACTCGTCAGCCTCGACACGCCAATTCCATATGTTACACAGTTCGCTACGTTTAACCCCCTCCACCCTGCCACACTCCCCGCAGGGGGGGCTGTAAAGGGTGTGCGAGTCATAACACATCAAAATCAACATCAGAGTCCAACAACGGATGATACGATAGATAGAGATGGACAAATTCTAAGGTCCAACTCGATATTATTTAATAATAATATAGAAATGACGAAAATTGGGTTCTTGACTCAAATGATAGATGATATTGTGCTTAGTTTTGTGAGAGAAATAAGACAATTCTTAGATTGCTTCTTTGCCTGCTTAAATGTAGAACCCAGTGCTTGACTTTAAAGTAGAAGAGTTCTATGGTTTTATCTTTTAAATTGTACTTTTTAAAGTGCATTCTCATAATTTGGAACCTTTTCTATATCAGTGAATTAAAACTAATTTCATGGAAGATGTTTTTTTCCTTGCTTTCTTTGCTTTAAGTCTATTTTTGGTGGAAGAGTGGATCATTTGGCATTAATATTTCACTTTGAAAGAAAAGTGGTGTAAAGCGTTATTAGAATTAACAACGAAATATTACAAAAAAATTTATTTAAAAATTTTTGGTGACTTTGGTGAGTTCTTTGAGCACGTCAAGTATAGTATAGTATAGTATTTATAGGAAGAAAGCTTCTACGATTTAAGGTTGCAACCTGTTATCGGTTGCGATACCTCAAGGGTCACGTGCGCATCTCTAAGGACGACCGCATTGCATGAATTCAATGTAACCCCAAACCATATTTCGACTGCTCTCTGCATAACTCTCCATAGGCTTTGTACACCCCTCTTTCTCTTCATCTCTCTCTCGCTCTCTTTCTCTCTCTATGTGGTTGTTAGTGTGTGTGTGTGTGTGTGATTGTGAGTTTCTATCGGGGTAAAATACAAGCAGCAACAACAACAAGAAGCAGAACTCTGTGATAATTGAACATGTTTCCGCTGCCTTCGTTTTGGGTTGAAGACCCTCTTAGTATTTTTCGAAATTGCTTTTTACTGCTTCTGCTGCTGCTGCTGCTTCTTCCTCTTTTTGGATTTGGAAAGAATGAACTGAATGAAAACCAAGCCCTTACCACACACACACACGCACACCACACACCATACATGCACAGATACTCCATTTTGTATGCGTTGTTTTAGGGTGACCAGCTGCCGTCACTACACTAACAATAATAACAACAACAACAGCTAACTACATTTTGTTGTAGCTGTTACAAGCATTTGCATTCCATTATCCTTTATTGCTGAATATATGTATATTTTATTTTTTTCGTGCATCCTGCATTTATAGTCCTTCGAAAGCTCAGTTGCTAAAGCGATGCACTGTACTACAAATAATCGGTTGACATTCATGAGTCATTATGGTTTTCAACATTGGATTAAAGGAATTGATTTTTTATTTCAAATTTATTAGCATTTATTGTAAAGGCTAGAAAGAGGAGCATTCCTTGGAGCTCTAAAAATGCTATATCCTTAAAGAGACATCTACTGATCCGATTTGTCAAAAAGTGTGGGATATAGTCAAACTCACATTCTGTGAGATTAGCTAAAAAAAAGAAAATAATGTAATACTTAAGCTTGATTTTCGATCTTTCCTATGACAGCTCTTTGATATAGTAGTCCGTTTGTAGCCATATTTGCCATGTTTTTTTAGATATATCAGTCAATAGCCAACTAACTTGATAATAAGATTGATTTTTGACTAAACTTTTCTATGGCAGCTATATAAAACTAAAGTGATATAGTGTATTGTCTGCTGTAGTCCCCAAACTGAGTAACAAACGGACATACTGGTCATATATGGGGTCTGAAATGAAAAGAGACATGATTTGCTTAAGGCATTAACTTTTTGTTACAATGATTTTTTTATTTATTTGTGATCTACTTAAAAAAAGTACAAAAAAGTCTATTAAGTTTGTCCAGAAAAAAAATATTTGTGTAATAGACAGATGAAGGCGAGACAGACCAAATTAGGTATATATATTTTTGAGTAATTATATATTTATAAACTATACCTGTACTATTATTTTACTTAACAAGATTTAATTATAAAAAATAAATTATTTATTTTGAGATTTTTGCTTTTAAAATTGGCCATGTTATGCACTAAACATGTCCTTTTTAATATAGTCTTCTCTTTTCCGAGTGATATATTGAGCATGGTCACCCTAATATCTATTTCTATGCAGCGCTAGCCTAATAAATAGGCTTGCTATGTAGCTCGTGTCTGGTAGTAAAGGTGGAGAACTTAATACGCAGTACGCAGGACACGCACAGTGTCCGCTAAAAGGACACAACACGAACATGGACAGGGACAGGGACAGGGACAAGGACAGGGTCAGGCACAAGGACAAGGGGATAGTTAAATAGAAGCTTAAAGCGAAACGTGAGGCGTGTAATGATAGGCCCACATTCACATTCACATACACATTCACATACACATTCACATTTACATTCATATGCATATTTTATTAACAATTGCCAGTGACGCGGCAAGTTGCAACAATAATTGATGAAGGCAAATTGAGGCGCCACAAAAATACACACTCACACACACACACATTTGAAAGTGGCCCCAGGGGCATTGTTGCTACTGGAACTCTGCCCAATGTCAAACACACAGAGAAAAGCCCGAAGCCGAAACGGAATCCAATCTCAAACCCAAAATACAGAATCCAAAAAAAAGTCAAACACGACCAACATTGGCAGTCATAAAATGCGAGCTTTATGTGCGCGCGTTTATCCTTTAATATTTTTAAAGCCCAGGCAAAATGCTAAAACACACACACACACATATACACACGCTCACAAACTCATACACTCACAGACACAACGTTACAACGTGAGGAGAGCATGAAGGCTTTATAAAAATTAAATATTTGCCCAGGAGAGTCAACGTCAAAATGGAGGAGGGGGAATGGAAGAGCAACGCGTAAAGAGCACACAAAAAAACAAGCAGAAAAGTTTAAGCATAAAACTTTTTCCCTTCTATTTGTATATGCGCTGTTCTTGTTGTTGTTGCTGCTGCTTCTTACTCTTCCTCCCACTCTTCCTCCCACTCTTCTCGCAGCCTCTGCTTTGCCTACAGCCTTCAGTCTCAGTCTCACTCTCATGCTCTGCTTACTCTCACTTGCAGTGGGTGGTCCTCTCTCGCCTCTCTCTTTCGCCTCTCTCGCCTCTCGCTGAACTTTTTGGCGCGTGCTTTACACTCGTTTGTGTGCTTGCTAATGCTTGAGGCGATTCACACACACACACACAGAGACACACACATGCACAGACACACACGCACAGTTGCACTCACATACAGTACTTTGTGTTTGCTTTTGACTTTTTGTACTAAGCACATTACAGACATTGCACAGTTGTTGTTGTTGCTGTTGTTGTTGTTGCTGTTGCTGCTGTTGTTGTTGCTGTTGTTGCACTGCTTTCATTTGGGGTTGGCTCTCATTTTGAGCCTTCTGTTTTATTCATTTGCACTGTTGTTGTTGTTCTTCTTCTTGTTGTTGTTGCTGTGTCCTTATTTCCGGCCACCCTCTTGTTTTGTCATTTCCATTTTATGCGACTCTTCTTCTTTATTTTTTTTCTATTTTATTATATTTTCTGATTTTGGTTGCGGCCTTCCTTTCCTGGTGCTGCTGTTGATTCCCCAGAGCTTCAATTATGCCATTTAATGATTGGTTAGGGTTTGGTTCACGGCTCAAAAAACTCTACTTTTGGGCAACAACAATTTAGCCGAGTGCTTTTGTGCACTCCTCCAAGTGGCAACTGGCATACGTTTACCCATCAACACATGCTCGTAAATATGTAAAGTCATTTACCAAATGTATATACATAAGTACATCAAGAAAGATGAACAGTGAAAGATGAAGTCTTTTCGTTAATCCGAATAATATGATTTTAATACTGGAAGACCATCTCTGTAAGACCTTATCCTTTATCTTTTATCTTAAGATTCTGATTGCTAATCATCCAAACAAGATTCTTTATGTGTGTAAAGATATGTATCCCAGATTTTAACATCATTATTGGTAATCAGCATAAACATAACTAATCATGCAAACAAGTTTCTTTCATAACTTAAGATCGTTAATATCCAAATAAGTTTTTATAACTTAAATTAGTTACTGCCTACTTCTTTTATTAGATCTGTTCACTTAAATTTTCATTAGAAATTGCTGAAAAGTTTCCAAAGAAGGATCACAGTCTGTTGCTGTTTTCTCATCTTTACGATTGTTTTACAGTCTACAATGTAGACTCTACATAAATTAAACATTTTGTTGCCAAATCGGCGAGTTTAGCTAGATTGTATATCTTTTGGCTAGCTGAGAAGACTCCTCCAACTAATGAACTAGACAATTTACCTTTCGTTATTTACTACTTAAAACTGCTTTTCCATTTTAATTAACAATATAGTTTAATAAGAAAACTAAATATTTTAGGCACTAAGTACTAGTTAAATATTACTTGATTCTAGTACCAGCAACTTGGAACTCAAATAATCAAAATTTCGACAAGAACTATCACTTAATTTTGCAGTTGTGTCTTAAAAGCAGGAAGTAAAGGAAACAAATTATATGTTTAGTGCATTTTTAGAATAATTAAATAAAGAAAAAAATTGAAATATTGCCCTTGGATACTTGGAAAAACAATTTTGGAAATCAATATGTTATCAATCCTAGATGAAAATATTCAATATTCTTCATAACTTATTAACAAACTTAATAGACCCTTTCGTACATTTTTAAAGTGCAGGGTCTAAAACAGCATTAATTAAATTTTCTGTTTTTTGCATATTATTAATGGAATTGGTCCGGAAACAATTTTCCGCATTTCTATTTGTATTCCCCGATGGACGATAGTCCAAGTTGAGCTGCAGAAATCCACTTGAAATTTATCAAGTGAAGTTCGGTTCAGTTCAGTTCAGTTCAGTTCAATTTAATTGACACGGACTCACATTAGACAAGCGGAACTTCAAGTTTCCCCAGCGGAGGCATCAACTAGCAACTTGATTTATGGCCATGTCCTAAACTCTACACACCTTTGGCAACCAACAACAAACTACGGGACTTTTGTCTTTGGACGTGTTTGGTGCGTGTTTCGTGTTTGGTCTTTGCCGTCGGTCGGTTTGGTGTTCGGCTTCCATTCCAGTTCCCCTTCCAGTTCCCGTTCCCGTTCCCGTTTTCCTTTCCATTCCTCCGGTCTGTTTGGGACTTAATATATTAATCAAAGGCATGAAATCTTTATCAAGTTGTCAAGGCGTACGACTGACAATGAGTCTGGCGAGATGTAGAGGAAACCCGTTTGATCCTTAACACGCACATATTCCTTGTGGTCGATGCTGTTGTTGTTCTAGTTGTTGTTGTTGTTGTTCTTTGCTCTTATTTGATGTTGTTGTTTGGTCGCATTCTCATTTGCAATTTGCAATCGAAATCAGAGAATTGCATGAATAATAAAAATAAATAAAACTAAACTACAAATGTTGTATGCAACTGAACGAGGGCTGTTTTTTAAGTAAGCGATTTTATTCGATATACTTTCAATTTAATTTAATTTATTTAATTTAAGAATTAATAACTCTACAAGTACAATGCACTTATAATTAATTTTCGAAACTTATAATTAATTTTCAATACGCAATAAAATTGATTATTTTATATATGTATATACACATATCTGATTATAGATCTTCCCCGCATCTTAATAAAAATGTTTCAGCCAATAGATTTTTTTAATCGGAAAGTATTCTTTTATTGTATCTTTATTAGCATGGGAATATAATAAGGATTGTTGCAAAAAGTGTTTCATTATTTCACTTGATTCTGTACACAGAAATAAAGAGACACTTCTGGATTGAAATCTTCCAATCAATGTCAAAAATTCCATTAAATCGGTTCTTTTTAAACAGTGCATTTTTAGTTATTCTTTCTATAAACTTACTGAAAAGATACAAAATGCATTTCTAGTCACCTGATATGCATTTAATTCTATAAAAATGATGTGTAAAGTGACACTTAGAATTTACAATTTATGGTATTCTATTATTTACTATATACATCAATTTATCATACTTTAATTCCTGTGCCAACTTTTTATTATTCAATACATAAATAATATTTCTTCATCTTCTATTCTAATATTTTCCATATACATAATTTTTTAATCCCTGGCTCAACTTATTTTTATGTAATATTCCTCTTTCCCTCTTTCTTCTACAATAGGTGTGGTTATATTATCCTGTAATAAGTTCTTTCCTCTTTAATCAATTAACTTGTTAAATGATGTGTTTTATAGATCCAAAAATTTAGTTCTTCTCATATTTAATAGTTGAGTTCACAGTTAAGTTTCCTTTTCAAAATAGCTTTCTTCATTTAAAATTTATTCTTTATTTAATTATTTTTTTATTTGTTTATTTATATTTTAATTTATTTCATTCTTCATTTATTTATTTATTCACTTATTTACTTATTTATCTTTTTTATTTATTTATTTAGTTGTTTATTTAAAAGTCGACATATGCTCTTATTAGCAAAGCAACCCGTGTTTCTGCTCCTCCAAATGTATCTACGTAGTGCGAATCATTTTGTAAGCAAACTCTGAAATTGTCACCAGATTGCGCTTAAATCTGAGTCTGAGTCTAAGTTTGAGTCTTCGTCTCAGTCTTTGCCTCAGTCCGAGTTTAGGTTTGCGATCCGTTTCCAATCCGTTTTGTTGTGGCGGCAAACATTAATATTCACATGTCGTTCGTCGGCATGCGGGACCAGTTAAAGGGGCGTGGCGGGACGGGGCGGAACGGGAGGGGAGGGGAAGTGGAAGTACACGTTGGGGTCTGATACGGAGCTCCCCGTTTTCAGTTGTCAGTTGCCAGTCGCAAAGCCCATTCCCATTCCCGTATCCATTCTCTTTCTATCTCTCTCTGTTTTCGGTTTTATCCTCCCTATCCCCACCTATCTGCCTCTCTCTCTTGCGCCTCTTCCTTCTCTTCCCGATCCCGGTCAGTCCAATATGCCGAATGGTTTGGCCACAAAACGCGCTTTAGGCTGCATAAATTTATTCGTTGCTGTCGCTAACTAAAGCCGACCCAACTTTGCCCGCTACCCGCTCCCCACAGGCCCCCCTCTCCCCCATCTCCCGCATCTACAACTACAGCTTCAGCTTCAGTTTTTTCACCATCTCCGTCTCCTCCTCCACCTCCTCCTCGGTCTCGACTGGGTCTCAAAACTGGTTCCATTTATGCAAGTTTCTTCGCGACTCTTTTGGTATTGTGCTAGTTGTTGTAGTTGTTGTTGTTGTTGCGGCTGCTTTCGCATTGAATTTTGCACCTCGGCTTTTGCCGCAGATACATTTTACTTATCGGCATCTAAATTCAGACTCTTGTCATGCAGTTTCCCCCAAGTTCCCAGTTCCCAGTTGCCAGTCCCAGCTGCCTTAAGAAATCGCAAGAGTTTTACGATTAAGTCAGAGACTCCCTCCACTCCACTCCACTCCAGACTTTGTTTGCCTGTGAATTCGGGTTCGTGTTCGGGTTCAGGACGACGAGTAAACAGCGCAATGAATACATCCGAAATATTCACGGAAAAGTATCAAATTTCAAACTGAGTAGAAACAAAAACCGAGCACATTTCGTAATGCCAATGAAAAATGGTTGATAAAGATGAGAAGAGACAAAACTAAACTGCACTAATCGTTTTTGGAGTTAAGTCGACAGAGTCAAATTCCATCAACATCATCATCATCACAATTAACATTAGTTCAGTTCCATTTTTCATTCAAATTTCATTTCTCAATTTCTCAATTCATGCAGTTAATAAAGTCTCGACTCTTTGACTGATAATATTTCTCTCTGTGGAGAAGTAAACATCCGTCGGATGCGTTGATCTTCAAATGATTCAAATGATTTCATTGTTTACTTTAACTCGCCGACTCTTTGGCCAGATAGATAGATATCCAAGAGATACTTATTATATGTACATATCTATCTCTATATTTATACAGATGCAGATCTAACCAGACTCTCATACTCAAACTCATACTCATACTTATTGAGTTATTCGTTGTTGTTTCTCGTTTGTTTGTTTGTTTGTATCTTTGTATCTTTGTAAATAACGCAAATGACGGCAGTATATACTCGCACATATTTAGATACACACTCACACTCACACACACACACACACTACTACAAGATTGACTTTCTATGCTGGACATTAAAGTTAATGAGCTTTTGTTTCGTTCAAATGTTTATCTATAAACGAAAGTGATCCAATCGCATTGTATAGTCGGTACCCTTAGTAGATCCAATTTGAGTTATGAGTTGTGATAAAAAGTCACAGATAAACCATGTCATTAAAAAAAACCTCTTCTTTATTTCCAATGTATCTGTATGCTCCCTTTTTTTCACATTCCACTGATAATCATGTCATTTGAATGTTTTTATATCGCCATTTCGCAACATTTTAAGTTATCGGTTTCGGATTCTTCACTGAAATTTCGGAATATCTTCAGAAATACTCCAGAAAATTTCAGGAAACTTTAGGAAAACTTAAATTGACAACTGTCGAAATGAATGGAGGGATTATTAATTGAGGTTTTTAATAGACATTAACATTTGGTCTACTTGTAGTACTAAATCTTGAAAACTTTTTGAGAAAATGTTACAACCAAGTTATAATCATTAATTAAAGAATCTCTCTGTATCTCAAATTCATTAAATGAAATGGAATTAAGTATTTGTAGGGCAAATAATGGCTATTCATTCTACTGTGCGCTTAAATATAAATTAGCAAGAATCTATGCACAACATTTACTCCTCGTTGTAGAAAAGGATCGAATCTGAAATATGTGCGCAAAAATGTAAAGTATCTAAACATTATATTATAATGTGTAAGTCAGAATTATTTCTAAGTTCTGTAGAAATAGGTAAAGAGTGAACCGCTTTATAGTATTTCTATAATATATAGTAAAAGCCAATTTTATAAGCTGTTGTGTGTCATTGACTTTGAATTCAACTTGATGTCAGTAAAAAGTGTTCGCTAAAAATACAGTAAATACGCGGGAATCTTATTTAGAACTTAAAAATCTAGCAAAATATATGCTATAGTTTCTGTATGCTATAAATTGCATATCAAAAGCAAATATAGAAGTTTGTAGTTGCTGTTTAAACGTATTTTGACTGACCAAAGTTATCTTGAAGTCATTTAAGGCCAAACTGGCACTTAAATAACGGAAAATGCTGCTAATACTACCTCTCTCAGATTTTACAAAGCCCACCTAGAACCGGTAGCTAATATTTAAGTATCTTTGTACATAGTATAAGTTTAAATCGATTCTAAGGGATAACTTAGCTTGCTGTCCTTTGAATCAAAAACGTCGTGAAATGTTTAGAAAGCTTCTTCTCTCACACTCACACTTTATATAACCTTCTTAAATCCGACAATATTTCAGTATAGCTATAGCTAAATCGATGCCAATCCTAAACAGAAACCGGGAGCAACGACATTGCAACAATGTGAATTTTTGTGTAATTCGCTTTGCAACTGTTGTTGAAAGTTTTTGGTAAAAGTTAATTGATTTATATTTTGACATTTACGGAAAAGCTGAGGGGCGAAATAGAAAAAAAGAGAAGGTGCACCATAAAACTTGCAACGCCAGAGACCTTTTTCGTGACAAATGCCGGGAAGTTGTTGCCACAGTTGCCACAGTTGCCGTGCTGCCTGTTGTGTTGTTGTAGACGCCGCTGGGTTTTTGTGTGCCTCACTGGGAGACTTTGGAGTTGGCAAAAGTTACTTAATCATGAGCTTCAATTAGTGCAGCAAGTTTGGAGCTGTAGAGCCATAGAGCCATGGGGCTATGAGTGCTTGTGCATGGATAGTCTGGGTACCCTGGGTACTCGGAGTACTCTGGGTATGGTACAGACATAGCTATAGGTATCGTGCCAAGAGCATATTGTGTGCTGCGCTTTGTCAATGAAGCGAGGAAGGAAAATAAAAATGGAGTGTCACGGCTGCCGCACACAACTGGCTGCAGTGGGCAATGAGGGTATGAGGGGTGTAGAGTATTTTGTGTAGAGTGTGGAGAGTGCAAAGGAGAGAGGAGTGAAGTGCAGAGTGGGGAGACATCCAGACACAATCGCGCTCATTGTGTGTTGTCGCTGCGTGTCTCAATGAGTTGCTTCCGCTGACAGCGACACCCACTCGCCAACTGGGAATGGGAATGAGAGTGGGAATGGGAATGGAAATGGGAATGAGACTGTAGACTGGCATCGGGCACTGTGTCTGTGGCTGTGTGTGTGTGTTTGTTACTTTTGTACTTCGGCTCTGGGCACTCTGGGCACTGCTCACTCATTCGCTTGCGCTCTCTCCCTGTCACTCTCTCACTCACACTGGCGCTCTCTCTCCCTTTTGGGTGTTCTCTTGGTCGTGACTGTGACTGTGTGTTTGTGTGAGACTCCACCTCTGGCCCCTTGGGAGCCCCACACTCTCTTCATTCACTCTCTGGCATTCGGCAGTCGGCTTGTGTTCGGCACTCGGTTCGAGTTCGTGTTCGGGTTCGTGTTCGGCTTCTCAGTTCTGTGCGCTCTGTTCGGCGTCTTTCATCAGCATATTTCGTGTTTATCGCTGAGTGATGAAAATTATGTTGATGACGTTTGCACAACCAACAACAACAACAAGAGTACTGACTTAGCTGCTGTCTCCTCTCTCTCTTTGGTTTCTATCTGTGTGCGCTTTGCACGTCGCCACCTCAGCAGAGCTCCCTTAAGCCCCCCTCAACACCCCCTTTGGCGTCATTGTGTGTTCCCCAACGGCGACAACTAGCGAAAGTTGTGCTAAATTGGAACATCAGCGTTTTTGTGTCTTTTGTGTTTTGCTTCTGTTTATTTTGATGTTTGTTTTGCGCCACACATTCATAAACAACACCAAATTCATTTGCATCAATTTATTTATTTCATTTTATATAAACTTTGCTAAATATTTTCTACAAACATTTTGTTGCGTATCAACTGTCTCTTAACAAATAACTCTTACTTTTAACAACTTTACTTAAGTTGAGAAAACTGTCTTTAAATATGTATAATATATGTATATTGTATACACAAAAGTAAAAATATCGTAAGTAGTTACATAGTAGTTATCTATATAACATAGAAGTTAGATATATTGAGATTTAGCTCTCTTCTATATTTATTTCTACAGTAAGCACTCATCAAAGTAAACTTTTCAAAGGATCTGTATGTGGAGGAAATTTAAAGCTTAGAATATTTTCATTATAACCTACCAGGCAACTAAAAACTTTCAGTTTGCCAGTGGAAAAATTTCATTTTTAAATTTTAGGATCAATCTATGGAAATCTAGAAAGTTAGTGAGACTTAAAATAAGAAACTACACCTTGGAACGCCTTATTGACAATGTCAAATTGGTCAAAAATGTATCGGATCCTTCAAAACATAGCATTTATGAATGTTAATGACATTTACACAATCGGATCTAAATAGTAAAGTCTACCATATAAGAAACACAAGAAAGTTAATAAAAAATGTCACGTAACTTACTTAAAGATACTATAACTTTCTTCCCTTATCTTTACGTATCTTCATAAAGCATCTGAAATTGCAGTAATTACAAATAGTAAGAAAGGTAAACCAATATTGTTTACCTTTACGAAAAAGTAAAAGTCCTATTAGAAAATATATTGACTGGCTATTTCATGACTGCAATATAATGGACTATTTAAGGATCAATTCAATCAAATGCAAAGATTTTAAATAGTGTGTAAATTATTACATTCTTCTATGGCTTAACAAATGCAACATAGTTTGAGTAAAAGAATTATGTATGTATATAAAACCTGAATGCAAAAATGGCGACAAAGACAGCCAAGAGACAAGTTCCTATTCTATAGAGTTGGGGAACAACAACTTAAATATTGGCACAGAAAGAGACAGATTTGCATATCAGTTTCTAATCCAAAACCTGTAATAAAGAAAGAAAGACTTTATCCTACATCTTCTGGTAGTCTAGCAATTTCAATTGCTTTCGAAGACTTTTGAAAATCCAGAAATTTATCAAATTATGATCACAATGATATTCCACATGAAAATCGAATCAGTTTTGACAAAGTATGAAGTCAAAAGATTCAGTCTGAAGTATTAGGGAAATCAAAACACGTTAAATTAAATATTACAAATTTTGACTAATTCGAGTAATTTTGAATAAACGCCTTTGGAGTTCTTTAAAAGTTTATAAAAGAGTTAGCCATTTCTAAAGGTCTCAGTATCTAAAAAGTACTACAAATGTAAAACTTAAGCTTAATGTGAACAAAGTTGGTTCCATGATTTGTTTCCTTTCTTTGAGTTTGCTGGCAACTGGAGACTCTCTTTGTGCGGCAAAATTGCATTCGTCTAGCCAATTTAGGTGACTTATGGGCCAAACAAAAGAGTTGCCAACTTTTCAGACGCAAAAAAGCTAAAAACAATGGAAAGCAAGTGATGCGATAAATGAGAAACACGACCAAATTTATTGAACGCGGCAGACGAAACCGGCAAACGAAAAAAAATTATAATTATATATAGAAGAAAATAAGCAAAGTATTAGGTTGCCAGCAAAATATTGTGTGTAATTACTAATTAGTAAAGACGTGATAAAAGCAACAAACGAAAGGCCAGCCAAAAAACAATAACAAAAAGTTTTTATAGGCCTGATTTTGCGTCTTGGTTTTTTGTATGAGTTTTTGTGTTGTTATTGTTTTTTTTTGGCAACGAACGTTCGTTCAATTATTATTGGCATCGAAAAAAACGAAGCTAAACACGAGCCACGATTGAAAGGCCGAAATGTTATTGCGCCGTTGCCACTTTTCAGCATAGCAGCAGAGCCAAAATGAAGCAACAACACAGCAAACCTTAAAACATAACATAAAAAAGTTGCGCGCTTATAAAATTTTCCGCGCTTTTCTGTTTTGAATCAAAAATCCGCACTCACACAAACAAACAGATACACACACACACACACACACATGCAGTTAGATTCGTTTTACGGTGCGCTCTCGTGCTCTCACTCTCTTGCGGCGAATTCGTTTACGCTGCTCTCTCACATTCGAAATTCGAATAAAATATTGAGTTCGAATGAATATCTTGTCAGCCGATTGCAACGTCACGAAAAAGGTCACAACAGCAACAACACCAACAAATACACACACACACACAGACTCACACACACACACACAGACTCACACACACACACACTCACACAACGCATTTTACTATAATTTACGTTTAAGTGATGCGCGCTGTTGCCAAACTTCATCATTACGTAGCATGGCGAAAATTCAGTCGTCATTGTGGGTTGTTTTTCAGTTTCTTTTCTCATTTGCTTGCTATGGGAAGGGGAAGAAAGAGAGAGCGAGCGAGATGGTTAGGGAGAGGGAAGAAGACTGACTAGGTGAAGGGATAGGAGAGAGATGTTGCGAATGGCGCCATTTATGGCGATTATTAAGTTAACGCTGCTGGCAAATTTGATGAGCTTTTTATTATGCACCACTCTCTGCCCCTCCCCTCCTCCACACGCCCCTTGTCCTACAATCGATGTAAATATTTGCTCGTTGGCTTTATAATGAAAAAAACTGTCGCCTCGGAAAACCGCAATTACAATTTTATTTTCTGCCATTTCCCCATTATGTTTGGCTTTTATGGTTTTTTTTTAGTTTCGTTTTCTTTTAATGCGTTTCTTGCGGTTGTTTATCGCCCTTCGTACTTAGTGCACATTGCACAGCAACTACAACAACATAATTTATTTATAAATAATTTTCAACGTTTTACTTCTTCTTCTTCTACTTCGGTTGCTTCTTGCTGATCATCGCTAAGTGAACAAAATTTAATTATAGCATTTTTGCGTGTCGCTTTTGGCATTTCGATTTTTTGTTGTTTTGTTTTGTGTTTTTGTGATTCTCAGTGCGAGGCAAACAACAAAATGCCGATTAAATTAATTTTTCGTCGATTCCGTTCGCTTGTGTGTGTGAGTGTTTGAGTGTGTGTGTGTGAGCTTTCGACTGTTTTCGAGCATCAATATGACGTCAATGCCTGACGCTGATGTTGACGCTGACGCAGACAGCGACGGCGACAGCGTTTCTGGCTGACGACGCCATTTTATGTGACCAAAGAAGGCTGAGGAGGGTTTTGAATGCGGTAGAAAGGCGAAAGAGGATGAAAAGCAGACGAATAAAAGCACAAGTGGCATGTGTGTATATTCTAAAGTGCAGCAAATCAAAAAAGTATTGGCATACTATTCATATTTGAGTTTGTTTTACAATAGCAGTTGAATAATACAAATAGTAAATCAAATATATATACAACGGTGTACTACGTTTATATGGAGCATTCATGAATTCTTCAATTTGCAAAATCCAAGGTTGTCGCCTGTTTATACAGCACTGAGAATTCACAAAATGTCAAAAAAGCGGAGCTAACAGATAGGTCATTTAAAAATAGAGTAATAGATAGTATCTGTTAGATACAAAGATTGATAGATACGTGTCAATTAGAGGTCTCCGAATCTTTCTCTGCGAAAACGTTTACACTTTTTTCTGCACAATTTTAAATGAATGAGAGTTGCATGTTTGTATTAGTATCGCTCTTTTGACATCTATACTACTGTGAAGTTAGAAATGAATGCATTAATGCAGTCTCAATGAGTAAAGCTTGCACAACAGTCTCTTTTTATACTAATCTCTTTGTACTAATTACATTAGGTATCCAAATCCGAATAAACCTTCTTTATATTCTTGCTATTCCAAATTGTAAGTTGAACAACACCTTTTAAAGCAATTAACTTGGAAAAATATCTACGTATACCATTTTAATATGTAAACATCAATAAATATATATTTAAACGATACTTATTTGCTTTCTTTATAACTTTGTTAGAGTAAATGCTGAAAACTGTGACAACTTTCTCCACTTAAATCATATTTGCATTTTTTGCAGCTTCCGTTACAGTGGCTCAAGCTTTGATTTTATACACAAATATAGTACAGCACAACTTAAATATTGGATAGCTATAAAACTATTGAAGATATGCATAAAATTGATATTCAATTTTTTTTTTGAACAGAATCAACATTTATTAATACTTATTTAGATACGAAGCTTAAATTTAAATTGTGAAAGCGAAGATAATGTGAAAGGAAAATTGAAAGTATTTCTGTAACAGCAAATGCTAGAAGATTATATTATATTTTCTTCATTTTAATATATTTATTTATTACCTATAATATATAAAAGTTTTTGTATAAAACGCAGAAAAATGTAGATAGTTTTGGTATGAAAAAGTTCTATAAAACAACCAAATAATACAAAATAGTACTTTATTAAGGGAAAAAGCTTTTAGATGGAGCACTAAAATTATATAACTGATTTGCGATTTGATTTCAAATCTAATTCTTTTTAATGTCTTTTGACAAAGCAAAAATCGAAGTTTTCTGTTCTAAAATGAAGTGAAGTAATGTCATAGAATCATAATTGAACATAGTATAATATTCCTTTTTTTATAAATAAAGGAGGGAATTACGATTTAGAAGACGCTAATGAAGTATAGGTTTTTGGATACATTTACCTACAGTTAAAACTAACTTACTGTAATGCTAAAAACATGACGCAAATCAAACCAAACAAATGAAATGCTGTAAAATATGAAAGCGTGCTAAAAACCAAAGTTTAAAAATAAAGTGTGGCTACTGAGAGGCGGTAGCTGTAAGGGGTAACGGGTAACGGCACTTTTGACAGCTCATTTCATTAAAAATGGTGATTTGTGTGGCATGTCGAGTGCCGCCGTGCAATAAACTAAACCCAAAAACAGACTCGGAGTCACAGTGGCAACTAACACAGAGTCACAGCCAGAGGCAGTGGCTGTTGCAAGTGGCAGGGGCAGGGCCAAGGCACAGTGAAGCCATTTTATGACCTGCCACAGCGAGAGACGTGAATGGGGCATGACTGTGAGTGGAAGCAGTTTTGGCAGCAGCTGCACATTGAAGATGACTAAATAGTTGAGCTATAATTGATGAACTGTAATCGATATTGAATAGGTAAATAGAATGAACACAGAAGTTCGATGAATAGACAGACCACTGTTAGCAGCTGTAGCATCAACTCTTTATTAAATATAAAAGTTATTCTTTCCCAAGCAACAATTAACTTTTATTTTGTCATACTTTTTCTGCTTTATCTTTATCCTTATCACCCTGTACGACAAGCACAAGGGATACAAAAGAAAACTAACTATAAATACAGCAAGAACTGAGCGTTTGCTACAATAGTCCGATTAAGCTATATACCCAACGATAAGTATTGTTCTGCTTATAAAAGTTGCGTACTAAGATATAGGATCATATATTAGAAAAATAGAAAATTTTGAAACTTTAGCAAAACTTTATAGTTTATAGTTAAAGCCTGTGTCTAGTGAGCAAACTCAATATATTACTCATAGTTGGCAAATATAATTTACTTCATCTATAAAGACTCGACAGTCAGGAGATAGATTTAGTATAGATTCAATTAAAAATCATTAAGGAATTCTCTTATGTTACAAATATTTAAATGTATTAAATAAGTAAAATGATAGATATGTATCTAGATAGTCGGTCATGGCTAAAATCAATCGATATTTATTATTTTTATCAAGGCTGCTTAGAGTTGACCCCGTTCAGAGTTTTTTTTAGTTTACCCAACCGAATAACAAGCCAAACCTTTAAAATCTAAATCAACACCAATCTAGAAAATTCGTTTTTCCTCTTACAGTAATGATGATGTAACATGACCAAGTTTAAATAAATCGCATCTCAAATTAGATCACGCTCTATGTCGAAAGACAGACACAAACAATATGCCTATATTTTGAAAGGTCTTTTGTTTGTCGAGTTTCAGGTACAATCTTCAATCTCGGTGCCGCCCATTACAAAACAAATCTTGTTTTATTTTTTTCTCTGTGCCATTCGAAGACTTTTCCGTCCGTTAAATATATAGAAAAAATTCGAAATTCATTGATTCGGTTTTGCTTGCGGCTGCTCTCTTGCGGCTAATGCGAAAGAGAGTGAGTTGTAAAGAGAAGAGAGGCGTTGAGTTTGTTTTCGAAATTCGAAATACCAAACGAAGAGAGCGCAAAACCGGTTGCCGAACAGCGACAGCGACAAACGAAAACCGAACAAATATAATATGCGCGATTCGTCGGATATTTAACGAAAACAACGACCAATCGTAAAGCAGCCGAAACTGTTAGCCGAAGTGTGTGAACGATTAACGATTGGACATTGGGTGGAAACGTTTTACGATTCGATCGACTTCTCGGGTTGCTCGGGCGGAGCTAAAACGCATTTCGCTGGACTCAAAGCGACAAAAGGGGCGAGTTTTTGTAGAGACTCAGAAGGAGCAGGAGGTAAATAAATGTGCGAGTATATACACAGATATTGATTGATGAACTCGCATCGGTGGGTGTTAAAACTTGGAAAAACAGCACCTGACAAAGTGTTTAATTTAATATAAATGGCCACGATTTGAAAAAATATGGTAATGTTTATAAAGAAGTTTCTTCTTCTTCAATTACAAGCTGAGTTTATGCAATTGGTAGCTGTACAAGTACAGTTGCTACCGCAACACTTAAAGATTGTAGTCGTAAAGTCGTGTATTAAAGTCAAGCCTGATGGCAAAGTTCCCACTCAAAGCGAGAGTTTTGTTTTTGGCTTTTACGCAGAGGTAAACAACAACACTTCTTCCCTCATTACTCATTATGAAAATGACAGAAAAAAAGTATCTAACCATTCAAAATCAGCCATATGGAAAGATATCTTTTCCATGCGCTGCACAAACAAATGCCACAGCGGATGGAAATGAAAAAGGGAAACACAAAACACAAAGGAAAATGCCTAAATGAATGTGAGTGTGGCTGTCTCTCTGTATGTGTGTGTGTGTGTGTGTATGTGTGTTTGTTAGTGGTTGCGTGTGTCTGTTGGACGTGGAAACTCGAGCGTTTTTCGGGGTTGCTGTGTAAACTCTAAAGAAGAAGAAGCGTTCAGTGGGCGGCAGGGAGTTATATGTATGCGTAGTATGTTGTGTATGTTGTTCCATGTACTCCAACAAATTATGGTTTTGTTTTATGTAAATGAAGAGAGTTTTGTTTAACTTGGGGATTTACAAGGGCTGTGATGTATGAACAGTTTATTTACAATTCGTTGGCTTGAATCGGCAAAATTTGCTGCATAGCAAAATAGATAACGAACTGTACCAAAATATGTTTGCACCCAGAAATTATTAGATTTCCCTTAATCTCATCAAATTTTTCAGATAAAATGCACAAGGCTATAAAATCAGAATAAAGCTAGAGGACACTTTTTGCTCTCTTAAAAATAAACAGATTTTTATATTTGATCTGGTCTCTAATTTTAATCTAATTTTATTAAGTTTATATTCCATAATATAAATATCTTATTCAATCAAAATAGATTTTAGTAAATTTACTACTCCTTACTTAGATAAGATAAGTAATTAGTATTACACCTAATTACTTCTACCCGAGAACGCAGTGTTAAAGGGGAAAACGTTTGCAGATCTGGCGTAGACTTTTTAAAAGTGGCGCAAAATTATGGGGACCTATTTTTAGTCGGCACCTCAGAGGAAATCGGTAAAATAATTATCCCGGAATTCCATTTCATAGGAAATAATACCGAAAATTTGCCTAGGATGTTAAATTATAGGAAATAATACTGCTTAAAAATAAAGCTCACTCAAACGCATTTATCAAAACAGACAAAAGATGACGCCAGTGATTTAAAACTTGTGGCAGCCTTGGTTCCCATAACAGTGGAACTCCAAATTCCACGTTTTTCATTAAAATTATTATCTAATTAAAAGTAATAGTGTGTAATTAATTATTAATCTTATTGCATAATTTAGACAATTGTTAAGACTGAGCTCAAAATGTTGATTTTGAATAAAGCAGAGCGCCATCTACTGGAAACTGTATAAATTATGCAATGGTGATGGCGGTAGTTTGTGTCTTGGCTACCTAAAGTGCGTGTCTCCGCTAAGCTGAAAGTTTCTCTACGTTAAGTTGGCTGTGCTCAAAAATGCAACTCACTTGAAGTTGGCGTCTTTTGCCTGACGAATGGCGCCATTATGAGTGCAATTCAAAACAAAATAGTTGCTCAAAAATTAAATTCAGCTTATATGCAACTAAAAAATCTTAACAGATGAAATGAATTACTTTACTAGAAACAAACAGAATGTCATCATGAATTTCATAATTTCCATTTTGTTTCACTTGAATATCTTCATAAACGCCTTCAGTGAGGTGTTTGTGTCTGCTGAAGTGTCAAAAATATTTTAATTGAATTCACATGAAGCCAATGGAGTGAAAAAGTGCTTAAGTTAAATGCCATTCAATTGATTTGCAGTGCGACTAAATTGAATTTATGCTGGATTTCAGTATTTACACACACTCACATTTATGGCAATTGTATTTCAATTTCAATTTCTAGGTATTAATGTAATCTATGTAGTTTATGTCGAGGATTACCTGCAAGTAATTGCTTTTCGATTTTCATCGAAATTTATTGGAACGAGTCCGTTGAAGTGCCATGCATCATAGAGAAATTGATAAAATGCTCAATTCAATGCATATTTTATAGCTAAGTGATGTATATGATGTTTATGTTGTTGAGATAAGTTGACTTAATCACTTTTGCCATGCAAATAAGCTGCATCATACCAAATGTGGCAATAAATAATGTTGCCAGCTTTGGGAGAGAGCTCTGGTTAGAGTGCATCACATAGTAGTAGTTCACTATTCACCATTTATCCAGATCCTGTGGGCCGCCACAAGAGGTCGATTTACAGTTGCTGGCCCAAAATGGCCAAAAGTTGTTGCCACTGCCACTCATCAATATTGATTGTGGCATGCTGCTACTGTTGGTGTTGTTGCTGCTGCTACTGCTGTGTGCTATTGTGTTGCAGGTGCCATGTTATTTTACAATTTTCGGCACGAATTTGTTATGCCACAAATCCCCAGCAGCGCTTGTCAAAACTGTTGCTGTTCCCCAAATGCTGAAGTCGAAGTGCCACAACGAATTGGCCAACACCCGTTTCATTCTGCCAATCAACCAATCATAAATACTTCATTACGTTTGCAATGCGTTTGCAAACGTTCGACACAGTGCACAGTGTAACAAATTGTATGAATTGACCAGAATTGTTTGTCATAATTTGACTTGAAATACTTTATTTATAACTTATAAATAGGGGCCTTAATTTTCAAAATTATAAAAAAGTTTTGAAATAAAAATTACTTGTTAAATTTTATTATAAAAATCATTTAATCATTTTGATTTAAAAATTGAAATTAAAAGTTTATTCAGTTTTCCGGATTTCCAAGATTTTTCCATTCATCTAAATAATGTTTTTCAGGTTTGATTTTTTTAACTCATCAATTTTATTTGTGAACTTATAAAACGTCTCTTTTTATATATGTCACATGCACCAGGAGTTGATTAAAAGTACAAAATCAAGATTTAAAATTTTGAAAATTTTTTTTTTCTGAAAAAGTAAAGGGGGTACCCTTACCTAAAATTCCAACAAAATCGAAAAAATCGATTTCTGAAAAATAACTATCTTTAAATTCAGAACAAATTTATAGATCAAATCATGACTAAAATGACATTCCGTATTAAAATCGGGCAAGATTTGACAAAGTTACGCGATTTTGAAATCTGGTGACCCTGGGGACTGGAAACTTTACAAGTCAAATTTTTTGTCACTTTTGGCATGATTTTTTACAAAAAAAATGAAACTCCTCAGAATCAACTTTAAAGTGTTCTTTTATACTAATTTTGGCACCAGGAGTTGATTAAAAGTACAAAATCAAGATTTAAAATTTTGAAAATTTTTTTTTCTGAAAAAGTAAAGGGGGTACCCTTACCTAAAATTCCAACAAAATCGAAAAAATCGATTTCTGAAAAATAACTATCTTTAAATGTAGAACAAATTTATAGATCAAATCATGACTAAAATGACATTCCGCATAAAAATCGTGTAAGATTTGCCAAAGTTATGCGAGTTTGAAATCTGGTGACCCTGGGGACTGGAAACTTTACAAGTCAAATTTTTTGTCACTTTTGGCATGATTTTTTACAAAAAAAATGAAACTCCTCAGAATCAACTTTAAAGTGTTCTTTTATACTAATTTTGGCACCAGGAGTTGATTAAAAGTACAAAATCAAGATTTAAAATTTTGAAAATTTTTTTTTTCTGAAAAAGTAAAGGGGGTACCCTTACCTAAAATTCCAACAAAATCGAAAAAATCGATTTCTGAAAAATAACTATCTTTAAATGTAGAACAAATTTATAGATCAAATCATGACTAAAATGACATTCCACATAAAAATCGTGTAAGATTTGCCAAAGTTACGCGAGTTTGAAATCTGGTGACCCTGGGGACTGGAAACTTTACAAGTCAAATTTTTTGTCACTTTTGGCATGATTTTTTACAAAAAAATGAAACTCCTCAGAATCAACTTTAAAGTGTTCTTTTATACTAATTTTGGCACCAGGAGTTGATTAAAAGTACAAAATCAAGATTTAAAATTTTGAAAATTTTTTTTCTGAAAAAGTAAAGGGGGTACCCTTACCTAAAATTCCAACAAAATCGAAAAAATCGATTTCTGAAAAATAACTATCTTTAAATGTAGAACAAATTTATAGATCAAATCATGACTAAAATGACATTCCGCATAAAAATCGTGTAAGATTTGCCAAAGTTACGCGAGTTTGAAATCTGGTGACCCTGGGGACTGGAAACTTTACAAGTCAAATTTTTTGCCACTTTTGGCATGATTTTTTACAAAAAAAATGAAACTCCTCAGAATCAACTTTAAAGTGTTCTTTTATACTAATTTTGGCACCAGGAGTTGATTAAAAGTACAAAATCAAGATTTAAAATTTTGAAAATTTTTTTTTCTGAAAAAGTAAAGGGGGTACCCTTACCTAAAATTCCAACAGAATCGAAAAAATCGATTTCTGAAAAATAAATATCTTTAAATGTAGAACAAATTTATAGATCAAATCATGACTAAAATGACATTCCGCATAAAAATCGTGTAAGATTTGCCAAAGTTACGCGAGTTTAAAATCTGGTGACCCTGGGGACTGGAAACTTTACAAGTCAAATTTTTTGTCACTTTTGGCATGATTTTTTACAAAAAAAATGAAACTCCTCAGAATCAACTTTAAAGTGTTCTTTTATACTAATTTTGGCACCAGGAGTTGATTAAAAGTACAAAATCAAGATTTAAAATTTTGAAAATTTTTTTTTCTGAAAAAGTAAAGGGGGTACCCTTACCTAAAATTCCAACAGAATCGAAAAAATCGATTTCTGAAAAATAACTATCTTTAAATGTAGAACAAATTTATAGATCAAATCATGACTAAAATGACATTCCGCATAAAAATCGTGTAAGATTTGCCAAAGTTACATGCATCACATTATTTACTTGTAATTACTGATAATTACAGTGTAACTGCTGGTACTTGTTAATTACCATTTCACACCCTATCAACCACTGTGCAAGGGTAGTTCTTGATTTGCAACAGGGGGGAGTTAAGGAAGGGAAGGGGAATTTTCTAGCGCATTAGTGAAGGGCTTGATATTAATTTATCCAGTTTCTGATTTCCAAAACAGCGCAGCCAAATTGTTTGACTGGTTGCATATTTGAAGTGATTTTTGATGTCGACTGGCCTCGAAAGAAGGTGACTGAAGAGGGGAGGGAGAAATGAGAAGGGGAGGGGGAGGGAATTTCTGCTACAGTGTCAACTATTGTTACCTGCACGTAAACACCTGAAAGCTGATTCAGAAACGTGCTGTTTGAAATAATAACAATTCCGTTTGGTTTGCCAAATTGCTATTTATTAAAAATCAATGTTGCTGGCAACAAAATCAGCAATTTAACCAGCCTCCGAGTTGCCGGTTGCCTGTAGCATGCAGCATGTGGCATGTGGCATGCGGTGTGTGTGTGTGGCATGTGTGTGTGTGTGTCTGGTGGCAACTGTGTCTGTTCAACCGGCTGACGTCTACAATCTCCATGGTTCAGGTTCCAGGTCCGCACTGCGGTCGGTGTTTTTGCCATGCTCCAATAACTGTTGCAGCAACACCCACACCTACTTACAACACACACACACACATCCAGAGACAACACATATGCCTGGCGGGGGCAAGAGGCAAATGGAAAGTTGGGGCACGGCAGCTGGTCAGCCAGGCGACATTTCCGGGTAGTTTGAAGTAATTGCTTTGCAAGCTGTTGCCAACGTTGTTGCTTGGACATTGGCACAAGGATGCCGCAGTCTGTTGCACAGTTGCACAGTTCGAAAAGGAGTGACCAAAAGGGTGTGGGTGGCTGTGTGTGTGGTGTGTGTGTGTGTGTGTGGGGGCAGCTGTGTAGTGGTCAGCTTAGCCAGCAAGCGGCTTAAGTTAGGCATTTTACCAAAAACGACAGCAACAGCGGCTCACGCGGCGTATGAGAAATTTGTCAAGTAAATGCGCCCGGAAACAAATTTTGAAACAGCTTGCAACTCAGGCGAGGGTTGTACGACTAGTTTAATAGACTTTGTTTAGTATTGAACTCAGAGTTCATTTTATTATTAATAATTAATAAATATACATTTCTGTTTAGTACTGTTTATTGACTTATACTTATGAATTCCTAACGTTACTTTCCTAGTTCTTGCTTCAAATAAGTTATCAGTCACATTTTTTGTACATACTTTTTCTTAGTTAATTGATTAATAGTTATCTATTTGTTTACTTTTTTAATCAAGACTCATGTTTTTCAATTTTAACTAAAATTTAAGATATTATTGAACTTGACGTTAAATAAATAAATTTCACTTAGAACTAATTTCACTTGCGAAAATCGATTAATTGCAACTTGACATGGAAAAAGAAATGCTTATCTTCTAGTTATCAGTTTTAGTTAAACTTAGTAGAGGTTAAATAAACAAATGTTAGACTAGAATTTTAGGTAAACTAATCCATTTGACTGTCTAGAATCTAATAGTTATTCCAACTTGATATTAGCTTCTCTTTAGTTGTAACATATTTATAAGTGAAATATAGGATAAATCAATTGCAACTTGACATGGAAAGAGAAATGCTTATCTTCTAGTTATCAGTTTTAGTTAAACTTAGTAGACGTTAAATAAATACTTGTTAAACTAAAACTTTAGATGAACTAATCCATTTGTCTAGAATCTTTTATTTTTTTGGACTTAATATCGGCATAAGTGAGATCTAGGATAAATCAATTGCAACTTGACATGAAAATAGAACTGTTTATATTTTTTAGATATCAGTTGACTGCACTTAGTTTACTTGCCGTTAAATAAATACATGTTAGTCTCAAATCTTTGATAACCTAAGCTCTTTGTCTCTCTAGAAAATAACATATTAGTTTTTTTTAACAAAAAAACTTATCAAACTTATAACGTTTCGTACTTGCTGTTAAAATTTGTTTTGATTAATTGTTCCAAACCTGATATCAGCTGAGGTCTAGGATATATAGATACCATCTGTATAGCTTCCACTATTCTTATATACTGTATGTACTTAATATAATGACTAACTTTATACTCTGTAAGACTTTGTTAAATCTGTAACAATATCTGATTTGTCTATTACTTTGATTTGATACCTTTTCGAAAATAAAAGTTGAATCTTTTAAAAAAATGTTGAAATCTATGATGCAGACCTCTCTCTATACTAACATATATACCGTATACCTATATATATATACCCGTATTTATACAGACACGTATACACGTGTAGTTGGCTCTACGTGACTTTGAACGTAAACGAATTCGGATTCGGCAGTTTTTCATTGCCTGCAGTTGTCATGGGAGCAAGCTGGCACTTTTCTTTACAGATTTTTCACCTTTCTTTTGCTATATTTTCTGTTTTATTGGAATGTCAGTCAGTTAGTCAGTTGGAGTTGGACCAACAGATGCCGTGTGTATCCGTATCCGTAAACATATCCGGCGATTGCGATTTGGCTTTGCAATGCGAGCCTCGCGTTTTGCATATTAACTAAGTGAAACATTTCGTTGACAAGTTTTTTAAACATTTGTGCGTCCTTTGCAAATATTTACCTACATATAACACACACATACCCTATCTTCTTCCCTCTCTCTGTTTCCCCTCTCTCTCTCTCTCTCTCTCTGTGTCTCTTTTGAGCTATTATTTTGGGGCTTTTTGTCGCCTGAAGACGTTTTGAATTGA
Organism: Drosophila putrida; assembly: GCA_037043535.1. NCBI lineage: Eukaryota > Metazoa > Arthropoda > Insecta > Diptera > Drosophilidae > Drosophila > Drosophila putrida. The sequence goes on from JBAMBI010000148.1 coordinate 504,173, forward strand.
AATTTAAATTCGATACAACGCAAAATATTCGTAGAAATACCTAACAAAAAAAAACAAAAAAGGATCTCAGGCCGCATCCTTTTGACCGTATCGCTTAGCATTTTCATTTTCATTTTCTATCACTTCCATTTTTTGTTGTTGCTTGCGAGGGTGACTTCAAAATATCCAATACAAATGAGCCAAGGCCAATAAGTCCTTCACATTGGAGGGTGTCCTTTTGCACACACACACACACACACACACACACAGTCTCGGCTTTGCACAGGATTTGTGCAAAATAGCTAACAGAAAAAATATGTGTTCCTAGCATACATATTTATTAAATATTGAATGTTTTCCTTTGGCAGCGCTGACTGCAGGCGAAAAGTTTCCTTTCCTTTCCTTTTTTCTCTTTGGATTTTCTGTTTCCCTTTGGTCCTTTATGCCGCCAGCTAGACGACAGAGAAATTGAGGTATGAAGAGACACAAAGAGAGAGAGAGAGAGAGAGAGAGGGAGAAAGGGGAAGTTCTAACTGAGGGTTAATATTGAAATATTCTTATATGCAAATGTTGACGACGATGATGATGATCAATTTGTTATTCCAATGGCAACCATCGAGGAGCATTTAAAACTCGTTTAAGTCAAAGTTATCGGGCGTTAAATGATTTCAAGGAAGTCCTTTCTTTGAGGTAAAAGACTAGACAGTGAAGATAATGATTAAAGTTGTTTTTGCATATATGTTACTTATATGTGCGATAGGTTGAGTATTTGGAAATTATCCATATCTTATCCTAATCCAAAGTTATCGGCATTAACTTATATCAAAAAACGATTTTCTTCTTACTTTGAGGTAAAAGACTAGACATTTAAGATAATGATTAAAATTGGTTTTGTATTAATATTTGATTGTGGGATGAGTCAGTTTTATTTTTACTATTTTTGTTATTTTTCAATCTTTATGATTTCTTGAGTACTTGAGTTTACGGAAATGATCCATTATCCATGTTATCCTAATCCAGAAGCATCTAAAACTCTTTGAACTCAAAGTTATCGGACATTAAATGATATCAAGGAACCCTATGAACTCTTAGCTAATAGACTAGACATTCAATATAACAATAAACGTTTTTTTTTGTATGTGATAAGTCAGTTTTATTTTTTAATATTTTTTTTTTTGTTATTTTGTCTACCTATTGATTGCACGAGTTGAGTTTTCGAAAGTTTTCAGTTTCTGGTTGCTTAGCGACCCCAGATTTCGACGGTGGAGTCGACGCCACGGTTGACTTGATCCTTAAGATTGATCTGGGCATAACGGAAGTTGGGACCGCCGGACCACAAGCTGGGAGCAGCTCCAGAGCTGTTGCGGAAGTTATCGATGACATTGATGAAAGTGATGTTGCGATTGTTGGAAGAGCCCTAAAAATAAAAGACATCAATAGAGTTAACAACTGAATTGGTTATTGAAAGTTGTAGAGTTAACTTACGTGACGGGGAAAGTCGATAACAATGTTGTGGTAGCTGTTCTTGATGGGATAACGGAACTCGGTCTGACGGGATAGCAGAATGTCCGTATTGTTCCTTCGGCCCCAGCTGGCGCTGAAAGCCTGGCTAGCGGCAAAGACGGCCAAAAGGAGAACACAGCTGTACATGAATTTCATTGTTGCGACTTCGAAGACACTTGGTTTCTTACTAACTTGACTCTGTCAACACTTTTAGCTTTTATAGAGAAAACGTTCCCTTTTCTGCCATGAGTAAGTCTGTTTACATTCGAGTATCTTTTGTTTTTTTATTCTTTAATTAACTTTTTGCAATGTAGTATTGTTTTTTTTACCAGGTAGCTTATCTACATTTTTCTCTCACTCTTCCCTTCGTCTCCAAGTGCCTTTGCCAAGTTCCGTCCGTAATCAGAGTTGATAACGTGCTTGAATTCGCATTCGTTTTCTATTATTACAGTTCTGTTGACTCATGGGCTGCCTCAAGTGGTTACAGACCATCCACAAACATGTGTCTGGTATTATGGCAACGAAGAATTGCAAGAAATCGCAGCAATCTTAATCAAGGTATCAAAATTAAATAGAAAATCACATTCACATCTTATCACATTTCGTAGAAGCTTCGAAGCTCGCCAAATAACTTTTGATATAAATATAAAATGTAATTGATGATAAGCTGACAATTTGCTTATCACTTTTTTATAGTTCTGGTACTTTTCTTTTCAATATGTATTTTTAAGTGGCTTCTACGGAAATAATAAGTATCTGTAAATGCAATCTGCTAAAGAGGATTCTATGTTGGACTTTTTTAAGGTATGATACTTTGTAAGTAGTTTATTCCTAAAGTGCAAAGAGGATTTTATTCTTTGCTAATGTTGGAATTTGAGCAACTTTAAACAATTGAAATATAATTATTATTTTTTCCCTTAAAATTACACTAACTAACTTACTTCCCCCAAAATTGTTCTAGGTCTTTTTAGAAGTAAGAAAATTCATAAATATCATAATTTTAATAAACTAGGTCAGTGATGTTTAGGCTTAAAAATAAAATGAAATAATATGTATAATTAATATTTTAAATTAAGTAGCCTGAACATGAATTATTTTTAAACACATTGTGCATATTAAAACTATAACTTTGTTTGTAGTGCTGGGCAACTTAATAAACAAATAATGGGAGTGTTTAAAAAATATGCAACTCAATAAACCAATAATGGGAATGTTTAAAAATATACAATTTAATAAACAAATACTGGGAATGTTTAAAAAATATGCCTTGAATACTGCAATTTTGACTACTATAAACTTATTTAATCCAAAAACTCTGGGAATAGTTTCTATAATTATTTTATTTTAAAAGCTTTTCATTTAATAACTTAAAGAGATAAAACTATTTTTATGTAAATATTCACATTGCAATTTAATAGTTGGCAAACTATCAACTTGACAACCTTTATTTTGTATCGTTTTATTTGTTTTTCTTTTTTATCAGATAAAGTATTTTGAAATCTCTATATAAATGTGTTTCACAGTTCAAAAATATATATAATATATATTTGTATAGGCGTAAAAGGGTTTTGGCCTCAAACTTGTGACAGTTGAATTATTATTTCCCTTTTCTGTTTATATTTATATGAATATTTCTTTCCTTTTCTCTTCGACTGACTCAACTTGATTTATTAAATAAATATTTAAGTAAAATAAAAATGAGACTCTAAAATGATTAAAAAAACTTGCTCAAATTTATTTAAGTCTTTTAGCGACACTTTTCTTTTAAGCTCGCAGCTGGGAAAAGATTAGAAATAAGCAATTGTGTAAAATATAAAATGAAATAAGTAAACATTATTATGGTAGGAAAATATGAAATAAATAAATATGTATATATACATACATATGTATATATGTATATACAATTCTATGTTAAAATATTGACTTAATCTTAAAGTGAGTTTAAAATATTTTCTGCATTTTCTTCAAAGAAGTTTAAAGATGAAATCCTGTTCAAGTTCAAAGATTATCTCAAAGCTTATGTTTTTCATTTGTATTTTATTGCAATAAGGCTTTAATAATCTATCTATCGATTGCAGTTTCTAGATGTAAACAATGTTGCAAGGCATTTTGGCCACAAACTAACAACAACAACTAATGAGATGTCCTGAGGTCATCCTTGGAATGTTTTTGGTATCCAAGGAATTTTGTTTAGGTGCGTGTTTTGTGGGTTCATTAAAATGCTGATGGCTAATGCATAAGCTGCAATAACAGAGCTTATACTTATGTATCTATCTTAAATGTGGCAGCTGCCCCGCTCCGCTCCGCTGTGTCTGTCCCGCCCCGCCCCGCTCTTCTCCCCGTTTATGCCTCTTGTGCTTATCTTGAGCTGTGAGCTGCTGACAAAGTGACTCTTGGGCTGATTTGGTTGCATATTTATTGCAAATTACAAAACCCAAGTTACTTGCTTCTGAAATAAAATCTCATTACTTGCAACAGCTCGACGCACGCTCCTGATAAGGGTGAACACAGACAGGAGAGAGGACAGGAGAGGGGGCAAGTGGCAAGGGGCAAGCAGACATATTTGTCACTTATGAAAGGGATAATTTGCCACGCTTGCCAGTAACAACAACAACAACAACAACTAAAATATAGGGAAGAGGGTAGAAAAGTTGCTTTGGGATTTGAACAAAAGAAAAAATGCCTGCGGCTACGGGTTGGAAAAGTGGAAAAGTGGAAAAGCAATGGCATTGCATTGTCTGTCGACTCTCTCTGTCGACTGTCGGCATTTTTATGCAAAACTTGTTAATCACATTTTATTGACACATTCGAACATCGTGGGCAGGAGTAGAAGGGGGATGGGGAAGGGGAAGGGGGCAACTGCTGCTCGTCACTCGAGGGAATCGATATCCATTTTTAAATTGGCCAAATTAAGGGCGAGCTCTGAATGCTGTTGCAAGCAACGTCTGATAAGCAATTTGCAGCCTGGAAAATACCCTCATTGCCACACACACACAAACACACACACACACACGAGACTCGACAATTGCCAAATTTAAAAGCAATAAACGTACGAGCAAATTTCTGGGTTTATGCCACGTTCTTTTTTGTGTCGTACTTCTTCCTACGTTTCTTCTTCTACTTTTTCATTTTTAACGGTTTGACAAGGGGGCGGCGACGCGTGCCACCGTGCCACAGTGCCCCAGTGCACCAGTGTTGCCAAATTAGCTTTTTTCCAGTCAAATATGGCTATTCTTTAAGTTCAACTGTGGAAAACAATTAAAAACAGCGATGATAACGGAAAATCATATTTTATATTTAAACTTATATATTTAAAATAAATAACGAATTCTATCAAATGTTTAAAAACATAATAAAATTAAATTAAATTAAATTAAATAAATTACAAATTCAGAGAAACATCATAAAAATGCATTAAAATTACATAAAATAAGAATTCTATTAAATTCTATAAGAACGAAATGTTTAAAAACGTCATAACAATAAATAAATTGAAATTAAATAAAATTAGAATTCTATTAAATTCTATTAGAACTTAATTTTCAAAAACATCATTATTAATTTTTGCTGCCATTTTTCTTATGAACTTTGACAGGTTTACAATTATGTATAAAATTGTATATAAAACTGTTTAATAGCAGCTTTATTCTGAAGTTTCTTTTTTACGAATCCTATTGCTTTCTTTTGTTTTCCTTTCCACTAAGAACAGCTTTATTTGCTTGTTTTTTTTTATGTTGGCAACACTGCAGTGTTGCCACCCTCAGTGAAGTCTATGTCTATGTCTGAAGCTGGATTGACGGGCATTCCATTGCTGGTTGTGCCATTTGGCAAAGTCACATGCAAACGCTTCCCTTTCATTTGCGCTTTCAATGCCAATTGGAGCGCACTCCTCCTCCTCCTCCCTCTATAGGGAGAATATCAACCCCCTGCTCTGCTCTCCTTTCACCCACAATCCGGTGCTGTCGTTTGGCCTTTTGCGGGGCAGAGTTCAAAATGCGCTTTGGAAAAATGTCAAGTGCGGAATGTGCACTTTTGACAGTTTCAGTTCATTCGCCAGTCACTCATACTCATTCTCACACTCACACACTCACACTCATAGACTCAAATACTCAAACACTCACATTCACATTCACATTCAGTTCGAAGCGTCATCCTTCGTCTGGCGAACGCTGTCAAGCCAGTCTTTAACCCTAACTAAAACATCCCTCACACACTTATTGCCATCCAGACACGTACCCATAATAAAAATCACAGTTTGCATAAACTTAACAACTTGCAGATACCCTGTAATGCAAAAGGTTTTTAGAATATTCAATTATATTTTAATGAATATCAAAACTGTTTAGTTATATTTAGTTTTATTAATACTTTGAGCCATATTTAAATACCTCTAAATAGCTCTTATAGGAAATAAAGAAAATTCGAGGGTTACTTTATAACTTTCTTAAAACTTTGAGCTTCAAATTAAATGTGTTTCATATAAATTAATTGTACATTTAAATTTTGTATTCTTATTACATTTTAAATACCAAATAATGTAGTTGTTTTTTTGTTGACTTTTAATAACTAAATAAATAAAAAGAGTTGCAAATTTTTTAAGTACTCAATATTGAGCGTCTTATATGGAATATGTTACCTTGCGATGTGTAGTATATTAATTTTCCAGCGTATCTTCCAATTACTATGCTACCCTGTAACCCAGAATTTTCTCTTATTTTTTAAAACTTTAAAGGCAAAACCTTTTTTGTTTACTATTTTTTAGGTAAGTTTATCAGTGATAAATCGATTTGTTTCTGAGAACTTCACAATACGTTTTGAATATCTTTGACAGACAATTGATCAAAATTGTAGCCTCATTTATATACATTTATCTTAACGTTTCTATTTTCGATTTAAAGCTTACTGCAGTAGATATTAATTATTATTGTTTTTTTTATTTTATGTGGAATTCTAAATCTTAGTTTTGTCTGTTGACTGTTGTTGACTTTAGATAAAGAAATATATAAGTTACTTGGAAAGATCCTATAATAGCAGTAGCAAAAATACCCTGTATTTTATAGTGCACTGATTTCCCGTACATACCCTTATAATTGGGCTGTCAGTTGTGCTTAAATATACCCTTTATTTTACAATTCCAACAGGGTATAATAAACAAAATCAAATATTAGAAAACCTAAGGGGCCGGCAATAAAAATTCTCATTCTCAGCGTGTGCTTTTTATGTTTTTAATGTGTTTTTTGTTGCCGCCACTGGCGTTGCTGCGTTGTTGCTGCCACAAGGGGCAAGAGGGGGGCAAGGGGGCAAGGGTGGCGCTGGGGGCACTGAAGGTTGCCGCCAATTGGAATTAGTTGCTGCTTCTAACAAAATAGCAGTAAAAAAACTTATTGCGACAGCAAACGACAACAAAGCAAAGGCAAAAAGAACAGGAAGTCCAAGAAGTGAAAAGAGAGGAAGTCAGAGAGGGGAGAGAGAAGAGGGAGGGGGCAAGACTAAAAGGAAAGGCATACAAAGCGCTTAGTTGCTTTTTACGAAAGCACAAAGCAACAACTCAAAGCGGCAACCGGTTGGAGTTGCCACCAACAGTTGCCATTGTTGCCGCTGCTTTGTTGCATTGTTTATTTGTTGTTACTGTTGTTGTTGTTGCTGCTGCTGCTGCTGCTGCCGCTGCTGTTGTTGTTGTTGTTAATTGCTGACTTAATGGCGCTTTAATTAAATCGCAACACTGCAGGCGGTCGACAACATAATGCCCCATGGGTTAGCGTCAAGTTGCAAGTGCCACAATGAGGGGAGAAGAGGAACTATAAATGTGCGCAGCTTGCCCCATTCTTCACTTCCCCTTCCCGCTGTTGCAAAAGTTATAAACTGTTTTCCGCCCAAATGTTGCAATTCTTATCAATAAAAGTAAACAAATTTCCAGCTGACCGCAGACAAAGCACTTTTTTCCCTTTTACATGTTGTTGTTGTTGCAACTTGCAAGTGATTCATGTTGTGTGCAACCCCAAAACTATGCAACACTTTTCTTCATTGCTGTCTGCCGCCAAAGTCTATTTCATTTGTCTTCTCTCATTGTTTCTCCCCTAATTTGTCTATTGTGGTTTAATTGCTGCTTTCGACATCGATGCGACTTGAATTATCGTTATCCTGGCATTGTTATCCTTGCGCGAAACAAATGCCAAAATTTGGCGGAAAATTGCAATTAACACGGCCAACCAACAACCAACAACCAACAACAAGCCACAAACAGTTGCAATTGTAATTCCCAGACAGCAAATTCTTGCCCCTTGTCAATGCCACAAGCACAAAAAGTCTATTTAGATAAATTTAAGTACTTTTATTCAAGTGAAGATAGATCTTATTGTAGTATGATTGTTAAGAACAGAAAGGAACCGAACTTTAAGCCACTAAACATTGAATACATTGAACACATTCAATGGTTGGTGCCGAAACCTTAGACCACTTTATGTTGAACTACTTTCAATTGAAGAATCATTATAAATAGCCTATCGACTTTTTTAATATTTGATTCATTTATTTGCTAAGCAATTATTAGAAGTAATTACAAACTTGATTTGGAATAAAGAATAAAACGTAATAATTAAGGCTTGTTTTACAAATCTCTGACAATCCAAACAAATGCATTGAAAAACTCAATATTCTATGCTCACAAAATCATTTTTAAATTGAATAAAAGGTGTAAAGCAAATTTTTGAGAAAAATGTATTATTATTTCTTAAATTTTTATTGTATGTTGAATACAGTAATTCAGCAAATGTAAATAAAATGCCAATAAATGTCTGATAATTATCTGATAATCAAAATTTAAACTATTTTGGGACAGATCTTATAGAATGGACGACCTCGTTGCAAAGTTTGGGATCGAACTGGACTAGTTGACAGTCCCTGTGGAGTTAGTCTAGAAATACTTCAGAACAGCATACTCCTTTCCCCTGGTAGATAAACATATTAAACTCGTCTTGCTGTAAATGAGGAATTATTAATACATGAGCTCGGATTTTAGATTTTAGATGCTGACTTCTTACCACTGTCAACATTTATAGTAGATCAATTAGCAGAAGGAATCTTGGAAAAAAATAAATTTCAACTATAATCTGACCTTCTTTTAAAAGGAAGGAATAAAGTATTCCCTTTTGATTTTGAGGATGATATAGTTATTCAAATTCAAAAGAACTCAACTTTCTGAATAGTCTTTCTTTTAAATATTCTATATTTAATATATTTCGAAATTGTTTTAGATTTCATCATCTCATCAATCTGCATCTGTCATCATCATCCTGTTGCCACAAACACAGCCATAACTTTAAGCTGATGGTAAAACTATGCTCACTTATTTGTATTATTGTATACACTATATACTCGTATTCGTATAAATATTCTATGGAAATGTTATATTACATATTTTTGATATAATATTTACGTTTAATCAAATGGAAAATCCGTTGAAATAACCGTAACTGTAATCATAACATCACCAGTTGCAACGTGATGCACCCTTGAGAGTGGCAGGTTGTGTTGTATGTACATATGTATGCAATTCTGTGCCTGTTTGTACCTGTCTGTGCATGTTCGCAACCCTCTTAAATTGCAGTAAACATAATCTCTATTGGGGTTTTTGTGTGTGTGTGTGTGTTTTTTTTTATTTTTCTTTTTCCATTTCAATTGCAACTCATGGAAATGCATTTATTTTGGCGTGATGTGAGTTTTGTGTTTCATACTTTCACACACAGTTTAATTAAAGCATGAGGAAAAAAAAACATAAATATTTAGTTGCCACAAAATTCATTATGAACGTTGCCGCTCCACAATTTGTTTAACTTTGAAAAACAATGCATAAATAAAAATTGATTGCGCATAAAATGGCAAAAAAAAAATCGATTTGAAAAAAAGATGGACTAAAAAGTTGTTTGACTTAAAGTTCTATTGAAAAATAATAACATGACAGGCATAGAAATTGATTTTGAAAATACGCTTAAATCATCAAAGATTCATTAATTATAATGGCTCTTACATGATGCAATTTAGTTTTTTATATACATATGTATATCAGCATACATTTGATCAGCTTTTAATTGGATTTGATTGTGAATTGACACATTTTAATTTCACAATTCCGCAAGTGCAACGGAACGTATACTTAATATTCCATTAGATGAATTTCCATATTAAAATGTTTGTGATTTTGCTGCAGCATCTAAAAACTCTTTCGATTTGCAATTTCTGTTATACAAACATAGAAATGGCGTGGCATTATCTATCCATTAAACAGTTGTTGTCACTTGTTCAGTGTTGTAAAGGGCCGTACACGTCATTAGTGTCGACAATTATGAGTGCGCATAAAAACGCGTTAAGCACTCAGCACATAGTAGGGTGACCCAATGAGAAGGGAGGGAGAGGGGGAGGGGGGGTGTGTCAGCTTCTGGCACTTGATTTTGAGCACGCACAGCAAACAAACTCTGATGATGGTTCAGGCCAATAGCAAAATATCCGATAGCCAACAGCCAACAGCCAAAAGCCCTTTGGTCAACTGAATGTCCGCCAGTTACAGCTACAGTTTTTGCCAGCTCAGCGAGCAAACACATAACGTGGCACTTTTTACTTTTGCCGCTTGCCACTTGCCTCTTGCCACTTGCCGCTTGCAACATGCCACTCAGCAAAGCGCTGAACGCCATGAAATGTCATACGACAAGAGGGGAAACAAAAAAAAAAAAGAAAGCAAAACTAACTCTGATTTTGTAATTAGAACGTAGTCAGTTGGGTGTCTCTGAGTGTATCTCACATATGTAGGAGTTATGTGGATATACATCCACATATCAGTAAATACCCAGTGGGACCCAATAGAAGTACAACTAACTCAAGCCCGTTTTTATAATTAGCCTCAAACTGTAGCACAACTCAATTACAGTGGAAATATAGCATGATGTTTTGAGTGAAAAGAAGAGGGATTGTGAAAAATACTTTAGATATTTTCATTAAGGCTGTTTCAAATATACAGCTGACTGCGGATCAGATTTCATTTGGTCAGCAAACTGGAATTACAGCTGAAGGAAGGGAATCAAAGAACAGCTAAGAAGAGAAAAGATTTTATAAAGTCAACCTGCTAAAAGTTTAGTTAAATGAAGGAAACATTCCATGAGACAGACAGTCAGCTCAAAATATAGAAGATTTTAAGTGGCCTGTTTGTTTGCATACAGAAAAATATACAAATAATATAAGGGAAGATGCCTGAGGTGGGCGTATCAGAAGAACGGCTGCAAAATGATAACATTTTGTGAGGTAAGCATGTCAAAAAACGACAATTGATAGAGAAGAATATTCCATGAGCATGACAAAAGAAAGGATAAAATAAGGAAGGATTTTATGTGGTCAGCTAGCGGAAAGTACAGCTCAGAGAAGGAAACATTTCAATAGGTCAACCTGTCATAAGAATTGAAATATGTAAGAGAATAACAGCTAAAAAAGAATAGCGTACTTTTATGATGAGTTCCGTCTGCCAAAAGTATAGCTAAAAGAAGGTAAGATTTCTGTGTCCCACTGGGTAACTCAATAAAACGTGCCGCGGCATGAACATCACGCATACGACGCTTAAGCCAAGGCAAGACAAACCAATCAATGTAGCAAAGGGGAGGCAACTTGGAGCAAGCGATGTGGCATGTTGTCCGTTGCAACTGCAACACATTGATAGTACTTACTTATGAGTCTAGGAATTCCAATTGACTGAAAACACACGAATACGTAGAGAGAGATAATAATAGAGATTTTAGTTTTGTTGATGATTCAAAAGGAACATTTATTTAATTTGCTTCTGTTTTTGTTCATTTAAGTTGAGTTGTTTTTTCTTGTTGTTGTTGTTGTTGTTGTTTTTGTTTCACAAAAATTGAATTTCTGTATGTTTGCTATCTTACGGTTTCCACCACCCACAGAGTCAGTCTGTCAGTCCCAAAAGAAGAGAACACAAAAAGAAAATGGAAAAGAAAAGCTGTCGCTCAGATGATGCTTCTTTAGTTAGTGTGTGTTAGTGAGTGTGTGTGCATGTGTGTGTGTTTGTTGTGTGGTGTGTGGGGGGGGGTAGTTTAGCAAATATTTTCCAATACACATATACATATACTAGGGTACATACATATATCTTAAGTTAGACAGAGACAGAGAATACATCTATATAAAAATTGGTTAAGTGTTAAAGAGTGAGAGACGTTCAGAATCTGAATGATAACTTTTAGGTTTTGTTTTTCTTAATAGCTGTCACAGTGTGAATGTGTGTGTGAGTGTGTGTGTGTGTGTGTGTTATTGTGTTGCCTTAAAAATACACAGAGAAAACCTAGTTGATGTTGCATGTTGTAGTTGTAGTATTAGTATTAGTCGTGTTTCTTTCCCTTGGGGATTTGTTTATCTTCATTTAGTTTTGTTACGCTTTCAAGAGTTTACTCTTTAGTTATCAATTTGATGACAAAATATACATAGACAGTACATATATAAATACATATATATACTTACATTCAGGATACATACAAGTACAAGTTAAGATTTATGCATTAAAATTTGAAACACATTCAGTTAAGTTATAGTTGTCTGTGTGTGTGTGTTTGTATCTGTGTGTGTGTGTGTGAGTATTATTAACTATTTAAAACTGTTTTTACACTTAGGTATTCAAGTTAAGGGATTCCAATTGAGTTGCTTTCCATCTGTTTAAATATTGAGACACATTTTTCAGCAGAGATTTAGTTTTAATGAGTACTCGTAATTCGTATTCGTATTCGTTTTCGTGTTCGTTTTTTTAGTAACATTCATATTCATATTGATCAGTGTTTCCATTACCTTTGAGTGCAAAGTAGAAATTGAGCTTGAGCTTATCAAATAAAACATATATAAGTATGTATGAGTGCTTATAGGATATATCCTGTGCATATAGCCTAAAGTCTAGAGAATAAGCAGGCGATACTCGTATTTTGTTCGATTTGAGGAATGACTATTTTTTAATATGTGTATTTTTTCTTTCTTTTATTCATTTTTATTGCACTTTCAACCATTGCAACAACATTCAATTCATGCTGTTGCTCTAGTTTTATTTATTCATTTATTTTCATTTATTTATTTTGCAGTTTTCAAATGCAACTTTTAGTTTCGCTTTGCCAACAGAATTGCAAATAATATCAATAAAATAGAGAACAAACAGAAACAGAAAACAGAAAACAATTGAAACTAAACTAAAGCTTGGAACAATAACAATAATATCTTAATCTAAAGCTGGAAACATTTATGGACGAGCAGTGGGAAAATTCATAGATTAGATAACAGAAACTTGAAAACTAACAAAATGTGTCCTTTAAAACACGTTTATTCTGATTGTGAGCTAAATCAACTGTCAGGCTAAGCTGGAATCTCTTTGGGGATAGTTGGAGCTTTAAGCAGCTTTGAAAGCTCTAGTTGATCTATTTGTCAAGCTTAAAGCTCAAAGCTCAACTTAAGCAGTTGCCCTTTTATCTACAATTACTTTTCACACTGATTTAAGAAGTTGTCAGTCAAAGTTAAAGTCAAAAGTTAAAGTTTGTTATAAATAAAATAGTGCGAAATTTGTTATGTGTGTGTGTGAGGTGTGTGTGTGTGCGAGTCTCTTAAGTAATTTGTTTTTAACTTGAACTTTTGCTTGTGACATTGACAATTGAGTGGGATTTGCAAGCTATTCAACATTTGCTGTGTGTATTTTGATTGGATTCGTGATTGAAATTGTGGTTGTAATTGTGATTTTAATTCTGATTTCTGATTTCTGAACTTCACATCTGTCTGACTTTGGATTCAGTCGAGAGTTGTCTTATAAATTACTTAAGTACTGTCATAATAATAATACTCGTACATATGTAATAAAAAATGCTCGGTTTCATAAATAAATAAATACATTTATCGCTTTTTTTTTTGGATAACAATTGAGGACAACATTTGAGAACAAAAGATTCCGTATTTTGTTGTCGCACATTCAACTCGATTTTAATCCCATTTCTATCTCTCCTCTCTCTCTCTTTCTATCTCTCTCTCTCTTTCTGTTTACCTTGGACACATTCAATAAAATATGCATTCGTAATATTTCACAATCGTATATTATTTATCTGCTTGCATTTGCATAACGTAATCTTATGTGTATTCAATTTCTAGCTACTTAAATGCTCAAACTGTCATGTTCCCGAAAACACTTTCGCTTCGTTTTCGCCAATGAAAATCGTTGAGTTACGTTAATACAATGTGTGTAGTACGAAATTTGTTTTCATTGTTAGAGATTTGCGAGGCGAAAACGTTTTTGGGAACACTTTCTCTGCTTGCAACAAAGTGTCAATGTTGTTTACGTATGCAATACTTGAAAAGTGCAAATGTCTGCAACTTGCTGTTTATATTATAGTAATTGGATTGGTTTCGTGCCATTTGAATGCCTTAATAACTACTTACATAATACTCGACCTCTCTCTTTCTCTCTCCCTCTCTCGCTCTTTCTCATACTATATGTACAGACATCAAACATCTATTCGTAACAGGTAAATCTCACATTTAAAATGCAAAAGTTTTTAATTAATTTAGTTTAGTTATGCATTCAGTTATTCAAGTTCAAGTTAATCCGCACTTAAGTCCTTTTTGCCTGGAGTGCTATCAGTTCCTTAAATATACATGCCCAGATCCACATGAAAGTCCTGCAGATAAGAGAGCAGCTGGGAGGGCGTTGGACGTTGCTTTGGCTCCGAGTGCCAACAACAGTTCATGACCGTAAAGCTGCAGTCGAAATGATTGTTGTGGTTTTTTTTTTTTGGTTGGGTTAAGAATCAAAGATGGGTTTTATTTATACTTACAATTCATCTGGACAATTGACGGGCTGTTCCAGACGATAGCCGGCAGCCAAGTAATTGGTAAGCTCGAATATATCCACCTCTTCGTGGGGCATTTGGGCCAGTGTGACCAGCTCCCAGTAGAGAACGCCCAGTGACCAGACATCACCCTGTGTGGCATAGACCTTCTTCTGCAGCGACTCCAGTGATAACCACTTCAATGGACGATTCTCATTATCGCCCAGACAATCGTAATCATCGGGAAACAAATCTCTAGAGAGTGCACTATCGCAGATCTTTACATAGGCTTCCTCATCCAGACTGTAATTACAATGAGGTTAAGTCTTACCCTTTTCCTATATACTAGTCCTATACTTACTAGCAGTTACGTGTGGCCAGATCCTTGTGCACAATGCCCAGGGAGTGCAAATAGGCCAGAGCCTTCGTAATATGCAGTCCAAACTCCACCAATTGTCGAGTGCTTAACGCCGTGCTGGACTCCCGAGACTTTTGCAAATATCTTAAGATCAAAGGGGGGAAAAACATTTAAAATTTAAAAATGGACTTATGTAAATAAAACATCAAAATTAAAAGAAAATTATAGAAAGTAATATTAACTATTACATACTATAATGCAATGCATTAAACGGACACATATATAATTATTAGTCTAGATCTATTCAAATGCTTCGTAAATTTGTGAAAAATTCGATCTTAAAATAAAAGAAATTATAGGAAACTATTAAACACAATTATATGATTTAGTAAACATAATGTAATCTATTGTTTATAATTATTTACGTATTTGTACTATTCATCAATGTCTACTGCAATAATTTAAAGAGACTAATTAATATAGAATATTTAGCTTATTGTGCATTAATTTATAGAGATAATTTTAAATTATGAAGTAGCGAAAATAAAATTAAAATAACTGCATACAAATTGCATATCTAAAAGTAATGCAATAAGCTCAATTATATCTATAATGTTTGTGCTACAAATATAATGCAATAAATTAAGTTATCTAATGAATCTTAAATGTTTAACTATTTGTGTTAATGCATTAATTTAAAAAGAACGCTCAAGGCAACAAAATAATTGACTTTGTACATTAATTTATGTGCATTCATTATAAAGATAGTTCTAGGAAAACAGCCAGCTAATTGTGTTTGCGCCTTAAATTATGTGCATTAAATTATTTCCGAAGGCTACGACATAAGAAAATACATAAATAATATATTTTAATCCAAGAGAAACTATATGTACATATAGAAAACTGTATTTAAGGTTATATTTTAACTCACATTTTGAGATTGCCTTTGGACGGAAAGGGATATGCAATCTCTGGTGGACCAGGCAGCTCAGTGTTGGCCAACAATGGTGCCAATATGTGCTGATGGCTAACACCGATAAGGAGCGAAGCATCCTGCAACAGACAGGCCACCTGTGTCAATGAGGCACCATCAATGACAGTCTTGACCAGAGCATCGCAAGTCTCTCCCAATTTGCCCGCATAGATGCGTCCAAAGGTGCCCTCCTTGATCAGCTGTTCATAGCTTAATGCCCCGGGCTGTACGCTGGGTATGCGTCTCAAGCGCTCCTTGGTCTTCTCACTGTGTCCGTGACTGGCCACCGTGATTGTGCTGCCAGTTGCAATGCCACCAAAGAGGCTGCCACTCACATTGCCACGACTGCTCTTTGGTGTGGACATGCTGCAGGCCTGAAAACATGAAATGAAGGACAATAGTTAAAAAGGAGTGATTATTATTTATGACTATTGTTTATGTCTATATGAATATATGAATCTCTTTGTCCACTGAGGAATGGAGAGCCAAAGTTTTAATATCTAGGATGCTAAAGTTTCTACAGTTAAATATGCTTAAAACATTTGTTAAACATATGCCGATTTAAGAAATGTATTTATTAGTTCTCAAAAATTAAAGAGCTCTAAAAATATATTTTATTGAATATTTATATTTTATTGAAACATTCATCATCAAAAAATTCGGTTGTCTCCTAATTGAACTGTAAAAACCCATTGATGAAAACATAAACAAAGTCTCATAAAAAATATATTTTTAATATCCTCTCTTCTCCACAAAGTGGAATTAATATTTTCAGCGTTTTCATTGATTCTTTCATTTATTAAAAAAAAATGCATACTTGTTGCTCGTACATATGCCAAATATGCATATTTTTCAATAATGAAAAATATATGTTAAATAGCAGAAAAAGTAATCAAACTCTATGCAATTTAATCAACAAATAGTTTCGAATCATTTGTGAAATATGTTAAATAAAAAGTAGAGAGTCAGATTTTATTACTAACTAAGAGTTGGAGAGAAATGGAAGATTTTCGTTTATTTGGTTGATTTGTAGGAATATTATTTGTGAGTTTTTTAAAAAAATATGCAGAACAGAATTGCAGTTATTACTAACTAAATATAATGAGTCGGTTTAAGCTTAACTTCACATATATATATTTAATTGACATTGAAATGGAACACTTTTATTTGTTTCTTAATTAATAGTATAACAAAATACAAGTTTGATATTAATTTACTACTTATTAGCTAAAACGTAATTTTTGTTGTCTTTTGAAATTGACTTTTCATTAAGGTAAACATTTTTAATGTAGCATAATTAAGTAGCTTGTAAGCTGTAAAAGCGCTTGAGAAGATTTCCATCTTAATATGGAATGAATGAAATGAAATGAAACTAGCTGCTGCATTAGAAAAGTGATGATGATGAGTTGATGGATAATAGAGGGGGTGGGGTGGAGGCCAAAAAGGGCAATGAAAACGCAATTTGAGTTGCCGGATTTGCATCTTTTGAGTTTGCATCCGTTTACCGTTAGTCATGCACTTGGCTGCGCTTCGTTCATTCATTTTAATGAATTGAGTTCCGTTTCCGCTCGAAGGAACTGCTGATGTTGCCAACTGCCTGGTTGATTGTACTCTGTTATAGTATGTAGTTGGAGTTTGGCGTTGCCAACGGCGTCAAAGACTCTCGCTGCTGTTGCTGTTGCCTCCGCCATAATTTGTATATAAAGTAGGAGAGTTTGGCGAAAAGGAGGAGAAGCAACTTGGGAGGAGTGAGGGGATGGACTAGGACTGTGCCATTTCCGCCAGGACAGCCATAGTTGTCTTACGGCATGAATAATTTATTGGTTGGCAAAAAGCTTTAATTCGTCGAGCATTATGTTTGCATAGCCTGCCTGTGTCTGTGTCTGGTTCAGGGGGCTTCAGATGAGAAAGGGGAAGGGGGAAAGTCAAGCTCCAAGCCCTAGAGGAGCTCGGGACAACAACAATGGGAAAAACTGGTAAGCACAGCTGTAGGAAATTGCGAGCTGAGTTGTATAAACAACGTTTTTTGAGGCTTCCACAGGCGCAGGCAAACAGTGGCAAAGGGAGACAACTACAGATAGAGTGAGACAGAGTGAGAGAGAGAAAGAGAGAGTAGGAGAGATGCTGCCTCTTAGCTTGGGATAGCAGCTCATTTATTTTCATAAAACACATAGCGAAAATCATTTACCCGTCGCATCGACTGGAGGGAGGATTTTATACGAAAATAACGATTTCTCTATGGCTCTATGGGAGCTAATAAAGTCAAGAAATATCTCTTCATTTCTGCGTTAATTTGGTGTGGAAATTTACATAAATGTGGCAAGCTACATTGGTGCCACTGACCGAAAAGCAAATACAAGAGGAACAGGCCTAAGATTTGATACCCTTTAGTTTCTTAACGGACAAATTTAGAGAAAGTCCGAGCTGCACCAAAGCTGAAAACGGAGAGAATCCTTTCTCCCGATTAAGAATACAAATATATACACTCCATAAAGGCGTTACACATTTGGTAACAAAATTATCATACCCTCTGCAAGGGTATTAAAAACAGGAAAACAGGAAAAGCAGGAGCAAATGAAGAAGAAGCAGCAACCACTCGCATCGAACTCCACCTGAGAGTGACCAACAATTTTGCTTATTAAAAATAACAGCTTTATTCCAGGCGACAATATGCGTCCACCGCGGACTGAACAAAGAAGCAGGACAAAGGAGAAGGAGAAGCACATAGGAGTCGGAGTCGGATGAAGCAGGAAGTGCAGAAGGACAACAACAGGCGCAACATTGACAGCAATAAAAAACAATAGTTGTTTGCCTTTTGTTAGTGAATTTCATTCATTATTGCCTTTATTGCCACTTTCCTCGAACAGTTGCCTTTCCCCGCTCCCCTTTTCCCATTTCCCGTTTCCCCCTCTTGCCACCTGCTGCTCCACCAGCTTTGTGATTTCAACTTTGTCGTGTTGTGTTGTGTTGTGTTGTGTTGTCCTGGTTGTTACTGTCGGTTTGCTGTCACACAAAGAAAATTCAATTAAAACGCAACAATATCGCACTCCATCATCAAAGCTTCCAGCTCCAACTCCAACTTTCGCTCCAGCTTTAACTCCAGCTACTGTTCCTGTTCCCAGCTCTTGGCTTTGACCAGCTCATCAACACGCTCCCCTCGTCAGTAGCAGCTGACTATAAATCCTTGTCGTCCAACAAACAACAACATGCAAAGCTATTCCGGGATTGCAGTTGGAGTTGGAGTTGGAGCGACAAGGATAACAAAAGTATCTGCGGACTGCACCGGCGTCGCTTTTAATTGCCCCAACCAGGCCAGTAGTAGTCGGAAGTGTCCTGGCATTAGATGGGCAGGTCGGAACCTTCGATATACAAATTTTGTGCACTTAAAAATGTGACCAATTTTGTAGCGAAACTTACAAATAATATTTTTAGTTTAAGATAAATTTACCAACATCATAGTCTATTGACTTGTTTATTTTTACTTTTATAAATAACATTAGTTAACTTTAGAAATAATATTTCTTAGTTATTTCTTAACCATGATAGTTAAAAAAATGTCTATTTATTTTCAGAAATTATTATTGTGGAACTTAGTTTTCAAATATTGACCGCGCTTAAGGACAAAGCTTCCAATAAAAAGAACTATTATCTTTCAGAAGAGGTAAGCAACATTTTTAAGATATTTATTTTTATTATTATTTTTATCATGAATGACCAATTGCCCTTGAGAACAAATCAAAGCAGACTTTTAGAATTTCATTTTGAAATAAGCGCCTTTTTTATTCTAAGTGTATATTTATTGTTTTATTTTTATTATGTCTTTAATCTTTGTATTCGAACTTGAGTTTTTTAATGGGGGTAGGTCAAGTGTAATTAGATTAAAAATAATCGGCTTAGCATAACTCGCAGGAAGGAAGTACCCGTATTTATGGAAATGGAACCCGTATTCTTTATATAAGTATAAAGTGTACTTTCAGTTTTTTTGGCTCTTCTTTTTAGTCTGCTAACTTAACAAACTTCTTTGCTCACAACTTTTTATTCCTTTTGTTAGATTGAATTTATGTAAGTGAAGTTGCTTTTGCGGAAATTTATTTAATTTGTAATTTATATTAATTTATTATCAATTAATAAATTTAAATCTTTCTGTCTTCATTACAATTGTATACTCGAATTTATTTTTACTTGGTTAAATAATCTCTTTAGTTTATGTTAAAATATTAAAAAATAAATTAAAAGTTTAAACCAAATTAGCCAATTATATTTCCATCTTTCAAATCTCTTCTTTAAGTTTGAAAATTCATTGAACATTTCGTCAAAGTTTCTTTAATCTGCATTTTTCGCTGGCTCATTAAAATAATTATTATTGGTGTTTTTTGTACAGTTTTTCAAAGTTAGAAAATCTACTCCTTACAAAACTATTACTTATTACTGTATTTTCTAAAATTTTTAAATTCGTTTAAAATATATTCCACGGCTTTTTAAACATTTGAAAAATTATGAAATTTAGTTTACCAAAATTTAAAGATTTATCAAACGCCACAACAAATTTGTGGACATTTGAAAGCAACGTTTGCTTGTTTCTGAAGAACACCAAAAATTGCTTTAGAGTTGTTTTTGTATTGCTAGAGTTTTGTGAATCATGCCTGTATATCTGAAATTCGTTTCTGGACATTTTCATTGAAAATTTGGTGTCTGTTTACTCAAGAGTTGATTTCCATTTCCATATCATTTTCCCCTTTTGAAGCTGAGCTGAGCTTATATTCCACATTGCGATTGCAATCGCATCAAATAACCAACTTTGGTTGATGACCAATTTCAACTGAATGTTGCAACACTTTGTGCCACAGGCAAATCTCTCTTCCTCTTACTGTTTCTCTGCCTCTTTTCATATTCTCTTTTGAGTCGATAAACAAGGTTATTTTTGTGGGACTTATTAAAAGTGCATGTCAAATAGACAATATTGCCATGGCTTTCAAGTTGTTTTTGTACAGTTGTTGTTTCTTATTGCTTAAACTACAAAATTGGATAGCATCCGTTGATGTCAACTGTCGGACTATTTCTAGCTAAAAACTAGCTGAAAATTCGCTAAAAAGGGGATGAGGTTTGGGGTAGAGAATGGACTGAGTGAAAAGCCACCAAATATCTGGCAACTGTGAGACTGTGAAACTGTGGTTGTCGATGGGGAGGGAGAGGGGAAGGAGAAGGAGGGAAGGGGAGTGCTGCTTGTTAGTATAAATTTGCACAAATTTAAACTCTCTGCGTTGAGGGTGGCAGCAAGAGAGATTGGAGGAGAGGCGTGTGGCATGTTGCTTGCTTGCCAACAAGGCGACACTTGGCAACACATAACCAGAAAGCAATAACAACAACAGCAACAACGATAGCAGCAACAAAGCGACAACAACAACAACAAGTGGAAGCTACAACAACGTCGCTCAAAGCGTTGGCAATGTTGACGTTGGGTTTTGCAGCTGTTTGGCTTTGTTGTGACATTTCTAATGACAACACAACATGGCAGCTAGGCTAGGGTGGTAAATGTGGCTGCTGGCCTGCAAATGACACTTGCACCCACACACACACACACACACACACACACACACACACACTCGCTTTGGCATAGACACAAATTTCAGCTCATACACTTGACAGGCGTCTGATTTGTTTATGTCATTTGCAGCTCTATGACTGCCCACACACACTTCCACACACATCAACACTCGCACACCAATATTCACACACACACACACACACACTGCTAAAGAACCGCAGCGTTAACTTCTCCCGCAGCTGGCTCGTAATTAAAAAAGCTTGATGACAATTTCACCAACATTTCATGTCCTTCTGGAAGCGTTTGCAACCTGCAACCCAAATGCAGCACAAACATTCTTGCAACACAAGCAAGAGCAGCTACAGCAGCTACAACAATAGCAACAGCAGCAGTTGCACCATGGGCAACATTCAATTATAATTGTGTTAAATTTGTTATGCCACTTGCAGCTATAAAGTAAACTAATTAAAAAACTTTCTGTACATTAAAACATATGTATGTATACATTTTGTGTGGCGCACCTTAAATTTGGTTTCGCATATACGAAGAAAAAATGCAGTAAGCTACAGTGAAGCAAGCTAGACCCTGTATTTTTGAATGCAAAGCGGTCACTTTAGATTGTTCTTTAATGTTGCGTAATAGAATTTTCAATAGATGGCGCCACTACGAAGGTATTAGTTGATAAACGCAGAGGTCGCTAGCTTCTCTTTTCTTTCTTTTTCTAAACCGATTTGAATGCAATTTTCATTATTTGATTATTATGGCTACTTATACGAATTCTGAGCTTGCATATAGTTATAATTAAACAACTATAAATAATATAATATGATAATTAAAAATATTTAAGTTGAAGTCAAGAATCTTAAGCTTGATTTTTAGATGGTTATTTTCTTGCTGTGTATCTTTGCTATGTCTTATTGTTTGCTCCACTGTGCAAAGTTTGCATTGTTGTTCGCTTGACACAAGTTGCAAATATGCAAATGCTGTTGCTGTCGGTTGATGTTGTTGTCGTTGCACGGGCTCAAAGAACATTAGCAACAAAATATTACGTATACGCCTTGTCACCTTGGCATTATGAGGCACACGACTACCAAATGCCAAATGAACTTAAATTAGTCAACTGCAAACTGAGCTCATTTGCTTTTTGGGGGGCTCAATTATATTTCAATTTAACAGAGAGCCAATTTTGTCTACACCTTTTCCCCCTGGGGGGAAGGTTCTTTAATCAGGGCTGAACTTTTGAAGTTTTTTCAACTCGCAACTGAGCAAAGTCTCATTAATTTCGCATTTGGCTGCTGCTGCTGGCTGGCAGGCAGGACAAACTGAGCTGAGCCTTCTAATTGGCTGGCAAACTAATTTGAATTCTCGTTTGATTTATGCCTGATCGATTTGTGTGCCTGAAAAACCAGAGACTTTGACCCAAACTCCTCTCTCTCTCTCTCTCTCTGTCTCTCTGTTGGCATTTAATAACAGTTCGGCAACTTTCGGGTTTTTGGGGTGGTGGAGGAGTTCTCTTTGTTGTGGCACCACAAAAAGTTGCAGGTTCCAAAAGCGTCTAATGCATAATTAAAAGGGCCCAAAAGCCAAAGCCAAAGGTTCCAATTAAACGTGACGCCCCCTTATACGCACATTTAATTACAGGTAATTGTCTTTCAATTAAGCATCGCGTGCCACAGGCCACGACAGCGACCACGCCCACAGAGCCCCTTTTTGATGGAGCTTTTATAGTGGAAAATTTATATTACGTAGAACTCCATTGATTTAAAGTTTATTTAAATGTGTTTGATTGATTGCTTAAACATTGTTGACAAGCCCCGATTAAGTTTGGAATAATTAAAGTTATGTTGACATTTATTTTTTGTGAGTAAAAGGAAAAAGAAAGAAGAGAAGAAGGTAAAAAGTAAAAGGTGAAAATTAAAAACTCCACATAAAAGAAACATTTACATAATTTTAATCGGTTTGTTTTAAGCGAAGTTTTTCATTTAGAAACTTTTTCATTTCAAGTGGAAAAAGTTTCAAGCTGTTTGATATTTTTAAATTTTATGTGTTATTTTATTAATAATTTCCCTTAATTATTGTTTATTTATTGTATAATATTAAGAAATGAAAACAAAAGTAAAGAAATTTTAAGACTTCAGTTCAATTTGCTCATCTACAGACTTTAAGGTACAGTTTTTCATCGTACTTTTTCCAAGTTCTTCCTTCCTTGTTTTTTCCACACTAATCCTTTTAGCAGAGAGTATGTATGTAGAACAGATTACCGTAACTGACCGCAATGAAATTTGAGAAGAGAAACTGGCACAGTTAGACAAGTGGCTGGTGTGAAAACCGCAAAAGTCTGTGAAATGTGAAATGCCTGCAACTGACCAAGTTGCACTCCACTTTCTCCATTGCTGTCTAAACTTGGCTAAAAGCGTAACTGGCAACATCAGCAGCTGCAACACAGAGTTTGTCTAACTGCGGCTGCAAAGGAAGCAATCAATAGTGTAATGGCAGACAAAAGCATTCGCCGTAGTTTGCCTTTATCCGGACAGGACATGGACTAGGTCAGGAAAGAAATGGGAAAGGAAAGGAAAAGAAAATTGAACGAGTTTGCCGAGCAAAGAAATGCAAAAACTGAAAACTGAAAATAAATCGAGCTAAGTCTACGCTATTTGTCAACCAATGGCAAACGACGGGGTTTCTTGTAACTTGTCCTGACTTTAAACCGGAACACATTAAATTTATTCCCATTCCAAGGATAATTTAAAGCTATGTCACAATTGTAAATAATGTGTTTTAATCAAAAGCGTAGCAGTGGCAAATCCATAAACATTGTACGTGTTTTCCCCCCAAAAGGGGACCATTCTTCCCCCTGTTGTACCCCCCCCCCCTTTACCTTTCTGTTTCATCCGCCATGTGGGCGTAGGCTTAAGTTAATTCTCATTTGCAGGTTGATTTACAAATTTCTTTAATGAGGCGACGACAACATTTTTAATTAGCACCTGTTCATGTTGCACGTATCTATCTAGTAATCTCCATAAAATACTCCATCCCAGGCGTGCTCCATGGAATTAATTTTCCTTTCTCTCTCTATCTCTCTATGTCTCTCTCTCTCTTTATCTCTGTCTCTTTGTTGGCTTTCCCTTTACGCACTTTTGCAGCTTGCCACCCAATGTTGAGGTGGCTTACCAACCATTTTCCTTACTCTTCTCTATGCTCAACCGCAGCAGTTACTCCATATTCTCATTCCCATTCCCATCCTCTTTTCTATCCCTTTTCTTATCCTCATTCTCATCCTAAACTTAAGCCTTGGCTTAGTCCTGATCCAATATCCTAATGCCTTTGAATGTTTGCCTCGTTTTTCTTTTTGTAGTTTCCATCTGCACATGGTCTGTAGTTTTCCTAGCTTTGGGTCCGACTAACCGCGGTTAGTTTTTCCCTTCCTCCTGTCCCCTTTTTTCCCTCCCTTCTCACTCGGAGTTGTTGCTGCTGCAATAATATTTTGCAAGTGTTTCTAAACAAGCACAAAGTCATGTTTCAACAGCTGTAGTCTGGCTTCTGTTCGCTGTTGTTTTTATTGTTATTTACTCCCCTCTTTCGCCTCTTCATCTCCACCTCTTACATCTGGTGTAATTGTTGTAGTCCCCGCTGTCGTTAGTTAAACTTTCACTGCACATTAAAGCAATTTGGCCAACATTTATAGACTGATTTAATAGAATCCACAGCAAAGGGAGCAACTGTGGGCAGGGGGGCAAAGGAAGCACACACATACACACAAAATGAGATATTTCCACACAAGTGAGCACTGTGCACTTGGAAATAATTGTTTGACTAAATGAGTGTCTCTCCATTTTCAGAAATCCAGCTTTGTTCTGGTCTAGAAACTGGGGTAAGTGTCCTATCAAGAGGACAACAATAATTATTGCAAGCAGCCCCCAAAAACACATATGCAACACTCGACTTCAATTTGGGGCTTCACTATTGCTGCAAATTCATTTAATTCTCTGTCTTTGTGTCTGTCTCTGGATTTGGGAAATGTATTCAGCTCTTGGTAGATAGTCAGTTATCCATGAATCTTCAAAAGGGGGCCCTCTCCATTTGGCCAAATGCTTCGAAACCGTTGCCATAATGAGTATGAAATTGAAGTCTAAACAAACAAATACTGAGAAGAGCTCTAAGCAGGCTAAAGGAGTCGCAAAAATGTTGAGAAATAAGCATCAAATAAAAATCCAGAGGAGTCTCTATGGAAATTGAATATTTAATTAAGCGTCGATGGAAATTGCGTTAGAAGATGGTGACGAAAATGGGCCTAAACAATCATCAGATGGAATTGGGAGAGGAAGGGAAGAGGGACTCGTTGTCTAGGAGAAAAGTAAACGATGGCATCGCTGTTTACAAGGGACAACAACAGAAGAAAAGAAGCTGCTAAATAATTTATTCAAATTTGCGACAGATTTACCAAGACCAAGAAGTTAAATTTGTTTAGAAAAAGAAACAGAGACAATGGGAAGAGGAAGAGAAAGTTAGGAGAAGATAGTAAAGAGGGAACAATGTGTAAAAAGTTTAGCATTAATTTAAGGGATTCATCTTTATGTGCTACAGATTATTCTTGAGGTTTGATGGGTAAAACCACCCAATTGTGGTTTCATTTATATATATTTAGTTTACTAATTTCCACCCAGTGAGTATTTGGAATTGCAATTGCCAGTGGCAAGGATGAAGATAGAGAGCCAGACTGCGACTGACTGCTTATCTAAACAGACTCACAAGCTTTCCCATTCATTCACTACACTCACAATCAGGCACTCAGACACTCACTCCATTCACTCCACTCACACACTCCCTGGTATCTACATAATTCACCTCTGCTGTTCAGACAGTGGGTCTTTGGGTCGCTTTCGTGGCATGAAGTACGTGAGTGCCACGCAAAACTTGCCCCAACTCTAAAGATACCCCCAAAGCACATTTTCACCCCAGGTGGAAGGCAGGAATGGTGGCATGGTGGGGATGTCAGGTGCAATCTGGTGGCTAGGAGAGACGCATATTTATGAATGGCTCTTGTTTCGAGTTTAACGCTCGGCAGGAGCTTTATCAGCTCGTAAATATAAATTAGAATTTAATTTTTATCGTCTTGGTTGAGGGAGGTGGTCTGGCCTCGCTTCCACATTGGCATGTGGAAATAGCCTTGGGAGCAATCATCGGATGGGTCTGGTGAGTGCCACAAATTGGAAATGAAGCCAGTTGAAGTCTTGTGGCCATGGAAACGCCAACCAATGAATATGGAACTTCAACAGGATTCATATCCATTTGCTAGCATCAGCTACCTCATGCCTCATGGGCACATGGCACGTGTCGCAACATATCAAAGGCTTTGATTTACCTGCGGCTCTAAATCAACCCCTAGGGTGTCATCCAGTGGGACCACAGTATCAGATTGAAATTCAGACTCACCTGGGTCAGCTGCGAGGAGGCATAGTAGGATATTCTCGAGGGACAAACTGATTCGGGTTTCGAGTAAATGGTCTCTCCTCCATTCTGGTCTCCCATTGGCAGCAGCGCTGTGGCATAAGGTGTAGGCGTTGGAGAACTCCTGAATCCTGTGGAGAGTTCAATAATTTGACTTTTATAAGTAAGGAATAGAGCTGAAGGAAACTGCAATTAATTTGAATGCAATCACGTTCTTTATACAAAAATTTCCAACTTTCTTGATTGTAAGCAAAAATGGTTAAATTTATAATGAAATTCTTCATTTTAATCTGCAGTGTAATTTGAAGCCAATGATTGCAAATAAAATTAGTTACTGATTGATATACTTAATCAGTAACTAAGTCATTTACTATGTAAGAGTATTCACCATTCTTTATCTCAACTATTAAATCAATAGAACAAACATGGTACAAACTTTAAGGAGTCACTAAGCTTTAAATTTCTTACAAAATAAAAAGTGTTAATTGAATGAAAGAAAGTAATAGAGTTTGGAGTCTTAAGCATTTTAACGGTCAAATCTTTATCAAAATGAAATACCGCTAATCAGTTGACTTATTCTTCAATTATGTTAGTTTTAATTCTGATGCATTAAGAGCACAAATTATGATTGAAAAACTTACTATCGAAAATGCTGCATGATTTTTTCGAATCCGCTGGATATTTGTTGAGACTGGCGATGGTCGCATAGGAGCCTGTGGCACTCGGTGGTCGTCCGAGAGGATCAAGGCGAATGAACACATTCTGATGGCTGCCATAGCCGGCAGTGGTGAAACTGGTGCTGAAAGGAGTCGGACAAGAGTTGTTGTAATGAGCGTCAGGATAATTGAATTGATGGCACCATCAATTGGACTTACTACAATGAGTCCTGGCGGAGTTGTTTGCGAGCTCGAACATACATCATGCTAGCCACAAGGCCCACGGCCAGACCAAACCCAAAGCACAGGCAGCGGCACTCATCAGCGCAGGTCCTTGGGAAGGAGCATGAGCAGGGGCTGGAGACTGGTTTGGCTCCGGTGAAATGCCTATAATGGTAAACGGTAAATGGAAAATGGAAATAGTGATTGGTGAATGCTAAATGACAATGATGGCCAGTCAGAGGACCAGTCAGAGGACCCGTCAAGGAGGAGGAATCTTACCCTTGGCACAAATCTTGGTGCGTTTGAAATGCAGCCGAGTGTCATTGAACCGAGGAGGTCCTTGGACTACCATATTAACATTGACGGGCAGCTGAAGGCTGGCATTTCCCGTGCAGGGTAAATAGACCAGAAACGACTCGATCTCCTGGGGCACCAGTCCTTTGTGTGGAATACTCAGTGTCGGAGTGCCCAGTGCATCCTGGTCATTAGCGTACTCGATGCTGATTGTGTAGCGCAACTGTCGAAATATCCAGGTTAATGGAGTGCAAATCAAATTTCAAGTGATTACAAAGGGGTTAAGATTTGTGAAAGAGAGAGACATCGCAACGTCATCTTACCGGATAGGCGATGAGACTCTGCCAGGAGAACTCCAGCTCATGGACATCGGCGGGAACGGGGACGGTAAAGTGCATCGCATATGTGTTAATGGCTCCCTCGTGCACATAGAACAAATCCGCCTCCAGCCCTGCAATGGAAAGGGAAAAGTTTATTTCACAATTTGCTTTGTTACACCTTTGTTCCTCAACCCCCTCTGAAAATAGTTTGGTGCTTAGGATTTTCCACTGCTGTGGAAACTTTGTGCATTTTCTGTTGACTTTAGCCGCAAATTGACGGCAGTCCACCTTTGTGACCCCCTTCCACTTTTCACCTTGAACGGAAATTGATTTTCTCGACATGAGAGCGAGGGAAGTTTGGTAAACAAAACCCAAGTCACAATCGAATCCATCTTCAATGGAAGGGTCCTCAATTGGCTCGGGTTTCCAATAATATTAAAAGGTGTCAAGTGTAGTCTAACTCGATTAATGTCGAGTCTCGAACATTATCATCATCATGATTGTCATTATAACTGTAACTAGCTATGGGGAACAGAATAATCCCCAACCCTTAGGAGCAAAAAGAAACTTCCCTTCAAGCTGAAGCTGTTCGAGTTAAAAAGACGTGAAATTAAATTTCTTCATCCGCTTTCATTGTTGTCTCACATTTCCATTTCCCCAGCAGCATCTCGAACTTCTATTTCGCTGCTTCCTTGGTTTATTCCTAGTCTGGTGCTTTATGTTGCATCATTTACTCCCCGGGATCAGGCTAAGCCGCGTCAGCGTTTGTCTTGGCCTGAAAGTCGCAAATGCTGTTTACTTTCTTCAACTTTACTGCCAGACTCCGAGTCCTTTAGACTCTTCCCATCTCAATGTGAATGTGAATATGTCTGTTGTCTGTTGTCTGTGCCGGATGTTGAATGTTGTATTTCCGGCAGAAGCGGAACGAGTATGTCTATGTGTGTGTCTATGTGAGTGTGCCTGCATTTAAGATTGGGAAGAAAACGCGTTCGCTCGATTCTTAAAACAATTTGAAATCCAATTACAGAACAAGAAAAAGCATTTTTCTTTGACTTTTATCCGTAGCTCTTCTAGGACTTCTCATCACTCCTTCCACTCCCTTCCCTTCCCATCCCTTCCGTTTACATTTTCATTTTGTTTTTGAATCCCAAATTGTTATGCACCCCGCCGAGTTTATCATGCTACTCTCAAAGTGTGCCACATTTTCTCTTTTCGTTTTGCGCTCCAAAAAAAAAACTGCAACTTTCCATTCCTTATTCATACATTTTAGGGAAGCACCGATGTCTAAATAGGAAAAAAACGAACACAAACATAACCTCAAAGTGACTCACATTAAATATGCACAAACACACGAAAAGGACAACCTCAAGCTGTTTGTCTGTCCTATGACAACAATCATAAAAGCAAGGTGACTCAAGCAGCGAAAGGAGCATGAGAACAGGTACAGAAATGGGTAATGGGAGAAGGATGGGGAATGGGAAGGGGAATGGGATTGGGAAGGGGAATGGGAATGCACTTGTGACAAGTTTAATTAATTCAGTTCTGATTCGAAACGGATGTGATTCACTCTTTAAAGAGACTTTTAACATTTCAATTGGCCTCTTTAGTATAGATCCTTTCCCATTGGGTTCTCTCACGGTTAAGGACCACACTCAACCTGATTACGTGTGCAAGTCCTTTCGCTTTGTCGAACTTTTGCTGTCTATCATATCTTGAATATCGTTGTGCCAACTTTGCCAAAACTTTCACCTCGTCTCAGCGAGTTCCTTTAACATCCTTAACACCTTGTTGCCATAATTACCACTACCTGCAAATGTCACACGTGAAAAACAGTTAGGACTCGGTCTGGGAGAATAGGTTTCGTGGATAAAGCTGCGTCTGCAATGTAAGTTTTTCGCTTTGACAATGCCGGCACATAATTTGCACAAAAGATTAAGAGGATAATTAGCGTCATTAGAAGGATTGCAAAGCGCATTCCCTAAAATTATTATGCTACCTGCTTTAATTCTCTCTTCTTCTAGCTATGTCACACCTGACTTGCAGCTTATCCTTATTATAATTCTCTCTTATTTCTCGCTATTCCTGAAATCAATTTAACTGGCACAATTTAAAAACTGCTCAACAAATTAAGGGAAAAAGGGAAATTTTAAGTTTATGTCGTTATTTCGGACTGTTTTCTATTCATTAAAAATATAATTTTCTTTTACATTTACTTTTAATTTAAAGTAAATGGGGAAAGGGAAATGGGTTATTTACCGGTACTTACGAAAACTAGATGGCAAGAGAGGGTGAAAGGAAGACTTTTCCCCAAGTGGGATTCGAGTTTCGGCCCAAGAAATGTGCACATCAAAGTGAAACTTGTTGAAATTGCATTTTTACGCGCTTCTGCACAGCGTTTCTTCCTGATGGGGCAGTCAGCAGTCAGCTGGGAGAAATGCAGATGGAAATGGGAAAAGTGGAAAGTGGAAAATGGGGAAAAACCCTTCCTGACTGATGGCCTGATGGTTGGTGTCGCTGGCAACACGAAGATGAAAACAGAAATTGCTTGTTGCTACGACAACGTAACGAAATGGAAAGCAGAGCGTAACAATTTTCCATAAAAGCGTAAAAATTGCTTAATTTTAATGTTGTCGTCGCTTTTATCAAAGCAAAAGTTCTACAACATATGAGTATAGTTAGAAAAGTTGAGCAAGTTACTTAATTGTTCAAGTCTTGTGCATTATTAACAGTGTGATAGTGATAAGCAACTACGGAAGAGGAACCAGACCTGTTATGGGAAATTATGGTATATATAAAATCACTTTAATTAACTATTTATGATTTTACAACTAATGAATCATATATTAAAACTATTAGAGACTTTCAACTAGAATAGTAGATAATTATTTAATGTATTTTATATATTAATGAAATTTATACACAAGCTTTAAATTTAAACAAATCTGGTAAAAATGGGACTTCTATATCATTACATTGTATGTAAGTCAAATTCGATTCTATGGCATCTATAGGCCAACTTTAAGTATGAACAAATATATATTTTTTAAATTTTGAATTCTAAACTTGTCATTCCAAAGGGTTAACAAAAGCGAAAATTGTCTTTTAATTTAGCCTTAATTTATATTTTTACTACAAGTTTTGAGCACGCTTAAAACTTATAAAAATTCAATAATGCTCCTTTTTCTTGGTCAGGTTTTTTTTCTTAATTCCTGATTAATTTGGGTAACTTTTTTTAAAAAATAATAAATAACAGTTGCTTGATTAGAACTTTTATATTTTGCAACACTAATTTCAAAGATTCTTAAACATAACCGGGGCTTATTATACGGTCTTTTCTACAGATGTGGAAAACTGTTTTCTACTACTTCAATCACGACAAACAATAAAATAACTAAAGAAGAGTGATGTTATTTGGGATAACAGAAACTGGACAGTTGTATGTAGAAAAGGGGTTGGAGCTAGGAAAGGCATTTATTTGGATGCCTGCGTGACTTAGGGGTGTAAATCATGCAACGACATGTCGCCATGTCAATGGAAGGAGCAAAGTCCTCGTTGGGTCAGTTTTGTTTAATTTCAAGCTGCTTGTTAATTTTGAACCCAGGGTGGAACATTTAATGGGGCGGAACTTTTAACTGGTTGTTAAAAACAAAACAAGTTCTCTGGTTGGGCTAAAAAAACAGAATAGCAAATAATAAAGAGAAATAGTCTATCAGTTGTCGATGGGGAAATTCGCTATAACTAGTTGAAAAGATGAGAGGGAATATCGAAAAGATAACTATCCGAGCCACCTCGAGCTCAGATGCAATCGATTTTAGATGAGCAAGAAAAACAAACAAGGTTTTCCCCTTTAGGGAAAACAGAGGGAGTTGACCCAATAACGAGACCGTAGCCATTCATCAATCTCAGATTTGTGCAACACTTGTGTGGATTAATTTAATACTGTTAACTAATTGAAGTGCCCTGATTCAGCTGACTACTCATAGGACTCTAGAATTGCTGCATAATGAGATGGAAGCATTTTGCTCCAATTACAGTAAAGTGCCGGAAAACGAACGAATGATGGAGTGGTCACAGGCAGTTGGGAGTCTTAATAGGAACAGCCTCGATTCACATTTTGGAACCGAACACCATTAATCAATGTGAGAGGAGGTACGACGTCATTCCGGCTTGGCACGCCGAATGAATGCCTATTACAGTAACTATTTAGTAAGACTTGGAGTTGGGATTCAGATTGGGAGCAGAGGGAGTGGCACAAGGTCGATCCAGAGGCACTTGAATTGTTGGAGCCATCAATAATGAAAGCTCGCGTGGAGCAACAAACGGAAAAACAGCAAAACAAACAACAAACTGTTTCACTGGACTGTGAAGTCGTTAGCAGACAGAGAGAGAGAGAGAGAGGAGGAGAAAAGTAGGTTGGGTTTCTCAGGAGGTAAGAAGAGGAGAGGGAGAGGAGCAGCTACTTGCAGCTGTCAACAGGGTGGTAGAGGTGGTAGAGGTGGCAAAGAGGGTGACTCAAGCCGGAAATCGATTTGTGTTTGGATTTGTTTTGTCGTGTTTTCGCGCAACTTTTGTGGTTGTCGCTGTCGTCATGGTCAACAATTATTTTGGAACTATTAATGACTAGGACGTGGCCTCCGCCTTGGCCTATGCCTCATTCCCCCACTTCTTAACTTCCCCTCACAGACATGAACTGTTTGTTTTTCCTGTTGAGGAGCAATGAATTTGTCCTGTCGCACTTTGCCATTCAACTATTAATCATATCTTTGGGGCGGTATCTAAAAGTTCTTCCACCAACTGCCTTAATGATTATTTTGAAATCGAAATATGTTTTCCCTCCCATAGATAGCTATAGTCTTGGGATATTTACCATGTTGTAGTAGACACTTACCCATGAGTTTCATCACCTCGTGGTGACTGATGAAAATGTTAAGATATCCACTGACCGAAGGCGTTTTCCCAGCCAAAAGTGAGAAAAGTAGCAACAAAACAATTCTGAATACTTCCATAATGAGAAACTGGTGGAGAGTTCTCTTGGACAGGTTTATTGCGGTGCCAGACGTAAAGTTAATAACTTGTCGCTCATTTCTATGGATTCCTTCTTTCTGTAGGATTGAGTTTCCCCCCTTTTTCCTTCTTTCACTCGATGTCAGCCAATTTCAATGTGTGATCATTGAAGCGTTTCCGTTCTGTGCAGAATATGAAATCAGGAGTGGGAAATGAAAATTGGGGAGACACTTCCGTTTGGGAGCAGAACTTTGATTTGGTTGCAAGATGCCTCTGATGACTCCCAAAGAAGCGTTAAAATCAAATTCGAAATTCGTATTTCGAAATTCAGCAACAGCTACGACAACTGCTGTTAACAGATTCAGTTCTAGTTCCGGATACGGATACGAATACGGCCACAAAGCGACGAGTATTCTGTCTGCCAAATTTGGAACTTTTTAGCCTCAACTTCAGTGTCTGCCTCTTCTTTTATCTCGTCTCCTGACTCTCTCCCTTCCTCTGGCTACTGGGGAAAGAGGAGTTCAACTTTGCCGGGTTTGTTTTTGTTGCGGTTGCGTCTGTTGCTGGTGATGTTGTTGCTGCTGCTGGTGATGCTGGTATCGCCTGTCGCCTGCAAGCGTCATCAGCATTTTCGTTAGCTTTTTTATTGGCCTTTCCTCCAGCTACTCCTGCTCTTCTTCCTCCCGCTTCTCTCCTCTTCCTTCTCCAACTGTTTGGTGCTGGTCCTTTTGCTGGCTGTTGGGATCGTCACGTTGGCAACGTTTCACCCACTGGTCAGTGGCTATTGCCTCTCGTTGGTGTTGAGCACGTGTCCTGGTTGTCCTGGTTGTTCTTTTGTGTCGTCTGCTCGTTAAAGAGTCCTGTTGAATAGAAAGTGATTTAGTTGAGTCTCGGACCAATGTTAAGGTTGTTGCTGGTGACACTGTGTGTGGTTCTGTGGTTGAGTGGCTTTATTTTTATTTAGGAAAACAATTTCAAAATGTGTTCTTCAAATTCGGAAAACTTTTCTGACTGCAAAAGTAATTAGAAAGTTGAAAAAAAGATTAACAGCTCAAGGACTCGCACTTCCATCAGTTCTAGGAAAGGATCCTTGCATCCTTCCAACTTTTAACTCACATGAGTTGTTTCGTCTGATGTTTTAATAAATTCGAGCTAATATTTGGATGTTTCTCTCGCATAAATAATGATGTACAATGTACAGTGGGCACTGGCAATGGGAGAACTAGTTAGACAAACAACGAACAACTTTTGGCATACAAAAATGTTTTGTGTGGACTTTGTGGTTCAAGTGGTTGTTGCACCCTTCTCTTGGTTGCATGCCACAACTCGAATAGAATTCCAAATAGAAGCCCGAAACTGAACCACGAGAGTTTGTCAGGTGGAAAGTCAAGAGTTGGTATGGAAATGGAAATGGTATTGAGAGTGGAAGTGGAAATGGAAATGGAGAGAGAGGAACGGCAGTCAAGTACCTTAAATATGAAATTGTTGCCAAGAAACCGAACTGCAATTCCACCTGCTCTCTTCCTCTTCCTTGTTGCCTCCTCCAATCTCCATGGAAATCAAAGTACAGGTTTTTTTTCTTCAGGGTTTTTGGCCGCAATAAAAATCGAAATCAGAAAACTTTGTTGCCTCTTTCGCTTTTGGCTTTCCACAAATAGTTTTTTCCGCAGCCAGGAAAAACTATTTAAAGTTAAAGGATGCGCGGTCAACGCAATTGTGGGCGTGGCAAAAGTCCAGCCAAGGAATGTGCCTGGGATTTTAATTAAACTTATCTGAGATGAAAACTTCTCCTCACTTGATTAAGAGCCAGATCATCAGGACGTCAATTGGAGTCAGAGCTTTTCACCAGTCAGGACATTCAGGGCATTCAACGAATTCATTAATAATTCAAAAGACAAATACCAGAATGTAAAAGCACATGTGTATGTCTGTTTGTTTGTTTGTTTACTTGTCGAGGAATGTTACTGATTTAAATGGAGCAGCAG